>SJYX01013054.1:256631-273405 GCA_006410675.1 Oreotragus oreotragus | reverse complement strand
AGAGGAGAGTGAAAAAGTTGGCTTAAAACTCAACATTCAGAAAACTAAAATCATGGCATCCGGTCCCATCACTTCATGGCAAATAGATGGGGAGACAATGGAAACAGTGGCAGACTTCATTTTTTTAAAGGGCTCCACAGTCACTGCAGATGGTGACTGAAGCCATGAAATTAAAAGACGCTTACTCCTTGGAAGGAAAGTTATGACCAACCTAGCTAGACAGCATATTAAAAAACAGAGACATTACTTTGCCAACAAAGATCCATGTAGTCAAAGCTATGGTTTTTCCAATACTCTTGTATGGATGTGAGAGTTGGACTATAAAGAAAGCTGAGTGCCAAAGAATTGATGCTTTTGAACTGTGGTGTTGGAGGACTCTTGAGAGTCCCTTGGACTGCAAGGAGATCCAACCAGTCCATCCTAAAGGAAATCAGTCCTGAATATTCATTGGAAGGACTGATGTTGAAGCTGAAACTCCAATACTTTGGCCACCTGATGTGAAGAACTGACTCATTTGAAAAGACCCTGATGCTGGGAAAGATTGAAGGCAGGAGAAGGGGACAACAGAGGATGAGGTGGTTGGGTGGCATCACCAACTCAATGGACATGAGTTTGAGTAAACTCTAGGAGTTGGCGATGGATAGGGAGGCCTGGCGTGCTGCAGTCCATGGGGTCTAAAAGAGTCAGACACGACTGAGTGATTCAACTGAACTGAACTGAACTGGCCAAAAATTTCAATCGAATTTTCTCATAAGGTGGTATGGAAAGACCCAACCGAACTTTCTGGCCAACACAATACTTTCACAAATACACTTCCAAAGTAACCTGTAAACCGGGTTTTGAGCTGAGAATTCTTGAGTTCCTTGGAGTTTCAGGTCAGAATGTGGCTGAGCTAGATCCCTTCTCTTCCTATTTATGGCTCTTGTATGCACCTTCCACACCCCAGACCTCATGGCCAGAGTGTATCCACACCCCGTATGAGTAGCCAGTCCTGGGTACAGGGGGTACTCAATGGCAGGGAAGTTTGCCCTTGGGAGGACAGAGCTGGGGAAGGGGTCGGTACAGTTGCTGAAAGTGGACCCTGGCTATTTGGACAGGAAGTTCTGGAGTCCTAGTTCTCACAGTGTAGTCTAGAAGATGCCCATGCTCAGGCTAGGCATAGCTCCTTGGACCCAGGGGACTCCTTGCCTATGAAAATGTGCACAGCAGGAAGCGGGTCAGAGTGAAGCCCTTGGAAGTGTGGAGCCTAGGACAAGGACCCTGTTGACATATCTAGGAAGATGCTGTCTCTTTGGGCCTCAGTTATTTTTAGAGGGACCCACTCACTAGGATTTGCCCAAGGCTTTCATGGTTGTAGCACTGAAAGTCCTGAATTTAAGGAAAAACTCTTAGTCCCAGGAAAACTGGGACAACTGGTTACCCTCACTTCCTCATCTTTACAATTCAAGTTAATAAATCTCATAAGATTGTTGTGGGGGTTAGCATGAGTTAACAAACTTGGAGAGTTTAGACCAGTACCTGCCATGTGGTAAGTGGTCTATGAGTATGTTAAGGCTATTAACATTTTTCAATTTTTTTATTGTAGTAAAACATACGTAACATAAAAAGTACCATCATGACCATTTTAAAGTATACAGTTCAGTGATATTAAATACATTCATAATGTTATGCAACCATCACCACCATCCATCTCCATAACTCTGTTCATCTTAGGAAACTGAAACTCTATCCTCATTCACTCTTCTCCACCAGCTCCTGGCAGAAGTATTCCCAGAACTGTACTTGCTGGAACATAGAATATGTCTGCTTTTGTTTTTTTTTTGGGGGGAGGGGGCTTGGCAGAAAGTGAGGAGGAGCTAAAAAGCCTCTTGATGAAAGTGAAGGAGGAGAGTGAAAAAGTTGGCTCTGATGCCTGGCTTGGAGAATTTTGAGCATTACTTTACTAGCGTGTGAGATGAGTGCAATTGTGTGGTAGTTTGAGCATTTTTTGGCATTGCCTTTCTTTGGGACTGGAATGAAAACTGACCTCTTTTCCAGTCCTGTGGCCACTGCTGAGTTTTCCACATTTGCTGGCATATTGAGTGCAGCACTTTCACAGCATCATCTTCCAAGATTTGAAATAGCTCAACTGGAATTACATCACCTCCACTAGGTTTGTTAGTAGTGATGCTTCCTAAGGCCCACTTGATTTCACTTTCCAGGCTGTCTGGCTCGAGGTGAGTGATCACACCATCATGATTATCATGGTAGTGAAGATCTTTTCTGTACAGTTCTTCTGTGTATTCTTACCATCTCTTCTTAATATCTTCTGCTTCCGTTAGGTGCATACCATTTCTGTCCTTGATAGCCTTTCAGTCAGTTCAGTTCAGTCCAGTCGCTCAGTCGTGTTCGACTCTTTGCGATCCATTGAATCGCAGCATGCCAGGCCTCCCTGTCCATCACCATCTCCTGGAGTTCACTCAGACTCACGTCCATCGAGTCAGTGATGCCATCCAGCCATCTCATCCTCGGTCGTCCCCTTCTCCTCCTTCCCCCAATCCCTCCCAGCATCAGAGTCTTTTCCAATGAGTCAACTCTTCGCATGAGGTGGCCAAAGTACTGGAGTTTCAGCCTTATCATCATTCCTTCCAAAGAAATCCCAGGGCTGATCTCCTTCAGAATGGACTGGTTGGATCTCCTTGCAGTGCAAGGGACTCTCAAGAGTCTTCTCCAACACCACAGTTCAAAAACATCAATTCTTCGGCGCTCTAGATGGTTCCAAATTTCCAATCTTCTAACTGAAGCCGTAGAAATCATAGGGCATTTGCTGTCGAAATTCCTGATCCATAGAAACTGTGAGATTATATGATTATTGTTGTTTTAAGTTATCTAGCTTTGGGGTAACTTTTTATGCAACAGTAGATAACTAATCCATTACTTATATCATAAACCCAAATCATAAGTCTGGTGCTGACCAAGATAATGCCAAGCTTTCTTGAACGAAATAAAGATTTTTAAGAATTATTATGGAATGACTATTTAAATTTTAGGGAAATTCCTGTTTTGGGGGATTGAAACACTGTTTGTTATTTGGACTTAGAAAATCAGGTGCTATTATAGCCCTTTATTACAGAATCCAGAATCTAGTTAACAATCATTGCTTAATGAATTATTGCTACTGCTAAGTCGCTTCAGTCGTGTCCGACTCTGTGTGACCCCATAGATGGCAGCCCACCAGGCTCCCCCATCCCTGGGATTCTCCAGGCAAGAACATTGGAGTGGGTTGCCATTTCCTTCTCTAATGCATGAAGCGAAAAGTGAAAGTGAAGTTGCTCAGTCACATCTGACTCTTAGCGACCCCATGGACTGCAGCCCACTAGGCTCCTCCATCCATGGGATTTCTTTATCCCAAGATTCTCACTTAGTACTTTGCACATAGTAGGTATATAATAAATACTGAATTAAATTGAAATTTTCAGTATGAAGCACATCATTTCACAGAGCACAGGCAGTGAAAAATGCCATAATTGCTGTGAAAAAGAAAAGTTTGTTCACGAAGCCATGAATTTTGAGCAGATTCAGTGGCAACACCAAAAGGGTTGCCTGCAGTGGCTCTGAAGTCACTTCTTTCATAATTTCTTTTAGATAGCCTCCAGAAGCTCTCCCAAATAAATACATTCTAATTAAAAACAGTGTGCTTGCTGTGCAAATGCAGCTTCAAAACAGTTTTCCTAGAGTTACCTTCTCTTCCAACCTGATTGCCAACTCTAAGCCCCTCCCATTATAGATATTTTGAAACTACTGTAGATAGACTTTATTATTATTGTTGTTGTTTTTAGTTGCAGTATTTGAATTCTTTCTTAGTTGCAACAAGTGGATTTAGTTCCCTGACCAGGGATCAAACCTGGGCCCACTGCATTGAGAGTGCAGAGGCTTAGCCACTAAAATCACCAGGGAAGTCCCATAGTTAGACTTTATGGCTCTGCAGTATAAAGTTAAGTTTCTCTCCCACTTTAGTGTATATGGGGGCTTCCCAGGTAGCTCAACTGGTAAAGAATCTGCCTGCAGTTCAGGAGACCCCAGTCCAGTTCCTAGGTTGGGAAGATCTGCTGAAGAACGGATAAGCTACCCACTCCAGTGTAGTTGGGCTTCCTTGGTGGCTCAGCTGGTAAAGAATCTGCCTGCAATGTGGGAGATCTGGGTTTGATCCCTGGGTTGGGAAGGTCCCCTGGAAAAGGGAATGGCTACCCACTCCAGTATTCTGACCTGGAGAATTCCACGGATTATATAGTCCATGGGGTTGCAAGCAGTTGGACATGACTGAGTGACTTTCACTTTAGTGTGTATGAGCTCAGATCAGTGTTAAAGAGAAAAAAAATAATTGTGTGAGAGCCCTGATTATAAATAGTTTAGCTTTTTTATGGGGGAGGAAGAAGATAGACAAAGACAATGAATTGAATTAAAAATTTTTTTATTAATGTGTATAAAATAAAATTTTCCTTTTAATTCATTTTTAAGTGTATGTCTCTCGCTCAGTCATGTGCTACTCTTTGCAACCCCGTGGATTGTAACCTGCCAGGCTCCTCTAGCCATGAGATTTCCCAGACAGGAATACTGGAGTGAGTTGCCATTTCCTTCTCCAGGGGATCTTTCCAACCCAGGAATTGAACCCGGGTCTCCTGCATTGCAGACAGATTCTTTACTGGCTGAGCCACTAGGGAAGTCCTTTAAGTGTACAATCAGTGGCATTCATTGCATTCACAATGTTACGCAGCCAATCATCACTACCTATTTCCAAAGTTTTTTCATCATCTAAGCAAACATTTTTAACCATTTAGCAATAACTCTCCATTTCTCTCTCTGCTCAGTCCTTAGTAATCTCTAGTCTACTATGTCTCAATGAACTTGTCTCTTCTAGATATTTCATGTAAGTGTAATCATACACTATTTGCTCTCTTATGTCTGGCTTATTTCACTTAACACAATGTTTTAAAGTCTTATTCATGTAGAAATATATACCAGAACTTTGTTCCTTTTTCTGGCGGTGTAATATTCCACTGTATATATGTCTTGCATTTTATTTATCCATTCATCTGTTGATGGACACTTGGATTGTTTTCATCTTTTGGTTATTGTGAATAATGTTTCAGTGAGCATTGATATACAAATATTTGAGTCATGTTTAAATTATTTACAGTATATACCTACAAACGGAGTTGTTGAATCAGATGGTAGTTCCATGTTTAGGTTTTGAGGAACTGTTTTCTGCAGTTACTACACCATTCTATTTTCCCACCAGCAATGTACCAGGATGCCAATTTCTCTACATTCTCTCTAACAGTTTATTTTCCTTTGTTTTAGGTTATAGTTATTCTAGTGGTTGTGAAGTGGTATCTCATTGTGGTTTACATTTTTTTCTAATGATTAATGATGTTGAGCATCTTTTTATTTTTTATTTTTTTTTCTTTTTGAGCATCTTTTTAAACATTATGGAAAGGATGCTTGAGTATCCACTCTTAGCAAATTTTTAAATGTACAATATTGTTAATTATAAGCACAATGTTGTACAGCAGATCTCTAGAACTTTTTCATCCTGCATGAATTCTGTACCCATTGAATACCAGTTTATATCCCCGACTCTGCAGCCCTTGGAAACCACAGTTCTACTTTCTGTTCTTATAAGTTTGACTACTTTATTTTATTTTTTAAATTTAGATATAATTGCCGTGTAACATTATAGTAGTCTCAGGTGTATAACAGTTCAGTATTGTATATATTGCAAAATGATCATAATAAGTCTAGTTAACATCCATCACCATATATAGTTCCAATTTTTTTCTTTTATTCTTAATTTTTATTAGAGTATGGTTGATTTACAATGTTGTGTTAGTTTCAGGTGTACAGCAAAGTGAATCAGGTATACATATACACCTACTCACTCTTTTAGCTTCTTTTTCCCAGATAGGTCATTACAGAGTATTGAGTACAATAAGTCCTTATTAGTTATCTATTCTGTATAGAGTAGTGTGTATATGTGAATCCCAATCTCCCAATTCATCCCCACCCTCCCCTGGTAACCATACGTTTTTTTCCTACATCTGTAACTCTGTTATCTTATAGAGAAGTTCATTTGCACCCTTTTTTAAGATTCTACATATAAGTAAGTATTCTACCAATATTATATGATATTTGTTTCCATTTGACTTACTTCACTCAATATGACAGTCTCTAGGTCCATCCATGTTGCTAAAATTTTGTTTTCTTGTAATAAAAACTTCTGTGTTTGACTACTGTAGATCCTTCCTGTAAGTAGAATCGTGTCATATTTGCCTTTGATGTTGAACATCTTTTCATAGACTTGTTGGCCACTGGTTTATCTTCTTTGAAGAAATGTCTATTTAAGTCCTTTGCTCCCTTTTAAAAATTGGGTTTGTTGTTGAGTTGTAGTTCTTTATGTTTTCTGAATGTTAAACCTCTTCCTGATATATGATTTGCAAATATTTTCTCCAGTCTGTGGGTTTTGTTTTTCTTTCCTTGGTAATGTCTTTTGATGAACAAGTGTCTTACATTTTGGCAAAGTTGAATTTTTTTTCATCTGTTACTTAATGTTTTTTGGTGTCATATCTAACTATCCATTGCCAATTCCAAATCAGAAAGGTTTACTACTCTGTTTTCTTCCAAGAATTTTATGGTTTTATCTCTTAGATATATTTTGAGTTAACTTTTGTATATGATATGAGGTGAAAGTCTGACTTTATTCTTTTGCATGTAGAAATTTAGTTGTCTCAACACCATTTATTAAAGAAACTGTTGTTTCTCCAGTGAATGCACTTGGCACTGTTCTACCAAGAGATCAGTTGGACATAGATGTATTGGTTTAAGTCTGGACTGTTTGTTCTATTCCACTGATGTATATATTTATTTTTATGCTCGTACCACACTCTTTTGATTACTAGAGCTTTGTAGTAAGTTTTGAAATCAAGAAATATGAGTTCCTTGATTTTGTTTTTCTTTTACAAGGTTAATTTGACTTTTCAGGGTCCCTTTTGATTTCATGTGCTTTTGAAGATTAGCTTGTCTGTAAAAAAGCTGTTAGAATTTTTATTAGGATTGTGTTGAATCTGTAAATTCCTTTGAGTAGTGATGATGTGTTTACAACTTCAAGTTCTTCCTATGAATGAACTTGAGAAGTCCTTCTGTAATCTTCATTCTGAAGATTTATGTAAATCTTCTTTAGTTTCTTTCAGCAGTATTTCGTAGTTTTTGGTATACAAGTCTTTCCCCCCTTGGTAAAATTTATTTTGAGGTATTTTTTTTAGATGCTATGAGATTGGTTTTATAATTTCTCTTTTGAGTTGTGTATTATTGGTGTATAGAAACAGAAATAATGTTTGCATTTTGACCTTGTATCCCACAAATTTGCTGAATTTATTTATTAGCTCTAGAATTTTTCTTGTGGATTTTTTTTGGGTATTTTCTCTATATAGGATCATGTTATCTGTGAATAGAGTTAGTATTACTTTTTCCTTTCCAATCTGGATGTCTCTTATTTCCCTTCTTATCTTTTGCTCTGCCTAGAGCTTCCAGTTCATTGATGAACAGCTTGGTGAAACCAGGCATCTTTTTTTTTGTTCTTAACTTTAACTTTCAGATATGCTGATGACACCACCCTTATGGCAGAAAGTGAGAGGAGCTAAAAAGCCTCTTGATGAAAGTGAAGGAGGAGAGCGAAAAAGTTGGCTTAAAGCTCAACATTCAGAAAACGAAGATCATGGCATCCAGTCCCATCACTTCATGGGAAATAGATGGGGAAACAGTGGAAACAGTGTCAGACTTTATTTTTTTGGGCTCCAAAATCACTGCAGATGGTGACTGCAGCCATGAAATTAAAAGACGCTTACTTCTTGGAAGAAAAGTTATGACCAACCTGGATAGTATATTCAAAAGCAGAGACATGACTTTGCCGACTAAGGTCCGCCTAGTCAAGGCTATGGTTTTTCCTGTGGTCATGTATAAGACGCTTACTCCTTGGAAGAAAAGTTATGACCAACCTGGATAGTATATTCAAAAGCAGAGACATTACTTTGCCGACTAAGGTCCGCCTAGTCAAGGCTATGGTTTTTCCTGTGGTCATGTATGGATGTGAAAGTTGGACTGTGAAGAAAGCTGAGCACTGAAGAATTGATGCTTTTGAACTGTGGTGTTGGAGAAGACTCTTGAGAGTCCCTTGGACTGCAAGGAGATCCAACCAGTCCATTCTGAAGGAGATCAACCCTGGGATTTCTTTGGAGGGAATGATGCTAAAGCTGAAACTCCAGTACTTTGGCCACCTCATGCAAAGAGTTGACTCATTGGAAAAGACTCTGATGCTGGGAGGGATTGGGGGCAGGAGGAGAAGGGGACGACCGAGGATGAGATGGCTGGATGGCATCATGGACTCGATGGACGTGAGTCTGAGTGAACTCCGGGAGATGGTGATGGACAGGGAGGCCTGGCGTGCTGCGATTCATGGGGTCGCAAAGAGTCGGACACGACTGAGCGACTGAACTGAACTGAACTTGCTGTGCTGGGTCTTCGTTGCTGAGCGTGGGCTTTCTCTAGTTGCTGTGGGCAGGAGTTATTCTTCACTGCAGTGCACAGGCCTCTCATTGCGCTGGTTTCTCTTGAGGAGCACAGGCTCTGAAGCACTGGCTTCAGAAGTTGCTGCACTTGGCTCAGTGGTTGTGGAGCACAGGTTTTCCTTGCTCTGCGGCACGTGGAACCTTCCTGGACCGGCGGTCAGACCAGCGTCCTCTGCGCTGGCAGGCGGATTCCTGTCCGCTGTGCCACCAGGGCATGACAGTTCCCTTTTTAATTTGAGAGTGACCCTCCATGCTGTGTTCCACAGCAACTGTGCCATTTTACATTCTCACCCACAGTGCACAAACGTTTCAGTTTCTCTACACCCTCACCAACACTTGCTATTTACTGGATTTTTGATAGTAGTCATCCTAATTTTGATTTGCATGTACCTAATGGCTAGTGATACTGTTTATCTGCCACATTGTATATATCTTTTTTTGGAGGAATGTTTATTCAAATACTTTGCCCATTTTCTTTTTGCTTATTTTTAATAAAAACGTCATTGAGGTATAACTGACAACTAACATTATGTTAGTTTTAAGTATACAACATCATGATTTGGATATTTGTATGTAGCAAAATCATTACCAGAATAACATCTAATTAATATTTGTCACTCTATATGTCACAAAATTTTGTCTTCTTGAGATGAGGACTTTTTAAGATTTACTTTATTAGCAACTTTCAAGTGTGCAATGCAATGTTATGAACTATAGGCACCCTGCTGTACATTACATCTCCGTGACTTATTTACTTTACAACTGAAAGTTTATACCTTTTGACCCCTTTCACCCATTTCACCCACTTACCCCACCCCCTCTACTCCAGCATCTACCAAGCTTTTTCCGTATCTATGAGTTTGTCTCTTTTTGGTGGTGGGGGGGGTTGTTTTAGATTCTACATACAAGTAAGATCATAGGGAATCTGTCTTTCTTTGTCTGACTTATTTCACTTAGCATAATGCCCTCAGTTCATTTCAGTTCAGTTCAATCACTCAGTCGTGTCCGACTCTTTGCGACCCCATGAATCGCAGCACATCAGGCCTCCCTGTCCATCACCAACTCCCGGAGTTCACTCAAACTCACATCCATCAGTGATGCCATCCAGCCATCTCATCCTCTGCCATCCCCTTCTCCTCCTGCCCCCAATCCCTCCCAGCATCAGAGTCTTTTCCAATGAGTCAACTCTTTGCATGAGGTGGCCAAAGTACTGGAGTTTCAGCTTTAGCATCATTCCTTCCAAAGAACACCCAGGGCTGATATCCTCTAGAATGGACTGGTTGGATCTCCTTGCAGTCCAAGGGAATCTCATGAGTCTTCTCCAACATCACGGTTCAAAAGCGTCAATTCTTCGGTGCTCAGCTTTCTTCACAGTCCAACTCTCACATCCACACATGACCACTGGAAAAACCATAGCCTTGACTAGACGGACCTTTGTTGGCAAAGTAATGTCTCTGCCCTCGTGTGATATTAATGCCTTATCAGATATATAATTTGAAAATATTTTCTTACATTCTATGGGTTGCCTTTTTACTCTGTTGATAATGTATTTTGACACACAAAATTTTTAATTTTCCCAAAGTTCAATTTGTCTGTGTTTTCCTTTTGCTGGCTAGTGTCACATCTAAGAAATCATTGCTAAATCCAGTGTTATGAAGCTTTTTTCCTATGTTTTCTTCCAAGAGTTTTATAGTTTTAGGTTTTATATTTAGCTCTTCGATCGATTTTGAGTAAATTTTTTTGTATATGGTGTGAGGTAAGAGTTCAACTTCATTTCTTTGCATGAGGCCATCCAGTTTCCCAGCACTATTAGTTGAAAAGACTGTCCTTTCCCCCACTGAATGGATCTTAGCACTCTTGTCAGAAATCATTTGACCATATATGCAAGGGTTTATTTCTAGGCTCAGTACTCTGTTCTGTTGGTTTATATGTCTGTCTTTATGCCAGTACCACATTGTGTTGATTCCTGTAACTTTGCTGCAAGTTTCAAAATCAAGCTTTATTCTTTTAGTTACTGTCATTTTAAATATTCCCTTGTATTAGAAGGGCTTCTCTTGTGGCTCAGCTGGGTAAACAATCTGCCTGCAGTGCGGGAGGCCTGGGTTCATCCCTGGGTTGGGAAGATCCCCTGGAGAAGGGAAAGGCTACCCACTCCAGTATTCTGGCCTGGGGAGTTCCATGGTCCATGGGGTCACAGAGAGTCAGACACAACTATTATGCCAGTACGACACTGTTTTGATTCCTGTAACTTTACTGCAAGTTTCAAAATCAAGAAGTATGAGTCCTCCAGCTTCATTCTTTTAGTCACTATCATTTTAAATGTTCCATTGTATTAGAAAATGCTGTTTCTGTAAGTGGAAGCTCACAGAAAGAGGGAAGTGTTAACTGTGTCTGGTTGAGGGCCTGGGTTTTGTTGCTGGGCACAGGCTTTCTGTGGCTGGGGAAAGCAGGGGCCACCCTCTCGCCACAGTGTGTGGGCTTCTCCCCGTGGTGGCTGCTTGTGTTGCAGAGCATGAGCTCTATGTGCACGGGCCTGAGTAGCTGTGGTGCACAGGCTTTACTGCCCGAGGCACGTGGGATCTTCCTGCACCAGGGATCAAGTCCATGTCCCTTGCATTGGCAGGTGGATTCCCAACCACTGGACCATCAGGGAAGTCCATTTGTGTGTGTGTGTGTGTTTAAAAAATTTTGGTTGTGCTGTGTCTTCATTGTGGTACATGGGCTTTCTCTAGTGGTGGCATCTGGGAGCTTCTCTCTAGTTGCAGTGTGCAGGCTTAGTTGCTCTGCAGCATGCGGGATCTTAATTCCTTGACCAGGGTTCAAACCTCCATGCCCTGCATTGGGAGGCGAATTCTTAACTACTGAACCGTCAGGAAAGTCCTGGAAGAGTTTAGTGGTGGCATCTGGGAGCTTCTCTCTAGTTGCAGTGTGCAGGCTTAGTTGCTCTGCAGCATGCGGGATCTTAATTCCTTGACCAGGGTTCAAACCTCCATGCCCTGCATTGGGAGGCGAATTCTTAACTACTGAACCGTCAGGAAAGTCCTGGAAGAGTTGAATTTGACTGAAGTTTTAGGCCTGAAGGGTGAGAGCCTAGCAAAGCCTCTAACAGAATGGAGAAATGAGATGTGGTTGGTGGGAAGATGTTAGTTCAGTGCGGGGGTCATACCTAATTTGAGGGCTTTATGGAGCATCCATGAGGAGGTGTCCTGTAGGTAGCTGGAAATGTTTTTTAGAGTTCAGGGGAGAGATCGCAGCTCAAGAAGGCATCCCCATAAAAGGAATCATTAGAAGACAGCATGGGCTTAGATAAGAGGGATGAAGGTTAGAACATAGAGTGAGAAGATGGCAGGGGCAGTGACATCTTGGCCCCATTCCACTCACATACTTAATATGTGTTTACTTTACCATATTTTGTTGAGTCAGAAACCCCATTTATTTTTAAGATGTTATTTTATGTGCCACTAAGAAAATATGCTGTCAGCAATTATGAAATGGTATTCATGGACTATGAGCACACTGAGTTTAAAGATACACAAATGCGGGGACAACATACATCTTAGAACTGATTAAACAAGATATGTGCCAGCCACTGTGCCAGGCATCATGGAGGGGGGGAGTGGGATACAGCTATGAAAAAGACCCTGCCTTCAAAAAGCTTCCAATCTCATGATGACACTTGCAGATACTTCTACCACAAGACTGAGACACTGATACAGTGTAGGCACCAGAGCTGCTCTAAAATCAGTTGCTGCTTATCAAGTATTTATAGGCGTTATTAACACAGACAAAACTGACAGCATGTCTTTCTCGGAATTTCTAGTCCTCCCCCTCCTTTTCCCTAATGCCTGAAATTTCTGGGGACAAAACCTTTCAAATCATTTTTGAATGAACTGAGATAATGAACTAAAATACCACATGGTAGGTGTTGAACTGGTACAACTCCTATGAAAGGCAGTTTGGCACTATCCAAACTACAAATGCGTTTGTCCTTTGACCTAGCAATACTACTCTAGGAATATATCTTTCAGATATACTTCAGTCGCTCAGTCGTATCCAACTCTTTGCAACTCCATGGACTGTGGCACATCAGACTTCCCTGTTCATCACCAACTCCCAGAGCTTACTCAAATCCATGTCCATCGAGTCGGTGATGCCATCCAACCATCTCATCCTCTGTCATCCCCTTCTCCTCCCGCCTTCAATCTTTCCCAGCGTCAGGTGGCCACAGTGTTGGAGTTTCAGCTATACTTACCCCTCAGATATACTTACCCAGATGGAAAGTACCATCTGTATTAGCTTGTTCATTACAGCATCATTTGAAATAGCAAATATTAACCTAAGGGCCATGGACAGGGCACTGGTAACTGGATTATGGAGCATTCATACACTGGATCCCAGATCCAGGAAATGCTTGATATATGAATATGGAAAAGATCCCTGGTATGTGTTCTTAAGTGAAAAAACACTAAGTGCAGAACACTTACAGTAGACTGACGTTTTCTTATGAAGGGGGGATTAAGACTACATGGCTACAAATTTGCTAACATACATGTAAGCAAAATTGCTTATGTGAAGAAAACCCTAGGATACACAAGAAACTAGTAACAATGGTTAAAGTGGCGGAAGGGTAAGTAGAGGATCTGGCAGATGGGGATAGATGAGGGAGGGAAGGAGAAGGAATTTTCATACTTTATTTCTCAACTGTATGAATGTGTTTGTTCAAAATGTTCAATTAATTGAATTTTAAAAAATACTCCATGGGAAAAGAGTTAACCCAGAGACTGATTTCCACCCAAAGGAGAAAGCCTACTAGTCATCGTTCATTCATTTATTCACCAACCGATAGCAACAAGAAACTTCTCTAGCAATAATGGTTAACAAGTCTTAGTACTGAGAGGGGCCAGGCAGCCTCACCGCCTCTGCTGGTGCAGGTGTCGAGCATCACAGAAGTGGAAGCTGAGGATGAGTGAGGTGGTTCTTGCCTAAAGTCATCTGCAACCATCCAGGCCCCACCCTCCAGGGCCAGGTTCCGTTCTGGG
The DNA here is from genome assembly GCA_006410675.1 of Oreotragus oreotragus. Lineage (NCBI taxonomy): Eukaryota > Metazoa > Chordata > Mammalia > Artiodactyla > Bovidae > Oreotragus > Oreotragus oreotragus. The sequence continues at coordinate 259,766 of SJYX01013054.1, read as the reverse complement.
CAGGTACGATGGATACCAGAGACACCACTTCTGCCTTCTTAGGCTTAGTTGTCTAGTGAGGGAGCCAAGCAAGTAAAATAGCAGATTCACAGAGAGGTTCTGAACAGGGAAGGGAATGTTAGAGCATGATGCCTAAGGATTAGGGGACAAAGGGAACAGCGAGGCTGGGGACAAGGAGAAAACCTCTCCCACGACACCTTCGGCCAAGGACAGGCCCTGTAAACAGCAGTGGAGCTCAGTGGCACCTCTGTGGGAGACAGCCCTGCAGCCTCAGAACCCACAATGAACAAAGGCAGCCGGTGCTCTGTAAGAACAGAGCAGATCTGACAACAGCCCGACTTGTTTGATCAGCGTAGACATCCTTTTGGACTTTGAAGCCTGAAGGGCTCTCCTTTAGCTGTCTACACAGATCAAATAAGCTGGATGGCTGCCATATCTCAACTTCACTTTGTGTTAATCCATAGTCACAGCCAGCTCCCCAGCAATTCGACCAAACCATCTGAGCAGAGGCAAAAATAATTCTCATCGGCAAAGACAGATAATCCCAAGATGCAAATGTTAACTCCTTGCTGCCACTTCAGGAGGGAGTGGATTTTGAAGTTAGTTCTTGGAACCTTCCAAGAAAGGAGCTTCTGCCCCTTTCCAATGTGAGATGGCAAAGCTGTTTTCTCTCTCACAGTTGAAAGCCCTTCCGATGCCAAAGCTCATTCATGAACACTCAGAAGAACTGACAATACATAGCTATGGTCTAGCTCTCAGAAAGGCAGCCCCACCCTAAAGCCCCACCAAACCCTGTTTTATTCATAGGATCATTCTTGGGGAAACCCGACTCCAGTCTCCTCAGTCCTCAAGCAGCAGTGGGGATCTCAGGAAATCCTCGTCATAGAGACCGTCAGGACCAAACATCTAACAACAAACCCAGAAGCCAAGTGGCATCATTAAAAAAGATGAAAACTCTACATGAATTCTAACATCTTCGTTCCTAGCCATGGTTTCCATGGAAATAGACATCTGCTCTAGGGAGAAAGAAAAGGGGGTGGGGGGAAGAATTGGTATAAGTGCTTTAAAGTAACCAGTGTTTTGAAAGATTTATTTTTTTTCTGTCATAACATGAATAGTCAGAAAGGTGAGATTTTTGTGGCAATTTCTTGTATTAAAAAAAAAAATGCATCAAATGGGTGGGACCTTCCTCCGCAAACCTCCAGATCAAGTACAAAGACTTCTAGATAAAGCGTGGTTCGGGGTATAACAGACTTCTCAGCCTTGGCTTTCTTGCTTGTGTGTGTTGCCTATTAATGTCACTTTTCAGTGAGGTCTCTTACCCCGAATCCCCTCCAGTCTTCCTGATGATTTCTGAGATTTCGCTCAGAAAACTGACAGATGGAAACACCCAATTGTTTGGTGGCTAAGTTTGGTCTGAGAAGGAGAAGGTTCTCAGGGCTCAGAATCTGAATCATTGCTGGTCCTGCACACATGCTAAGGGAAAACCACTTAGATTGGGGGCGGGGGAGAGACCGACCCCACACAAGGGCAATTGTTGGAGAAAATGCTGCAACAAGCATATTTCAGGCAACAGTGTATTGCTAATTGTTTGCTTTATGTGGTGTGTCTGCTGCCTGTATAATCCAGTTTTCCTTGTCTCAGGCACCTATGAATTATAGTTAACTCCTGCATATCCATAGTAAATAGCAGAACATGGGGAGTCTTTAAATTAGGACTCCTGCTCCTTCAAAGTAGGTCATGTTAGTTTCTTGGTTTGGGGGAGGTGGAGCCCATTGAGCAGTAAAATGACTGTCCGTCCACCTTGTCAGTATCTCAAGGCAGGTGCTTTGGTGTAATGACCACCACCAAGGACAGAGCTTTGGTCGGCAGAATGGGAGAAGGGAATTGGGAACCATGTTCATTTTATTTATTTTTCCTCTGGCCTTTCTGTGTTTTAAGAATGAGGCCAGCCGTTTTAAGATAGCCAGGGTCAGAGCAATTTTGTGTTTCTGCTGTGCGTCTGATCTATCCAGGGCAGGGGGAACCGTGACCTTGTGGCTTCTTTTGTTTTGATTCTTTATAATGACCCAGCACCGATGTGGGAACACGTGCTTCAAGAACAAAAGCAACACTTAACTGCAGTCTGTGTAGTCTAGAACTGCAATTGAGCTTCCTTCCCTATCATCCGGTAAAAGGCTTGGCAGAACAGATGGAGTCTGCATTTAAGCCCAGTGACTTCGTTAGACCAGAGGAGATCAAATTCCAGAGCCTTTTGCTTTCCCCCCACAGGTCTCTATAGAGGGTCACCAGCTGGGGAGCGCTAAGACGGCAGGGAGAACGCACACAATGAGTTAAGGGCCACGCCCGTGGCCTGTTGGGGCAGAGTGGGTTAGATTATGACGATGTCACAATACAGGTGACAGGTGGAGGCATGAAGTGGCATTGTCCCGTCACAAGGGCTTGGGCATCTTAGGTGGCTGCACCGAGGGGGCCCCGGAAGGGCACTGCGCTGTCCCAAGGGAGGGCTGCCCTCGGGGTGTGATGTGGGGCAAGGGGCTCCACAGAGGTGGAGTCCAGGGGGGCCACTGTCTTGAGAGGTGGAAAGGGTCCTTGCCCCACCCTTTTCCTAAGAAGGGGAGAACTGGTTCAAACCCAGGCGGGGGCTCACCGCATCACCCCCTTCCTCTGCCAGATGACCGTCCCGGCCCCCCCGGCTCACACCTGGAGAACCCCCAGCCCCAAAGCAGCCCTCACCCCTGGCATTGTCCGCCCGTCCCACCAGCCTGAACTACACTTCCCGAGGTGCTCCGGGGTCCCCAGGGGCGGGGTCCACTTGGGCTGGGGGGGCGGTGGGAAGGGGTCGGCACGTGCCGCCGCTCCCAGCCAATGCGGAGCCCGGCGGGGAGGTCACGTGCCGCTGTTTGGCGCTTTTGTGCGCGCCCGGGTCTGTTGGTGCTCAGAGTGTGGCCAGGCGGCTCGGACGGAGCAGGTGGGTGTGGGACTCTCGGGAGGAGGCGGCGGCGGCCGGCCGGGGACAGTGAGAGGGACGTGGCCAGCGGGAGGGGCCGGCCCTGGGGCAGCGACCCCCTGCTGGAGGCCGGCGGGCGGGGCCGCGGGCCGTAAAGGGGCTGGAGGGCGGGGTGGGGGGGGGGG
>SJYX01013054.1:226495-256501 GCA_006410675.1 Oreotragus oreotragus | reverse complement strand
GGGGGGGGGGGGGGGGGGGGGGGGGGGGGGGGGGTCGCTCCGCTTTGTGTGTGGCTCGGGCGGAGCCTCGGCTTTGTCCCTGGCTCCCTGGGGGCGCGGCCGTGGTGGGGAGGGGGTGCGGCCAGCTGGGCGAGCCCGCGGAGGTAGCCCCGAGATGCCCTCGAGGAGACAATAGGGGGCGTAGGCCCACCCTCCCCCGCCCCCCTGCAGGCGCGGCCCCCGCTGGGGTCCCCATTGTTTGAAGGGGCGGGGCGGCGCCCCCAGGGAGCGACCTGAGGGCCAGACTGCGGGGCCGGAAAGGGCAGCGCCCCCGCCCAGTGTTCGTGAGGCTGCCCACGGAAGGCTGACACCCCCACGAGAGCTGTCCAGTCCTCTCGGCTCGGGCGCGGACGGCTTTGGGTGGCGGAAGACTGGGAGCCAAGGAAAGAGGTGGCGAGCCGATGGCGGGTACCCCACGGTTTCCGCCGGAGTACTAGCACCTCCCGGCCAGCTGCGGCGGAGTTGGGGGCGGGGGCGCGGGGGCCCGCCTCAAGGTGTTTTTGGCGGGAGTTGATGGGGGGCTAGTCCGCGCGGGGAGAGCCCGGGGTGGGCGGGGTTACCCGGATGGGACCGTTAGCCCCGCCCACCCCTCCCCTTCCCACGCGCGCGGGCTCCAGGGTGTTGAGAGTTCGGGGAGATTCGAAAAGGCGCGGGGAGAAAGGGGCGGGGCCCTGGGCCGGAGTGCAGGGCGGGCTCTGATTGGCCGGGGGGCGGCCTGCCGCTATTCCTCGCCCGGACCAGGGCCACGCCCATCCTGGGTCTGGTGCGGGGAGTCTCTTGCTTGTCCGACGGGTTTGGACGGTTTCCCTGCTTCGGATTTTAAGTTCCCGCTGTTGAGAACTTGTATTCCTACGTGTTTGACACTAGACTTGGGTTTGCAGGAATCATGACCTTTGAAAAGATGAAGGGATGTAGAGGTTTTTTTTTTCCGTGGAAAAATACTGCACAAGGCAGCAAATAGGTGTAACCTAAGACCTAAAGCTTCATAAAATTGTTGATAATTCATGTTAACCCGCTGTTGAATGAGGACCTTAAACCGCAGGAACAATAGGAATGAGACATTATTGGTTAATACTAGTTTGGGCGTTTTGTTTTCCACATGGCAGACACAGACAAAGCAGGGGTGGGTATTTCTCGTTTGCACAATGAGTGGTAGGCAGTGTTAAGATGGCTCCGGTCTCACTAGGCGTTGAATGTGCACTGTCTTCTCACCAGGGGGAGAATATACTGAGGGGCGGGGACCTTGTGATTTAAATCCCTGTCTAATTTTAAAAATCTTAAGTATATTTTGAACGGGCAAGCTCAGTTAACCTCTTCTACAACCAACATTCTATTCAATTCAGGTTTCCCAGTGTGAGTATTTTATAGATTTTTAAATAATTTTATAATTAATGATGTCATACTTAATTCCACAGTAGTGGGGGTTTTTTTGACATTGATTTATATGGATGTGATTTGAGATCCCTTTGAATCAGTGACATGGAAATGCAAAGCAATTGATTGCATGCTTTTGAAAATCGTTTTCAGGGTTTTCCTTGCCAGTGAATCGTGTAGAGTACACTGCCAGTCTCCTGTCTTCTCTTCACCATGGCTTCTTCCGGTAGGTGATGTATTTGGAAAAGCTGAAATTGTGATGGGCTTCTAATTTTAGAATAGATGTCTCAGGTCTTAAGCCATCTTAATTTGGCACTTGTGTTTTGGTCTTACCAAAAAAATCTTACTTTATAAATTGGAGAGCAATTAAAGCAGAAAAATTACCACTTGAATGTACTGAGAGTACATAGTTAATTGTTTCATTATTAGACGATTTGGTTTGGTCTAAAGCAAAATGTGGAGTTTTGCATGTTTTTGTTCTGTTCAGGGAAATGATTGTCAAATACTGATGTCTCAGAATGGTATTTATCAATCCAAAAATGTTGAGCTTTGCTTTTCTGGGACATGGTATTTAGATAATAATTTCTTGCCTGTAAACACAGCTGCTTCACCAGCCCTCATTCTATTCATTAAATTGATTTGGTTTTTAGAAAACGATAGAACAGTTTATTAGAATAGGGAAAACTCCATTTTTCTGAATATGTTATAAATATGATCAAATCCAGATATCCAGGTGAAGGAACTGGAGAAGCGTGCCTCAGGCCAGGCTTTTGAGCTGATTCTCAGCCCTCGATCAAAAGAATCTGTCCCAGAATTTCCCCTTTCCCCTCCTAAGAAGAAGGATCTTTCCCTGGAGGAAATTCAGAAGAAATTAGAAGCTGCAGAAGAAAGACGCAAGGTAAACACCAATTTACAGAAAACCAGATATTTATTAATGTAACGTGGCCAATCTGTTTTATAAGAGGAGGAAAACAAAACTGTAGCTAGGTGGTGACTATAACTTTGAAAATTACGGTGCCAGTGGCGGGGAGAGAATACCAGCCATCATTTATTGAGCTCCTATTGTGTACCATCTCCTTTACTTCTATAGTTCTCCTTTTCTACCTTGACCCTAGAGGGTAGGTGTTGTCTGAGATACTGGATTAGAAAATGTTCTCAGAAACGTTAAATCATTTTCCTGAGTCATACAGTTAGTGAGTATTGGAGCTAGAGTTTAAGCCCAGTTCTGTCTGAAACCAAAATTCATACTTTTCATGCTTTCTCTTTGGAAAATAGATTGTTGATTCATTTTTTTGTCTCTTAAGGTTTTGGGGTTTGGTTTTTTAAGTTTGTGTGTAGGTCTGTGTTTTTTTAAAGTTTTTGTTTTGTTTTTTTGAGAGCAGTACAATAAAAACATTTTAAATTGCTAGTGACATGATTGTGTTGCTCAGCTGTCAGACTGGTATTATGGTAGCTTTTATCTAGTACTTCTATTGTAAAGTAGGTATCTTTAAAAAGAACAAATCAGAAAAGCCAGGGAATATTAATATGCTTGTTATAGAAAAACTGAGAACCACAGAAGTTTATAAATAAATTAGAAAATTCCTATCCTACTTCGCAGAAATAACTATTGGTAACATTTTGGTGTATTTCTCTCTTCAACGTCCTTCTAGTTGTTAAGAATTATACATAAATTCTCATTTAGTCCTTCTTTCTAGCAACTCTTGATTGGGGTGCGTGGGTCTAATTTTAAAATTAGAGAAATGAAGGCGCAAAAAGGTGAAGTGGTAAAGGTGCCTGCAACCAACGCAGTTTGGTGCTTTGAAGTCTGGTACCTTTAACCCCACGCATGCACTTGGCCCTGTTGGGCTGCCGCAGCATGTGCTGGGCACGTTTCAGTGCCACGTGTGTTCTGTACCTGCGCTGACCCACTGTCAACAGTGAATTACCTCTCCAGGAAGAGTAGCTGTATTTCCGACAGTGTTTCATCTCCTACCTGCTCTTCTATTTAGTCCAAGGTGATGGATTTCATGTAGTTTGAGTTCATGGAAGAGATGCAGCTGAAGGCAGGACAGATAATTTTTTTTTCAAGGAATCAACACTGGCCGTGTAGTCATTAGCCAGAGCTTTACATAGTTATTGGCTAAATATAGTGAAACTCTTATGACTGGGATTTTGAAGAAGAGAGTTAACCAATGGCAGATGCACTGAAGTTTTCCTGCAAGTTGATGCTTCTAAACACGTCGGAATCTGGTAATAAGCTATTCTGAGTCTGTTGAAGGAGGCACACCATGGTAACAGCGCTCCACTGGTCTCGAAGTTAATGCAGTATCCATAGAAAAAGGCTAATAAGCTTTTCCTTAAAACAAATCCTTTGGCTTAAATAGTAATCTGGAGGTTTAGTCTTAAATTTTCTATGATATCTGTGGGTTTTCTTTTTATCAGTATGGTTTCATTTTTTACAACGAGCTCATTTTCTTTAGGTAGGCTTTGAAGTTAAAAAATCAAAATTCTTTACAATAAAGTGCCATTTCTAAGTATATATCACTCAGATCATCTTGATACCATTAAGCAGTAAATCTTACCAAGATTTCCTTAAGGAATAATTGGGCAAGAATCTGAACAAATATGGGCAGTTTCCCAAAGTAAATAAAAACACTAGAAAATATAATTTTTACAGTATTCTGATACGGATAATTCAGGTCCTGACTTCAGTATTATTTAAAGGGATCTAACTTTCTATCTTCAGTCCTCTCAATTAATAATTTCTTCTGTGTTTTGACCTAATGCTATATAATATTTCAGAGAGCCTAGCCTATTAAACTTTTTTCCAGTCCCATGAAGCTGAGGTCTTGAAGCAGCTTGCTGAGAAACGGGAGCACGAGAAAGAAGTGCTTCAGAAGGCGATAGAGGAGAACAACAACTTCAGTAAAATGGCGGAAGAGAAGCTGACCCACAAGATGGAGGCCAACAAAGAGAACCGGGAGGCGCAGATGGCCGCCAAGCTGGAGCGCCTGCGGGAGAAGGTCGGTGCCCCGGCCCCGGGCACTCGGGGCCCGGCGTGAGATGCACCACTGAGGCGGTGTGAGCCCTGCCTCTGTCACACGTGCTTGCTGTCTTTGTCATCCATTTTGCAGTTAACAAGTTAAATCAGAGATGTCTTGTTTTAAATTAAGGAGTATTCGCTAACTTGCAGCACAATTGCATGTTCCTGGGAAGAGCAGCAGAAGGCTGAATCATTAGGTTCAGTGAGTGACCTAGGAGGATTGAAGATGATGACTTAGAACTCTAACTACGTGATTCCCATAATATATGTAATAATAGTACACTATTATACGTGTCATATAACGTGTGTGCTAATGCTGGTTTGGGCCTCTTGGGGGCACGACCTTGCAGGCTTTTTTACTTGACTGGTGGTATATACTGTTTCTTTACAGGACAAGCACATTGAAGAAGTGCGGAAGAACAAAGAATCCAAAGATCCTGCTGATGAGACTGAAGCCGACTAATTTGCTCTGAGAACTGACTTTCTCCCCCTCCCCTTCCTAAAAATCCAAAGACTGTACTGGCCAGTGTCATTTTACTTTTGCCCTCCCGACAAATATTCTAGAAGCTGATGTAGGACTGTATAGGTAGATCCAGACGGTATGATGTTGTGTTAGGGGCTAAAGGGGAGAAACGGAAAGTGTTTTTTTAAATCAGAGATGTCTTGTTTTAAATTAAGGAGTATTCGCTAACTTGCAGCACAATTGCATGTTCCTGGGAAGAGCAGCAGAAGGCTGAATCATTAGGTTCAGTGAGTGACCTAGGAGGATTGAAGATGATGACTTAGAACTCTAACTACGTGATTCCCATAATATATGTAATAATAGTACACTATTATACGTGTCATATAACGTGTGTGCTAATGCTGGTTTGGGCCTCTTGGGGGCACGACCTTGCAGGCTTTTTTACTTGACTGGTGGTATATACTGTTTCTTTACAGGACAAGCACATTGAAGAAGTGCGGAAGAACAAAGAATCCAAAGATCCTGCTGATGAGACTGAAGCCGACTAATTTGCTCTGAGAACTGACTTTCTCCCCCTCCCCTTCCTAAAAATCCAAAGACTGTACTGGCCAGTGTCATTTTACTTTTGCCCTCCCGACAAATATTCTAGAAGCTGATGTAGGACTGTATAGGTAGATCCAGACGGTATGATGTTGTGTTAGGGGCTAAAGGGGAGAAACGGAAAGTGTTTTACTCTTTTTCTAAAGTGTTGAAGTCTTTCTAATGTAGCTATTTTTCTTGTTGCATCTTTTCTACTTCAGCACACCCGGTGTGCTGGGTTAATGGCTAGTACTGTATTGGCTCCGTGAAAACATGTCTGTGAAAAGAGTATGTAGTGGCTTCTTTCAAATTGTTAGATACTGAATATCTGTTCACTTTTAAATCCCAATTCTGTCCCGATCTTACAGACGCTACTGTACTTGAATGGTTAATAAAACTGCACAGTGCTGTTGGTGGCAGTGACTTCTTTCTGTCCAGGTAATAAGTTGTCCAGTAATAGGGACCCTCCTAGTTTGTATTTGTTCCAGATGGGGCCTCGAGGCTGGTGGAAACACCCCGCACACACATCGCTCGGAGTTCTCTGCCCTGGAGTTTCTTGCTCCGGAGTTGTTTGCATTGTCTTCTTCCACAATCGTCACTTTGTTGTGATGCCTCAGCCCAGATCAGCTGTTATGATAGTCTTTCAGATGTTTATTTGCAAACAAGCATTTTTTGTTTTCTGTGTCCCCATTAAGAAGGCAGACTGAAGGCGCAAATGGTGTTTCTAAAGAACAGTTTAGAGAAACCTTAAGATCTTAGAGATATTGAATGCTTTATTTGCTTTATGTTACAGGCTGGGGTTGAGGGTGAATCCTAACACTTGCCTGTCTTAGGAACCATTTCTCAGGAATCAAAAGATAAGTAAAACTTTCTCTACCCCTCTAGCAACCCCTGTGAACTCATAGAGGGAACCTTATTCTCTGGAGCAGCACTGACTTGGGTGGTAAAGGTTGATGGTTGCTTTGTCTTGTATCCAGAGGCTCCAGTGTTTACAGTTTTCACCGGCTTGCCTCTGAATTCTGGAAAGCCTTTGGCAGCTTTCCTAGGCTATTTGGGAAATAGCCTTAATTACATATGATTATTTGCTTCTCAGACTGACTGCAGAAAAGCTCTTGGAAGCCACACGCCTTCAGTGAAAGAGTTTCAATTCCAGGATGACTGCTAATACTGCAGTGGGGTCAGCATGTTGCCACACTTATGCTTCTGCAGCTCTTGATTTGGGTTTTATCAAACTTACAAGGATAGCCTATCAACCTTCGTATGTTGTTAGGATTAAAAGAATATGTGTGTGTGTGTACAGTAGAACACACTTAAAACTGTATTTAGTATATATTTAGTACTAATAATGATAACCATTTTTAACCAGAGGCTAGTGAGGGAGCTAATAAGTTTATATTGAGTTGCAAATGACTGTACAGCTTTTAAGTGCCTTGAATTGACTTAAAAATTTATAAGGTGACCAATTGTAGGGATTCTGAAAGAAGATTGAAGTTAAAGAGTCATGGATGGCTGTGTAGGGCAAATAGGAAAAAGATCAAGTGTAGTTCAGTATAATGATGGCAATATCTAAACACAGAGGCTGAAGTGAAGCTTGTGTGCAGAAATGCACTGCTGTCCGTCTTCGATCTGTCTGTAATAGGTATTAGAGGTTTGTGTGGGTGAGATGGTACCCATGGGAACCTTTAAAGCACCAGTTCTGAGTGGCTTGGATATAAAGATGGCCTGAAAGTAGAAATTCATCAGAGTTATGATACTAGATGTCCTACAGAGAGCAGTAGGTTTTTGTTCCTGTGGGACAGGTGGGGAACAGGACAGAGATCAGGAAAAAGAAGAGGGTCTAAGATGTGCCTGAGGAGGGATCCCCCAGTTGGTTACAGCCAACCCCGTGGCGGCCCTGACTTAGTGTCAAAAGTTCCCACCTTGTGATAGCAGTTGTCACAGGGAACTGAAGGAGATCCATCTTACCCATAAAATCAGAAGCCCTGGCTTTTCTATTTTACCTTTGACCTTCGGAGAGGTGCTAGTCCTGGGCCTCAGTTTTCTCAAACATAAAAAGATTGAATTAGGTTAAATAATTGCCACTCAAATTCTTTGCCTGTGACTTGGAAGGAAGGCTTCCCAGATGGCTAAGTGGTAAAGAATCCGCCTGCCAAAGCAGGAGACTCAGGTTCAATCCCCTGGGGGAGGAAATGGCAGCCCACTCCAGTATTCCCACCTGGAGAGTCCCATGGACAGAGGAGCCTGTCCTCTGGGGGTCTCAGAAGAGTTGGGCGTGGCTGAGCCACTGAGCATACACATACATGCACAGCTTGGAGGAGAGGAGTGGGCGTCCAGGAGCCCCTGGGGGTGGTCCAGAGCCCTGGGCTGGAGGACTCGGTCCTGTCTTTAGAGTGAGCCAGGCCAGCCTCTCCTGGCAGCTCCTCTGTCAGAGGTCAGAAGGGGTTTGACTGCAGCCTGGGGGCTGCCGCTGTAGAGCACACTCTGTTTCCTTTGACTTGAGTGGAAAATGAGGTGCATCCCTTCCTCTTGAGGCTTGGATGTGGTGATTGGCCTCAGCAGAAAGGAGGGGCTTGAGGGATGGGAAGAAAGCCCTTAAATCCACATTTAACAAACAGAATGTGCCCAACTTTGAGCTATGTGCTAGCAACGCAAAGATGAAATGGGGTCCTGCACATCTTGTGTTTATGCCTGAAGCGGGTGGAGGGTTGTGGAACGCCTTGTTGCGAATATGGCCTCAACGCCATGCTTGTACTCTGCCAAGTGTGTTTCAGTGGAGGGTGTAACCACAGGATTGGGTGGTCTGGGAAGCTTAATAGAGGAGAGAAGACTTGAGCCAGTCCTCTGAGAAATCAGATATGGACTTGATAACGCTTCACTGACGGGGAGGTTTTTGCAGAAACTAATCGGCAATTTGATATGTGAGTTTTGAAACACTGGTCAATAACGTTCGGGTAACAGAGGACATTAATATGTCTCTGGTGAGTAGGTTAACATGTACTTCATGAGGACCTGCCATGGTTACTGGCTCACGGCAGGCTCTCAGAGATGCCCTCTCTATTCCCTTTATCCTGAGCAGTGGGGGCTTCAGAACACAGAACAGGCGTGTTCAGTGAACAAAGCCGTTCTGAGGGAGAGAATGGAGGTGTGGGGCAGGGTGAACTGGAGAGAGAAGGTGCTGGAGACCACAGTGGGCGGTTGTGGAAGCACCACGGGGGTGAGGGGATGAGCCTCTGAGCTGGATGGCGCCACTGGGCTCTGGAGACACCGCACCAAGGAGCTGGGAGACTTTCTGCTGACCGTGGGCAACGGGAGGAGAGATGAACCACTCCAGGGCTGGCTGGGGGCTGGTGGTGCCGGTCCGAGGCTACTGTGGGGTGAGCAGTTCCTTTTAGGCGTTGTGACGTCTCCTCGTGTCCAAACGTGTGAGGTGGGTACTGCTACAGGACAGAAGTAAACAGATCTAGGAAGGTGAGGTAACGCCCACAGGTCTCAGCTGGTCAGGTTCTAACGGGGGCACTGAGTCCAGGCCCTTCCTGGGAAGGGGGCTGCTCTGGCATTTCTCTGGATTCAGCCAGTGCTGCCGCCCTCAAAAAGGCCATGAGTGACGATCTGTTACTCTAAGGAAGAAAGATTTCATCCGCACCCGCCAGCCCTTTATAAAGGTGTTTCTTGGGTCTGTGTTATCCTCCCCGTGAAGAGTTTCGATTTCCAGTGATGTGTTGGCACCGCTTTGCCCTCCCAGATCACTGCTTGGCCACCTTACTGTTAGCAGGGTTTCCGAATCACTGTTGAAAGTGATTTGCTTGTGAACAAGAAGATAAGGCCAGGCTCCTTAGAGGAGCTTCTCGCTTTGAATGGGAGGTTGGATTAGGTACCCTGGAAATTGCCTTCCACCTTCAAGCCTAATTCCAGGTCTTCTCTCCCTGATTAGATCAGGGATCCTGTCTTGTCTATTGAGGGTTCCTCCACTGAGCTGACCTGGAAGGCACCAGAAGCATTACTGGTACTTGAGTCTCTTGCCTTCTGCCTTCCTCCCTCTTTGCCCAGGTCAAGTAGAAGGTCCACAGTGTCCCAGTGGCTGAGGTCCCCGCCAGGGGAGGCTAGCATTCTGCACTTTGGTGGCACAAGGAAGGTTTTCTGACTTGTTTTATACAGGCACCCAGATTTGTAATAATTGTAGAATTTGATGAGCTCTGAGATGTGGCAGTCTCAGTGGGAGGGGCTCTGGCCAAAGGTGGGAAAGGCCTAGCCTTCCCCCAGTGAGATCAAGGGCAGTACCTTCCTTGGGCACCAAACCCTCCCAGGGGCAAGTGCGGGAGATTACCCAGATGCCCATGGCTGCCACAGCAGAATGGAGAGCACACGGGGGACTGAGCCCTGAGGGTGCAGCAGTCCCTGGGCCCAGACTTCCAATCCGTGGCCTCACACCTATCGGGGGAGAAGCTTCTGGGATTGGGGAGGGGCTTGATGGGGTTCTCTGAGAAGCCTAGGCTCCCTCTTACATGCTCTTTACAGCTGTCTCTACTTCGTGGCTATAACTAATAATTATTTGCATGATCTCAGAGGATCCCCAAGACAACCTTATGACATTATCATGCCCATTTCACAGGCAGGAAAGGAGGCCACTGAGACAGATTAGGATATTTGCCAGAAGTGACAGCTGACCAAGGGTGGAATCAGGAATCCAACCCCAACCTTGTGCTATACCGCAGCTCCTCATGTTTCACAGTGAATTCATTATCGTGCATATTTGTTTGAACCATGTGTCTCCAGTTAGAAGGAAGCATTCCCCCAAAGCAGGAGCTGTGCCTGTCACGTCACTGGGTCTCCAGCACTGAGCCTGGCACGTGGTGGGAGCTTAATGTGTGCTGAATTAGATGACTGTGAGTGGGTGGTGACTCCTCTGGGCACCTGAGTTGTTCCTATCCTGTGTGGACCCGTGGGGAGTAAACCCGATTTTCTAGAAACAAAGGCTGGCTCTAGCCTGGCTTTCCAGACGGGCCTTGAAGGTGCCCAGTCCTTAACATCCTTCTCAGATTCAAGATTCGAACGCACCAACTGCTGGCCTGCAGCCAGAGTCAGTCCACAGGCTTGTTGACTTCATTCTGTGCCATGCTTTAAATTTTTAAAAATTAGTTGACAATTAATTACAGTTGAAAATGTGATTTCAGGCTTATCTTCAAAAACCAGAAAATCCTGCAACCCTGTCTGTGCTCACAGTCCCACCCAGAGGCGATCAGCACGCTCTGAGCAGCTGCTGCCCCCTTGAGGCGCGCTTGCATATTACAGAGCTTCTGTGCCTCTGGCCCGCCCACTTCTGTCCTTACTGATGGCAGGCCCCAGAAACACATTCAGGCAAGTTTGCAGGGTTTTCTTTTTTTGGCCACCGTGGCATGTGGGAGCTTAGTTCCCCAACCAGGGATTGAACCTGTGCCGCACGCATTGGAAGCACAGACTCAACCACTGGACAGCCAGGGAAGTCCCTTCAGTTCTTGACATAAATGATAGCCATTTTATCAGTTTATCAGATTTTTTTTAAAGTCAAAAGTCCAACTGGTACAAAAGGATAGATAAAAGTGACACTCCCTTCTAACATCCTCCAGGCTGGAGGTCCCTGTGTTCCCTTCAGACGTGCTGCAGCACTGTGATCACGGCCACCAAACCACTCGCTGGCACCTCTCATGGGCCAGACAACAACTGGGCATCAGAGTCACATGTCACTTTTTCAAAATGCAGAGACTCAGGACGCTCATCAAACCTTTGCAGGTAGACTTTCTAAAATTGAAGCCCAGGTGTCCAGATGTTTCAAAAACCCACACTGTTTTCTTTTGCTCCACCAAGCAGACCACTGTACTCTGACACAACACTCGAAACACAGGTCCCACCCTGCAGTCCCCACAGCCTGGTGGAGACGGGCCCAGAGTCCCAACCATCAAGGCAGCTGAGCTGCTCAGAGCTGTGCAGGCTATACCCTGGACAGGAGCACCTAACCAAGACCTGAAATCTAGCCAAGCCCTCAAACCAAGGCCCACCCCACCCCACCCCACCCCAGAGGAGTAGGCACCGCTTTCAAACTTTCCATGTCAACCATTCAATGAGAATACGTGCAGGGGGCCTGTGCTATGATGCAGGGACGCAGCCGGGGGCTCCTCAGCTCTGCTGTGAGCCCAGGATGACTTCCCGTAGCAGGTGGCGCTTGGGCCACGTTTGCTATAGGGGTTAGAAGCAAAGAGGGCGTAGCTTCACTCCTCATACGGTTACCCCCGCTCCTTCCCCTACCTCACAGCTCCCTATGCTCATCAGGGGCCACCAGCAGGCACACTTCATTTGTAATGCACATCAAGAAGACCCTGCAAGACAGACTAGGGTGGAAGGAAGGGTCCAGGCATAGTTCAGATCAGTGGCTTGGGGCTGCTTGGGGTTGACTGGCTTGGTAGCCAGAAGTTTCTGCTTGAGAAGCAGCAGGTACAGAAATGTTGTTCCTTCTGGAAGGTCTCCTGAGAGACTGCAAAACCAGAGTCCACCTCTGAGCAGCCTGAATCAGTTCTATCAAAGAGCAGCCCTGGGGTTGCTACCAGTCCATAAAACGTTACCGGTCTGCAATGAGATAAGATCAAAAATTGAAAGTAAGCATTTAGGAACTTTTATAACAGCCTTACAAGGTCTGTTGAAGACTATCCAAGTTGAGGCCAGCATTTTTCTTTTTTTTATTTCATCAAAAAATTTTTATTGTAAAACATACATAACATAAAATGTACCATACTAATCATTTTAATTGTATGTTGCAGTGGCATTAAGAACATTCACTGTGTTCTGTAACCATTACCACTATTTAGTATATTTAATTTTATAAAAATTTAAGTTCTTAAATTTTTTTTTTTAGCTGGAGAAGACCTGATCTAAATTTTGACTTGTGGGCTCCCCAAAGCCTTGAAGATTTGGGGGAAATTGACGGGCTTAATTTATTGTTTAGTTTTGTTTCCTCAGACTGTTGAGATTTGCCCCAGAGAGTGATGGGGGCTGAGGCCCGGGCTCCCTGGGCTGGAGGTGTGGGGGGATAGGCGCCACCCTAGAAGGGAGAGGAGGCGGCATTGTGCTGCCCGGCCAGGGCAGGACGAGGGGCTCTCCCTGGGCACGGCTGCCCAGTGCTCCGGGGGCAGGAAGGCCAGATGAGAGCTGCGGGGTGTCTGGCAGGCCTTCCTCCTGACTCAGCTGGGAAAGGCTGTTGTTCAGAATTCTAAGAATGTCAACTCCATCTGGAAGGGCCTGCAGTGACCAGTGCCTACCCTCCTTGTTTAGAGGAAGAGCTTGAGGCTGGAGAGAAAGGATTGCCCAAGGTTGCTGCTGCTGCTGCTGCTAAGTCGCTTCTGTCGTGTCCGACTCTGTGCGATCCCATAGACAGCAGCCCACCAGGCTCCCCCGTCCCTGGGATTCTCCAGGCAAGAACACTGGAGTGGGTTGCCATTTCCTTCTCCAATGCATGAAAGTGAAAAGTGAAAGTGAAGTCGCTAAGTCGTGTCTGACCTTCAGCGACCCCATGGACTGCAGCCTCCCAAGCTCCTCCATCCATGGGATTTTCCAGGCAAGAGTACTGGAGTGGGGGTGCCATTGCCTTCTCCGTTGCCCAAGGTTATAGCCACTTAAGTTTCGGTCCCAAATCCAGGCCTTTCAATTCCCAGGCAGAAGCGCGATGCAGCTTTTTGGAATCACACAGAATGGAGCTCTGTTAGCTCTTCAGGGGCCGGGGGCTTCTGTGCCCTCACCTGTGAAATGAGGATAATCCCTTGCAGGACGGATGAGTATTGAGTCTGTGCTGGGTTAAGTGAAGCGCCTAGCGCAGGGCATGGCAGGAACAAGTCAGTCCCCTGCCCCTCCCTGTCCCTTCTTGCCCAGTGACCCTCTCCTCTGCCATTTTCCCCCGGCTGTGGCCGAGGGGACAGAGGAGGGCAGGCCCTCTCCCTCTGGATGCCAGAGAGCAGGAAACAGAAACCACTGTACCGGCCCACCTGCGCGACTCCTCCCCAGCTTGCCATCCCTCTGTGCATGGCCCTTCTGCTGACTCTGGGCATCTGAGAGACATTTTTGTTCCTTCTGGGGCTCAGAACATTTGTAAAAGGAGAGTGTTGAACCAGAAGAACTCAAAAATCAGTTTTGGGGAGTGGGTACTACAGTTTTGGGTGCTTTATATTTCTGTATCTTTTGTGGGAGAGTCAAACTCCCAGCAGGCCAGATTGGCCTGCCCCTGGTTTACAGCTACCTGCCTCTTTTGATTGTCATTTTTCTCTCTTTGTATTTTCTGACCCTTTCTGATTCATTCCTATCTCTCTTTCCTCCTTTTGTGGTTTAGGAATTTTGAGCACATACTACTTGCTCCACCGGGGAAGGCAATGGCACCCCACCCCAGTACTCTTGCCTGGAAAATCCAATGGACGGAGTAGCCTGGTGGGCTGCAGTCCATGGGGTCGCTAACAGTCGGACAGACTGAGCGACTTCACTTTCACTTTTCTCTTTCATGCATTGGAGAAGGAAATGGCAACCCACTCCAGTATTCTTGCCTGGAGAATCCCAGGGATGGGGGAGCCTGGTGGGCTGCCGTCTATGGGATCACACAGAGTCGGACACGACTGAAGTGACTTAGCAGCAGCAACTATTTGCTCCACACCATATAAGCGTTTTGCATATTCCATCTTATGGAATCCTTAAATATTATTNCGGGGAAGGCAATGGCACCCCACCCCAGTACTCTTGCCTGGAAAATCCAATGGACGGAGTAGCCTGGTGGGCTGCAGTCCATGGGGTCGCTAACAGTCGGACAGACTGAGCGACTTCACTTTCACTTTTCTCTTTCATGCATTGGAGAAGGAAATGGCAACCCACTCCAGTATTCTTGCCTGGAGAATCCCAGGGATGGGGGAGCCTGGTGGGCTGCCGTCTATGGGATCACACAGAGTCGGACACGACTGAAGTGACTTAGCAGCAGCAACTATTTGCTCCACACCATATAAGCGTTTTGCATATTCCATCTTATGGAATCCTTAAATATTATTCCATTTCCATGGGAGGAAACAGGTTCAGGGGGCTTCCAGTCACTGACCCCAGAGCTGGTTAGTGGCTGAGCCAGCAGGGGGCGCGCTCAACATTACTCTCCAGACGGTGAGGCCATCTTCTGGCCGGAATAGAGCAGGCTCCATACGGTGTCTGCCTGTGCTCATCTCCCCCCGCCGTTTTTCCCCAAACAGGCTCTCACTCCCACCCCAGAGACACTGCCTGGCAGGATCGCTTGGGCAGTCAGTTCAGTTCAGTCACTCAGTCGTGTCCAACTCTGCAACCCCACGGACTGCAGCAGGCCAGGCCTCCTTGTCCATCGCCAACACCTGGAGTTTATTCAGACTCATGTCCATTGAGTCGATGATGCCATCCAGCCATCTCATCCTCTGTCGTCCCCTTCTCCTCCTGCCCTCAATCTTTCCCAGCATCAGGGTCTTTTCCAGTGAGTCAGGTCTTCACAACAGGTGGCCAAAGTATTGGTGTTTCAGTTTCAACATCAGTCCTTCCAATGAATATTCAGGACTGATTTCCTTTAGGATAGACTGGTTGGACCTCCTTGCAGTCCAAGGGACTCTCAAGAGTCTTCTCTGACAGCACAGTTCAAAAGCATCAATTCTTTGGTGTTCAGCTTTCTTTATAGTCCAACTCTCACATCCATACATGACTACTGGAAAACTATAGCCTTGACTAGATGGACCTTTGTTGACAAAATAATGTCTCTGCTTTTTAGTATGCTGTCTAGTTTTGGAAGTCAGCGGGAAGGGTTTGGATGTTGGTGGAAAGATGGTCACTCACTGGTTCCTATTTCTGACTTGAATCTCAGGTTATCACGTTCCCTACCCTCTATCTCCTTTCTCTCCTTCCTCTTTAGATGTCTTAAGAGCTGAAAGGTCCTCTAAGGGAACACTCAAACAAACCTCTCCATTCATTGATTCATTTATTCAGTGAACAAATACTGAATCCTCTGCCGTGCCAGGCATTTCTTAGGCCTTAGGGCTATGGCTGTGCACAAGGCAGATGCGGTCCCTGCCCTCAACAGCTTACATTCTGGTGGAGCAGAAAGACAACAGGAGAGCTTATGAGGAGTGCATAGAGAAAATGAAAAGGGTGATGTCATAGGCAGTGACCTGTGGCAGAGGGTGAGGAGCCTCCTCGTATGGATGGGCAGGGGATAGTGCATTCCTGGCACATGAAACAGCTTGTGCAAAGGTCCAAAGGCAAGAGCCCACAGGTGTGAGGAAAGGGCGTGCAAAAGGCCTGCTCAGCTAGATAGGGTGAGCAAGAGGGTCTGCTGCAGGGAGGCAGTCAGGGGCCAGCCATGCAGGCCTGTGGGCCAGGGTGTAGGGGTGCAGTATATATATTCTGCGTGCTGTGAAGCCTCTAGGGGCTCTAGGGATGTGATGGGGTTATGTCTGTAAAGGAGCCTGGAACCACTGTGAAGAAGAGAATGGATGTAAAGTGATCAGGAGGGAGAGAGGAGGGAAGTTTGGCCTAAGGCTGGAGAGGCGAAGCTGGGTTCAGGATCTGTGTCACAGTGGAGACAGCAGGACCCTGAAGGGCTGGATGCGGGCCGTGGAGTAAGGGGTGACGCCTGAGTGCTTCACTTGGGCCGCTGAGTGGAGGTGTCGTCTACGCCAGTGCAGGAGTCTGGAGATGGAGCGTACATGGGGCCTGTGGGCTGGGAGGCAGCGTGAGCCCGTCAGCAGACCTTGCCAACTGCCTGTCAGCGCCCACTCTCTCCTTCCTGTAACAGAAAGCTGGTGAGCTTTTCTCGAAGTCCCGATCTTTTGCCCTTTTCCCGTCCTCCCCCTTCCTGCCTGGAATGGAAACATCACACTAGAGATACAATACCCACCTTGTGCCCATGAGGGTAAAAGCCGTATGATAAGATGGCTGCAGCCAAGTGCTACACGGAGCCTGAGGCTGTGGTTATACTCATGAGCTCACACACCAGTCTCGGACTGTCCGCCCCTGGGTTCTTGTTCTGTGAAACAAGTTATTCCTTTCACTAGTTCAAGCCACTGTTTTGTGGCTGTTCACTGTGTGTCACGGAATACAACTAGAGCTAATGGAGTCATGTTGAGTTTAAACACACACAGCCCAGGAGGAGGACAGGTAATTAATATGCATCACAGTGTGATGGATGTTATCAGAGGAGTCACCAGAAGCACAGAAAAGGGAACCAAATCAGACTGGTGTAACGGGGATCAGTCAGGGAGGGCTTCTTGGAGGAGTTCACATCTGAGCTGAGGATCGGAGAAGTAGGAGTAGGGCAGGTTAAAAAAAAAAGCAGCAACGAGTGTTTCAGACAAAGGAGCAGCACATGGAGGACAGAGGCGAGGTGGCAACGTGAGGGTGATTGGACTGCAGATGGAGGGGCACTAGGGAGGCAGGAGTCTGGGAGACCATGCAAGATGTCGTCAGTGGGGACAAGGGGTTTGGGCTTGACTGGGGAGCCACCAATGGATGGCAAGCAGGGTGGGTCCGGGGCAGACCTGTCTGGGCACCCCATAAACCCTTGTTGATGGAATGAGCCAGTGGAAGCAGGAATGATGACCGTGGGCTTCCATGCAGGGAGGGGGTGGTGAATGACCGAACAGCGGAAGGACAAGCCAGGCAGACACCTGGACGCCAGGCCACCACCTCTCTCACCTCTTCCACGACTCCCTCGACCAGACCAGCACCATCACGCTCCAGGATCCTTCGGGGAGCCTCCACACCAGCCCCCCGCAACTGCCGCCCCAGCCCCTCCGCAGTGCGTCCTCCAGGGCAGCCCCGGGACCCTTGGAGTCAGATTCTTCATCCTGGCGCTCTGCCCGACGCCTTTGCCACCTCAGCTGCATCCATGTGGATGAAGCCGTTGCTGTCTGGCCCTTCACCCTCACATGCAAAGCTGGCTTTAGCAGGAATGATGCCCCCAGAGCGCTGCGATGAACATGGGACAGAACAGATGTATGAGCGATGAACTCAGAGCAAGAGAACCGTCCTGACCCTGAAGGGCTCCCTCGACCTGGGCTGACAAGGAGGGAGATCCAGCATCAGCCCCTGTCCCGTGGCTTCACATTGCCCTCAGGCTCTGAGACCAAGAGAGAAAGGACCCAGGTCAGGCATGAGATGTCCAGCATCCCCTCGCAGGTGCTACTGCCCAGGTGGTACCCTCCCGGGAGCCCCGGTCCAGGCCACCAGGATGGCCGCAGGCTCCGGAGCAGTGCCAGCCACATGGGGCCCGGAGTGAGGGCTAGTCCTGCCCCCGCCAGTATCTGGGCTTGATCGCCAGTGACTCGGGAGACACCTCATAGAGGCTCTAACAAGAAGAGGCTATGGCTTCACTCCCACAGCTGGGAGGGAACTGGTGCTTGATGTGGGGGAGAGCAGGGGGTGGGGGCACTGAGTTGGATCCAGGGCAGGAGACAGGCCCACTGTGTCCTCGACCTCCTTCCTGGAGCAGGGCTGAGCTTCTGATGGCAAGGAAGTCACCCTTGGTAACGCGAGGTCCAGTTGCTTGGCAGGAAACCCTCTGATCCCGTCACCGACTCTACCCCTGCCGTCCTCAGCATGCCAGCCAAGGCCCCGCTTCAGGGCTTTCGTACCGAAGTCCCCTCTTATCTGTGGGGGATATGTTCCAAGACCCCCGGTGGAAGCTTGAAACCTCAGTATGGAAACCTATCTACACAGCTGATGTTTTATCTTTTATCCTACATGTACACACAAACATATGGTAAAGTATAACTTATCAGTTAGGCATCGTAAGAGATTAACAACAATAAAAATAAAGTAGAACAATTATGGGCTTCCTGGGTGGCTTAGTGGTGAAGAGTCCACGTGCCAGAGTAAGGAACACCAGTTTACTCCCTGGGTGAGGAAGGCCCACTGGAGGAGGAAATGGCAACCTATTCTAATATTCTGTCCTGGGAAATCCCATGGACAGGGGAGCTTGGTGGACTACAGTCCATGGGGTCCCAAAGAGTCAGACACGACTTAGCTTCTAAACAATAACAAGAACGGTTATAACAATATACTGTAGTAAATTATGTGAACGTTGTTTCTCTCTCTCAAAAGTTCCTTTTGTACAAATTTAATGCCTTTTCCTTGTTTTGTGGCTGTGCCATGGGGTATGTAGGATCTTAGTTCCCCGACAAGGGATCAAACCTGTGCCCCTTGCATTGGAAGTGCAGAGTCTTAACCTCTGGGCTGCCAGGCAGGTCCCATGCCTTTTTCTTATTAATTAAGCATTTATCATGTACGGTACCCACAACTTTTGCAATTTGAGGCACTATGGCAAAACTAGCACAAATTTCTTTACCTTCTTCACAGTTCCATGGAGAGAAGATCCAGTCACCCTCAGCACAGAATTTTTTTTTTCTTGTGTCCACAGCTTTCACCCTTTCAGTTAAAGAAAGCACTTGTCTCTTTGGCATATCTGAATTGTCAGCATCACTACTCTTGCGCTTTGGGGCCAGTACTACGTAAAATAATGGTGACTTGAACACAAACACTGTGTCACCCAACAATCTTTCTATAATCCAAGTGGCCACTGAGTTAGTAACTGGTGGGGTGTGCTGGACAAAGGGATGATTCTAGGCCTGGCCGGGACCAAACTGGACCGTGTGAGGATTTCATCACGTGACCCAGAATGTCACGTGATTTAAAACGTATGAGTTGTTTATTTTTGTCATTTGTTATTAAAAAAAAAATTTATTGACAAATTTATCTGGTTGGTAGTGGCTGTGATGGGAAACGGGAAAGGGAAACCGTGGCTGATCGGCAACTGTTGTACTTGCTGTCCCCTTGGTAATCTCACAAATGCTGCTTTATCCACAGCAAGGCCTCCTCTGATCACCCTCCCTAAAACAGCCACCTCCCTGCCCCCAGCACCACAGTCTTTTCTTTGCCTTCCCTCATTGTATTCACAGCATTCATGCTTATTATCATCCCCCTGTTAGGAGACCGGTGTCTGTCCTGTCCTGAATCTGTCCTGTCCTAAGTCCTTGGCTCCTGGAATAGGGCCCAGAACACAGTAGGTTTTGCTGTTCAGTCGCT
Organism: Oreotragus oreotragus; assembly: GCA_006410675.1. NCBI lineage: Eukaryota > Metazoa > Chordata > Mammalia > Artiodactyla > Bovidae > Oreotragus > Oreotragus oreotragus. The sequence goes on along the minus strand of SJYX01013054.1, from coordinate 236,933 downwards.
CAGTCATGTACGACTTTTTGCGACCCCATGGACTACAGCACACCAGCTTCCCCATCCTTCGCTATCTCCTGGAGCTTGCTCAACCTGATGTCCATTGCGTCAGTGATGCCATCCAACCACCTCCTCTTCTGTCATCCTCTTCTGCCTTCAATCTTTCCCAGCATCAGGGTCTTTTCCAGTGAGTCAGTCTTCACATCAGGTGGCCGAAGTATTGGAGTTTTAGCTTCAGCATCAGTCCTTCCAATGAATATTCAGCACTGATTTCCTTTAGGATTGACTGGTTGGATCTCCTTGCAGTCCAAGGGACTCTCAAGAGTCTTCTCCAACACCACAGTTCAAAAGCATCAATTCTTCAGCACTCAGCCTTCTTTATGGTCCAGCTCTCACATCCATACATGACTTCTGGGAAAACGATAGCCTTGACTAGATGGACCTTTGTTGGCAAAGTAATGTTTCTGCTTTTTAATATACTATCTAGGTTGGTCATAGCTTTTCCTCTAAGGAGCAAGCATCTGTTAACTTCATGGCTGCAATCACCATCTGCAGTGATTTTGGAGCCCAAGGAAAAAAGTCTGTCACTGTTTCCATTGTTTCCCCTTCTATTTGCCATGGAGTGATGGGACCGGATGCCATGATCTTTATTTTTTTAATGTTGAGTTTTAAGCCAGTTTTTTGACTCTCCTCCTTCACCTTTATCAAGAGGCTCTTTGGTTTGTCTTCGCTTTCTGCCACGGTGGTGTCATCTGCATATATAAGGTTATTGATATTTCTCCTAAAAATCTTGATTCTAGTTTGTGCTTCATCCAGCCCAGCATTTCGTATGATGTACTCTGCATATAAGTTAAGTAAGTAGGGTGATTGAAGGCAGGAGGAAAAGGGGACGACAGAGGATGATATGGTTGGATGGCATTGCCGACTCGATGGACATGAGTTTGAGCAAGCTCCGGGCGTTGGTGATGGATAGGGAAACCTGGCATGCTGCAGTTCATGGGGTTGTGACTGAACTGACTGAACTGAACAGGGTGACAATATACAGCCTTGACGTACTCCTTTTCCAATTTGGAACCGGTCCATTGTTCCGTGTCCAGTTCTAACCGTTGCTTCTTGACCTGCATCCAGGTCATACAGGTTTCTCAGGAGGCAGGTAAGGTGGTCTGGTATTCCCATCTCTTTAAAAATTTTCCACAGTTTGTTGTGATTTACACAGTCAAAGGCTTTAGCTTAGTCAATGAAGCAGCAGTAGATGTTTTTCTGGAATTCTCTGGCTTTTTCTATGATCCAGTGGATGTTGGCGATTTGATCTCTGGTTTCTCTGCCTTTTCTAAATTCATCTCGAACATCTGGAAATTCTTGGTTCATGTACTGTTGAAGCCTAGTTTGGAGAATTTTGAGCATTACTTTCCTCTTTCTCAGGAGGCAGGTAAGGTGGTCTGGTATTCCCATCTCTTTAAAAATTTTCCACAGTTTGTTGTGATTTACACAGTCAAAGGCTTTAGCTTAGTCAATGAAGCAGCAGTAGATGTTTTTCTGGAATTCTCTGGCTTTTTCTATGATCCAGTGGATGTTGGCGATTTGATCTCTGGTTTCTCTGCCTTTTCTAAATTCATCTCGAACATCTGGAAATTCTTGGTTCATGTACTGTTGAAGCCTAGTTTGGAGAATTTTGAGCATTACTTTCCTCGCGTGTGAAATGAGTACAGTCGTGTGGGAGTTTGAACATTCTTTGGCAGTATGGTGAATGCTGTAGGTGAGTTACTCCATAAACACTTGTTGATGGAAGACGCCTGGGCCACTGACGAAGCCCGTATGGCCTCTAACCCGGTGTGTCCCTCCCCCCACCGTCATTGCTGTGAGTTCTGTGTCTCCAGCTCCAATGCACATGCCTCCCACCAGCTGTCAGAGGGAGAGTGGAAATTTCCATTTGACACTGAGCCATGTTCCCTGAGCTAGAGGGGCTAAGAGGGAATTTCCATGAACCACCTCTAGCATCCTGATGGAGTGGTCAGGGAGTCCAGGGAGGGGCCATGGAGGACCTCTCTCATGGTCCTCGTACCTGCCCAGGCCCAGCCTAGTACGCAGCAGCATCCTCTACAGATCTGCAGATTGGGCCTCTCTCCAGGTTTATCTCACACTAGCTCCAGCCTGCCGGGGTCTGGAGCGTCCTCCAACCTTGAAGCCAGAGGGACCCTTAGCCATCATCAAGTTCAATCCCCACCTTTTCAAGATGGAGACACTGAGGCCCAGAGAGGGGAAGCAATTTGTCTCAGGTCACACAGAAAGTTCATGGACTCAAACTCAGTTCTCTGACTGCATCTTTGCTTCTTTTCTCTTTTGTTCCTTCCCTCCCTCCCAGAGTCCTCCAGCTGATCTTTCCCAAGGGCCACTTTGGGCCAGCCCAGTGCCCTGGGCCCTGAACTCCCTGCCCTAGAACCCCAGGCCTTGAGGCCATAATATTGCCACTGCCTCCGGAGAGACCTCCAGTCGCCCCTGCCCCTCCACCCCACATATCCTGTCCCTGCCACCAGCTTTACAACAGATTTGAACACCCTATTGCCCTAATTGCCTCTCATCTCAATTCAATTAGAAAGCCTGGGGGTGGGGTCCAGTCATCAGAATTTTTTTTTTAATCGCTGGGTGATTCCATTGCAGCAAAGTTTGGAAATCACTGTTTCGGCCTTGATTAATATCACCTCCCCCTCCTGTCCCTGGGTCCCTAGGTTGCAGATTACATGGTGATATTTATTTTTTCAAGCCAGATCTACTCTGGGCGCATGGACCTGGGCCTCAGGCCAGATTTTAGCTGAGCAAACCTCTCCCCCTCCTGCTCCTGCTCTTTGCCCTACTCTGGGCTTCAAGTCTGACTAAATGGTGTGGTCTGACTTGTCTCACCACCAAGTACTCATTAAATATTTACTGTTAATGATGGCAGTGACCTCAATCTGGCCAATAGGAACTTTGGTGCGGAAGAAAGAAAATGGTTTTTGTGTCAGGCCAACTTGGGTTCTAATTCTGAATCTGCTCTTTCTGGGTCTTAGTTTACTTAGCTATGAAGGGAGGCTGAGCGGGGAGTGTGGAACGCCTACCGTGTCGTTTCTGTAAAGTTCAAAGATCCTGCTTGATATATGGAGAGGGCCCAGCAGCTCCGCATCCCAGTTCCTCTGGGGCTAGGCTGCTCTTGCTCAGATGGTAGGGAAGCATAATGGTTTCTGTGAGTGGAAAGTGGAAAGGAAGGTGGCTGTGACCCTGCCCAGGGGCGCTTCCTCCCAGGGCGAGGCACCCACAGTGGAGAGGTGCAGGGGGGTGCCGAAACAGAAGGGTGAAAGTTCGAAGGAATCCACTGGACAGAGCCACCACCCTGCCTGGGATGCAGCATGAAGCTTTGGTAGGGCTTTCTCTTGGGAACCCACAAAAGCACCCCATAAGGACAGAGTCTGCATTTAAGTACCAGCTGCCCGGAAGCACTAAACCCCAATCACAACCACACTAGACAAAGAATACCTCTTCTGCTTCTATCTCCTCCTCTGACTTGTCAGAGAGGGGAAGCTTTGGACCCAAAAGAACATGATAATGTTAATGGACAATAAGACTAGACTTTTGGGGACCCAGAAGTTGAGACCGGAGAAGGCAATGGCACCCCACTCCAGTACTCTTGCCTGGAAAATCCCACGGATGGAGGAGCCTGGTAGGCTGCAGTCCATGGGGTCACTGAGGGTCGGGCACGACTGAGAGACTTCCTTTCACTTTTCACTTTCATGCATTGGAGAAGGAAATGGCAACCCACTCCAGTGTTCTTGCCTGGAGAATCCCAGGGATGGGGGAGCCTGGTGGGCTGCCGTCTATGGGGTCGCACAGAGTCGGACACGACTGAAGCAACTTAGCAACAGCAGAAGTTGAGACTGTTCTTGTATACCTGAAAGGGAAAGGCTAGAGAAGCATCTCAGGCTGGGGCAAGATCTTCAGAAAGATTAAAGGGGTGCTGGCAAGAGTGCACGATGGCTGCCTGTGCCAGGCTGAAGCCAGATCGGTTGTTCAGTGACTGGCGTTTGTATTATGAAATCAGTCTTCTGTTGGTCAATGATGGAGCTGTTGCCAAGTTTCTATGCTGCCGTGGGAAGAGCCTTTATTTCTCTGAACCTCAGTTTCTCTAGCTGTGAAATGCCCCTGATTTTAAAGGGCCCTGCAAGACTTTGCCAGTTTGTATTAAAGACCTCAGGTATCTTATTTCCAAGCAGGAAAATTAAATATGTCCTGAGCACAAAGTCTGAAACAACCTCAGGAAGTCAGGTAGCAGGCTGAAAAATAATCTCTCATACCAAGAAAATTAAAGAAAAAATTAATTTGCTGTGTAGAAGTTAATTGTCACATTATTTTCAACAGTTTTATTGAGACATCATTTACGTCCCATAAAATGTACCTCTTTTAAATGTATAATTCAATGGCTTAGCGAGTTTACAGAGTTGTACAACCATCATCACAATCTAATTTTAGGATATTCAGTCATCCTAAAGAGATCTCTCATGCCAGTTCCTACCCTCAGCCCTGGAAACCACTAATCTGCTTTCTGTCTTAGAGATTTGCTTTATCTGGACACATCATGTAAATGGAATCATGCAGTGTGTGTTTTTGGCATCTGGCTTCTTTGAGCACAGCGTTTCTGAGGTTCATCCATGTTGTACTGTGTATCAGGCCTTCATTCTTTTTTATGGCCAAATGACATTCTATTGTATGGATATACCACATTTTACTTATCTTCTCATCATCAATAGATGTTTGGGTTGTTTCCACTTTAGGAAAATGCTTCTTTGAACATTTATGTATAACTCTTTTTTNTTTCTCAGGAGGCAGGTAAGGTGGTCTGGTATTCCCATCTCTTTAAAAATTTTCCACAGTTTGTTGTGATTTACACAGTCAAAGGCTTTAGCTTAGTCAATGAAGCAGCAGTAGATGTTTTTCTGGAATTCTCTGGCTTTTTCTATGATCCAGTGGATGTTGGCGATTTGATCTCTGGTTTCTCTGCCTTTTCTAAATTCATCTCGAACATCTGGAAATTCTTGGTTCATGTACTGTTGAAGCCTAGTTTGGAGAATTTTGAGCATTACTTTCCTCGCGTGTGAAATGAGTACAGTCGTGTGGGAGTTTGAACATTCTTTGGCAGTATGGTGAATGCTGTAGGTGAGTTACTCCATAAACACTTGTTGATGGAAGACGCCTGGGCCACTGACGAAGCCCGTATGGCCTCTAACCCGGTGTGTCCCTCCCCCCACCGTCATTGCTGTGAGTTCTGTGTCTCCAGCTCCAATGCACATGCCTCCCACCAGCTGTCAGAGGGAGAGTGGAAATTTCCATTTGACACTGAGCCATGTTCCCTGAGCTAGAGGGGCTAAGAGGGAATTTCCATGAACCACCTCTAGCATCCTGATGGAGTGGTCAGGGAGTCCAGGGAGGGGCCATGGAGGACCTCTCTCATGGTCCTCGTACCTGCCCAGGCCCAGCCTAGTACGCAGCAGCATCCTCTACAGATCTGCAGATTGGGCCTCTCTCCAGGTTTATCTCACACTAGCTCCAGCCTGCCGGGGTCTGGAGCGTCCTCCAACCTTGAAGCCAGAGGGACCCTTAGCCATCATCAAGTTCAATCCCCACCTTTTCAAGATGGAGACACTGAGGCCCAGAGAGGGGAAGCAATTTGTCTCAGGTCACACAGAAAGTTCATGGACTCAAACTCAGTTCTCTGACTGCATCTTTGCTTCTTTTCTCTTTTGTTCCTTCCCTCCCTCCCAGAGTCCTCCAGCTGATCTTTCCCAAGGGCCACTTTGGGCCAGCCCAGTGCCCTGGGCCCTGAACTCCCTGCCCTAGAACCCCAGGCCTTGAGGCCATAATATTGCCACTGCCTCCGGAGAGACCTCCAGTCGCCCCTGCCCCTCCACCCCACATATCCTGTCCCTGCCACCAGCTTTACAACAGATTTGAACACCCTATTGCCCTAATTGCCTCTCATCTCAATTCAATTAGAAAGCCTGGGGGTGGGGTCCAGTCATCAGAATTTTTTTTTTAATCGCTGGGTGATTCCATTGCAGCAAAGTTTGGAAATCACTGTTTCGGCCTTGATTAATATCACCTCCCCCTCCTGTCCCTGGGTCCCTAGGTTGCAGATTACATGGTGATATTTATTTTTTCAAGCCAGATCTACTCTGGGCGCATGGACCTGGGCCTCAGGCCAGATTTTAGCTGAGCAAACCTCTCCCCCTCCTGCTCCTGCTCTTTGCCCTACTCTGGGCTTCAAGTCTGACTAAATGGTGTGGTCTGACTTGTCTCACCACCAAGTACTCATTAAATATTTACTGTTAATGATGGCAGTGACCTCAATCTGGCCAATAGGAACTTTGGTGCGGAAGAAAGAAAATGGTTTTTGTGTCAGGCCAACTTGGGTTCTAATTCTGAATCTGCTCTTTCTGGGTCTTAGTTTACTTAGCTATGAAGGGAGGCTGAGCGGGGAGTGTGGAACGCCTACCGTGTCGTTTCTGTAAAGTTCAAAGATCCTGCTTGATATATGGAGAGGGCCCAGCAGCTCCGCATCCCAGTTCCTCTGGGGCTAGGCTGCTCTTGCTCAGATGGTAGGGAAGCATAATGGTTTCTGTGAGTGGAAAGTGGAAAGGAAGGTGGCTGTGACCCTGCCCAGGGGCGCTTCCTCCCAGGGCGAGGCACCCACAGTGGAGAGGTGCAGGGGGGTGCCGAAACAGAAGGGTGAAAGTTCGAAGGAATCCACTGGACAGAGCCACCACCCTGCCTGGGATGCAGCATGAAGCTTTGGTAGGGCTTTCTCTTGGGAACCCACAAAAGCACCCCATAAGGACAGAGTCTGCATTTAAGTACCAGCTGCCCGGAAGCACTAAACCCCAATCACAACCACACTAGACAAAGAATACCTCTTCTGCTTCTATCTCCTCCTCTGACTTGTCAGAGAGGGGAAGCTTTGGACCCAAAAGAACATGATAATGTTAATGGACAATAAGACTAGACTTTTGGGGACCCAGAAGTTGAGACCGGAGAAGGCAATGGCACCCCACTCCAGTACTCTTGCCTGGAAAATCCCATGGACGGAGGAGCCTGGTAGGCTGCAGTCCATGGGGTCACTGAGGGTCGGGCACGACTGAGAGACTTCCTTTCACTTTTCACTTTCATGCATTGGAGAAGGAAATGGCAACCCACTCCAGTGTTCTTGCCTGGAGAATCCCAGGGATGGGGGAGCCCGGTGGGCTGCCGTCTATGGGGTCGCACAGAGTCGGACACGACTGAAGCAACTTAGCAACAGCAGAAGTTGAGACTGTTCTTGTATACCTGAAAGGGAAAGGCTAGAGAAGCATCTCAGGCTGGGGCAAGATCTTCAGAAAGATTAAAGGGGTGCTGGCAAGAGTGCACGATGGCTGCCTGTGCCAGGCTGAAGCCAGATCGGTTGTTCAGTGACTGGCGTTTGTATTATGAAATCAGTCTTCTGTTGGTCAATGATGGAGCTGTTGCCAAGTTTCTATGCTGCCGTGGGAAGAGCCTTTATTTCTCTGAACCTCAGTTTCTCTAGCTGTGAAATGCCCCTGATTTTAAAGGGCCCTGCAAGACTTTGCCAGTTTGTATTAAAGACCTCAGGTATCTTATTTCCAAGCAGGAAAATTAAATATGTCCTGAGCACAAAGTCTGAAACAACCTCAGGAAGTCAGGTAGCAGGCTGAAAAATAATCTCTCATACCAAGAAAATTAAAGAAAAAATTAATTTGCTGTGTAGAAGTTAATTGTCACATTATTTTCAACAGTTTTATTGAGACATCATTTACGTCCCATAAAATGTACCTCTTTTAAATGTATAATTCAATGGCTTAGCGAGTTTACAGAGTTGTACAACCATCATCACAATCTAATTTTAGGATATTCAGTCATCCTAAAGAGATCTCTCATGCCAGTTCCTACCCTCAGCCCTGGAAACCACTAATCTGCTTTCTGTCTTAGAGATTTGCTTTATCTGGACACATCATGTAAATGGAATCATGCAGTGTGTGTTTTTGGCATCTGGCTTCTTTGAGCACAGCGTTTCTGAGGTTCATCCATGTTGTACTGTGTATCAGGCCTTCATTCTTTTTTATGGCCAAATGACATTCTATTGTATGGATATACCACATTTTACTTATCTTCTCATCATCAATAGATGTTTGGGTTGTTTCCACTTTAGGAAAATGCTTCTTTGAACATTTATGTATAACTCTTTTTTCTCTCTCTCTCTCTCTCTTCTCTTTTCTTTCCTTTTTTTGTCCAGGCTGTAGGGCTTGCAGGATCTTACTTCGCCGACCAAGGATTGAACCCTTACCCTCAGCAGTGAAAGCACTGAGTCTTGAGCACTGGGCCACCAGGTAATTCTCATTTGTCTTTGGAAATTCCCATTTCCACATAAGTCTTTGTGTGGACATGTGTTTTCAGTTCTTTTGGACATAGCCTCAGTTTCTGTAGCTGTGAAATGCTCCTATTTCTGAAGGGCCCTGCCAGACTTTGCTAGTTTGTAAAAAACACCTGAGGTCTCTTAGTTCCAAGTAGGAAAATTAAATGTGTCCTAAGCACCAAGTCTTTGTGTGGATATGTGTTTTCACTTCTTTCAAGTAGACTCCTAGGAATGGAATTGCTAGGTCATGTGAAGAAGGCTGAGCGCCAAAGAATTGATTCTTTTGAACTATGGTGTTGGAGAAGACTCTTGAGAGTCCCTTGGACTGCAAGGAGATCCAACCAGTCCATTCTGAAGGAGATCAGCCCTGGGATTTCTTTGGAAGGGATGATGCTGAAGCTGAAACTCCAGTACTTTGGCCACCTCATGTGAAGAGTTGATGCATTGGAAAAGACTTTGATGCTGGGAGGGATTGGGGGCAGGAGAAGAAGGGGACGACAGAGGATGAGATGGCTGGATGGCATCACGGACCTGATGGACGTGAGTCTGAGTGAACTCTGTGATTCATGGGGTCACAAAGAGTCGGACACGACTGAGCGACTGAACTGGACTGAACCTAACTGAACTGAATTGATGTAGATAACTCCACATGAAGTTCTTTGAGGAATTGCCACATTATTTACCAAAGTGGCTGTATCGTTTTTACATTCCCATCAGTAGTATATGAACAGTGTTCCAATTTCTTCTCATCCTTGACACTTGTTTTCTTTCTTTTAAATTACAGCCGTTCTATATCACTTCTAGTGAAGGGATAACTCATTGTGGTTTGGATTTGCATTCCTACAATGACTAAAGATCCTGAGCCTTTTCTCAAGTGCTTCTGGCCATTGGTAAATCCTCTTCGGTGAAATATCTATTCAAACACTTTGCCCATTTAAAAATTGAATTATCGATTGTTTTATTTAGTTGGAAGAGTTCTTTATATATCCTGGATACAAGTTCTTGAGCAGATACATGATATTTAGGAATATTTTTCTCCCAGTCTTGACTTATCTTCTTTTTAGTTAATTATCATAAATGTAAGAGTTTATTTCAGAACTCTCAGTGCTGTTCCATTGATCTATATATCTGTTGTTATGCCAGTACCACAGTGTTTTGGTTACATGGTGTGATACTATATTTTGAAATCATGAAATATAAATCCTCTGCTTCATTCTTCTTTTTCAGAATTGTTTCACTTATTTTGCATTCAATGTATTTTCATATTTTAGGAACAGCTTTGGAGGTTAGATGAGGATCAGCTTGCCAATTTCTGCAAAAAAATAAAAAATGTTTTCTGGGAGTTTGATGGGGATTGAAGTGAATATAGAGATCAATTTTGGGAGAACTGCTGTCTTAACCATACTGAGTCTTCCAATCCATGAACATAGATTGTCTTTCCATATATTTATATCTTTTAAAGTCTCTTTAAGCAATATTTTATAGATTTCATTGTATAAGTCTTACACTATTTTTTTCATGATAATTTCTATTTATTGTTGAGAACAGAAAATATGGTTTTATTTAGACTCTCCTTTAAAATATTCTTCTTTTTTTCTTTTTGGAGAGTCTAAACAGATCTTTTTATTTTATTTTTACAGAACAAGGTTACATATAGTTCCGCTACATACGGCAATTATTTTTTAAGTAGATAAATTAAGATTTTTAGTTGGAGTTTCAACATCAAACTCTCAAAAACTCTTAACACTCATTGATAGAATGAGTATACAGAGAAGTAGAAGGATATAGTAGACCTGAAAAGCACTATGAACCAGTTCAGTTCAGTTCAGTTCAGTTGCTCAGTCGTGACCGACTCTTTGCGACCCCACGAATCGCAGCACGCCAGGCCTCCTTGTCCATCACCATCTCTCGGAGTTCACTCAGACTCACGTGCATCGAGTCCATGATGCCATCCAGCCATCTCATCCTCAGTTGTCCCCTTCTCCTCCTGCCCCCAATCCCTCTCAGCATCAGAGTCTT
>SJYX01013054.1:151176-222509 GCA_006410675.1 Oreotragus oreotragus | reverse complement strand
GACCCCATAGACGGCAGCCCACCAGGCTTCCCCATCCCTGGGATTCTCCAGGCAAGAATACTGGAGTGGGTTGCCATTTCCTTCTCCAATGCATGAAAGAGAAAAGTGAAAGTGAAGTCGCTCAGTCTGTCCGACTGTTAGCGACCCCATGGACTGCAGCCCCCCAGGCTCCTCCGTCCATTGGATTTTCCAGGCAAGAGTACTGGGGTGGGGTACCATTGCCTTCCCCGGTCTGTTCTCTTATCACTGTGGAATTATGTTAGAAATGAATATCAAATGATATTTGAAAATAACCCACATATTTTCAAGCTTGAACTATTTTTATTCCTCAACGTTTACTTAGTTTTGATGTGATTATGTGCAATGTTACTTCATTTATTTTTTATTGAGGTGTTATTGACATCTAACATTATATTAGTTTTAGGCATACAACATAATGATTCAACATTTGCATATATTGTAAACTGATCATCACAAGTCTAGTTAACATCTGTCACAATACATAGACATACATTTTTTTTTCTTATGAGGAGAACTTTTAAAGATTTTTTTCTTTTGGCAACTTTCAAATAGGCAATACATTATTACTAACTATAGTCACCATGCTCTGTATTATATCAGTTCAGTCAAGTTCAGTCGCTCAGTTGTGTCTGACTCTTTGCGACCCCATGGACTGCAGCACGCCGGGATATATTATATCCTTATGAGTAATTTATTTTGTACCCAGATGATGTAGAGATGATGTACCTTTTGACCTGATTCACCCGTTTCACCCATTCCCTGCTGCCTCTTTCTGACAACCGCCACTCCTTCCTCTGCATCTATGAGCTTGTCCTTTTTTTTTTTTTTTGGTTGCTGTTGTTTGTTGTTGCTCATGGAAGTGAGAGCATACAGTATTTGTCTTTCTCTGTCTGACCTGTGTTACTGGGCGTAACACCTCAAGGCCCATTCATATTGTTGCAAATGGCGAGGTTTCATCCTTTCTATGGCTGAGTAGCGCTCCATGCTGTGTGTGTATGTGCGTCTGCGTACAGCTTTAGGCCACAGTCTCTTTATCCATTCATCCATCGACACTGAGGGTGTTGCCACACGAGGTGTTATTTTAATGCTGAAAGCCAAGGCGAAAGAAAGGAAAATACCAATATCCTGAGTAGGCTTTTGATAAATGATTAAGCACATTATAGTCTATTCTACCAATGAGATATTCTGGGATTATTAAAAGTGGTTTCTGTGTGTTTCCCCCAGAAGTATCACTCTGACCATGGAGAATGTTGAGTATAGGAACAACACTGAATTCATCTCCCTTTTCCCGAGACTGAGCGGATAGCCAGAAATGGACTAGACACTACATGTGGTAGCAACTCATGCTGACCACCAAATATTTGTTTCTTCTCCTATTGCCCTTCCTTACCCCCTGAAGTTAGCTGTGGCCATGTGACTTGCTTTAACCAATGAAACGTGAAAGAATGTGCCATATGTCACTCCCGAGAAGAAACTTTAATAGCCAGCATGCAACTTTCCATACTTTAGCCTCTGCAGAGGTGGTGGATGCACCTCCAGGCTGCTCCATCAGCCTGGCCCTGGAGTGAGGATGACAAGGAATAGAGACACTGACAATGGACATGTAGAATGAGCGAGAAATACAGCCTGCTTTAAACTGCTAGATGGTGTTGTTGTTACTGCAGCAAACCTAACTCACCCTGACTAGTATAAATATTTATAACTAGGATAAATATTTGTTGAAAAAGATAAATGAAACTGAAAAGTAGAACATTAAATTCTGTCTTGTCTAAAACTGTGAAAAAGATGTCAGAAAATCGGCTGCAAACTTAAGGGAGTTAAAGTCAGAGTGTTAAAGGAGGGGATCTGGGGTGAACTGTTTCTCTTTGGAAAGTGTTTTTGGGGACTTCTCCGATGGTCCAGTGGTTAGGAATCCATTTGCTTATACAGGGGACACACGTCTGATCCCTGGTGCAGGAAGGTCCCACACGCCTTGGGGAAACGAGCCCATGTGCCGAAACTCTAGAGCCAGCTCGCTGCTACTGAAGGGCACGTGCCTGGAGCCCGCGCTCCGAAACAAGAGAAGCCTCCACGATGGGAAGCCCGCGCCCCGCAGCTCGAGAGTAGCCCCCACTGCTGCAACTAGAGAAAGCCCTCACACAGCAGTGAAGACCCAGCACAGCCAAAGATAAATAAGTAAACAAAATTAAAAGTGTCTTTTGGGCTCCTGGCCCCAATCCCAATGTCTGTGTGAGTTGGGGGAGGGGCGAACTCCCACACAACACTGGACGATTCTCAGACCCAGCAAGGCTTCTGAGAACTCAACTCAGTTCTGATACTCTCTGCCCAGAAACAGCATCAGATCCCACAGGTTTAACAATTCAGTCCCACGAGACGACCCCTCTCTCCCATTTCAGATGCCAGTCACAAGCTTAGGTTATCACCTGTGCTTCTGACCAACCAGCTACGGGTCAGAGGTTCCAATAACCCCTTTCTTGGGTCTGATTAACTTGCTACAGGGTTTTAGAAACCCTGTGTCAGGAACAGGGTCAAAGACAAATGTTAGAGCAAGAGATGCAGTTAGTGCCCGCCTCACTTAGGACATGACAAGGATTTCAGAAGCTCTATGTCAGAAACGGGGCCAGAGATCAAATGTATTTCTTTTAATAAATCACAGTATCACAGTGTGTTTTAATGGATATTCAGCCTCACTCATAATAGGAGAAATGTGAAGCAAAAGAAAACCGAGATTCCATTTGCACGTAGCACTTTGGCAAACATCAAAAGGTGTGACTCACACTCAGTTGGTGGAAGTGTAAATTAGTCCAGTGTGAAGAGGTGTACTTTAGTGATAACTATCAAAATCCCGTTTGATCCAATAATTCTGCTTCTAGGACTTCAGCTTACAAAAATCCTCGCACACAGGCAAATGTACTGAAGAAAACATCTTTGTTTTTTGCCCGCACTGCCTGTGAAGACACTTTCTGCAGCTGGGTCTCGTTGTCCCTTGGTTGAAACCAAGAGCAGATTCCATGACTTCACTGGATGCTCTCAGATTTTAAAAGTTTCCGATCACGTAAGTCATGAAATAGTTTCAGTAATTTGAAAGAAATGAGTCACAACTTCAGACCTCTCTCCCAGCCCAGGCTTGCTCCACAATGAAGACCTCTTTCCTTTCCCTTTCCTCCCTCTTTTTCTCCCTCCCTCCACTCCATTAACCTCTGTTGAGCACCTACTATGTGTTAGGAACTCTTCCAGTTCAGAAATAGCAGGGACTAGAAAGGACGGGTGACTCTGGAGTCATCAGTATGGCAATGATAGGGACAAAGTAGGTAATTAAATAGTTAATCCCACTAGAGAATTATAATTAAAAAAAAGAAGAAGAAGGTGTAGGAGACCCCTGTGAGTTAATGATTACTCAAAATAGAAAGTTAACGATTCATCCGCACTGCCTGTGAAGACACTTTCTGCAGCTGGGTCTCGTTGTCCCTTGGTTGAAACCAAGAGCAGATTCCATGACTTCACTGGATGCTCTCAGATTTTAAAAGTTTCCGATCACGTAAGTCATGAAATAGTTTCAGTAATTTGAAAGAAATGAGTCACAACTTCAGACCTCTCTCCCAGCCCAGGCTTGCTCCACAATGAAGACCTCTTTCCTTTCCCTTTCCTCCCTCTTTTTCTCCCTCCCTCCACTCCATTAACCTCTGTTGAGCACCTACTATGTGTTAGGAACTCTTCCAGTTCAGAAATAGCAGGGACTAGAAAGGACGGGTGACTCTGGAGTCATCAGTATGGCAATGATAGGGACAAAGTAGGTAATTAAATAGTTAATCCCACTAGAGAATTATAATAAAAAAAAAGAAGAAGAAGGTGTAGGAGACCCCTGTGAGTTAATGATTACTCAAAATAGAAAGTTAACGATTCAGTTCAGTTCAGTCACTCACTCGTGTCTGACTTTTTGTGACCCCCATGGACTGCAGCACCCTAGGCTTCCCTGTCCATCACAAACTCCCAGAGCTTACTCAAATTCAAAGTCCCTGGAGCTTACAGTCTAATGGAAAAGACAACAATAAAATAGGAAATCAATTGCAGAAGTTAATGATTACTTAACCACAAAGCCAAGCAGGTTACTTGGCATAAAGTGCATGCAGCAGAAGCGTGAGACATGCCCCCAGACAATAAAGGTGGTGCCATGAGACCCACATTCTGCCCAGCGAGCTCAGTTAAGGGCCCCTAGGACATGCTCTCTGCACACACACACACACACACACACACAATAACTTACGGAAAGGTGACATTTCAAAGCAAAGACTCTCATTGTGCTGAGACCTGGAACTACTTTTCCATTGTGCGATGACAGTCCTGGCTTGACCCTGTAGGGACAAGAAAATTCCCCTGCCCAACCTGGAGGGTGCTGATGATGGAAGGGTGCTATCTACTCAAGAATGAGGAAGAAGGTGGTCTTTTCCCCTCCCCACTTGTAAGCCTCATAAGCATCCTGTTCTAATAAACCACTGATCTATAGCTTTGCCTTTCGTGGAATTCTTTCTGTGCTGAGACATAAAGGACCAGAGTTCCTTGGAGCTCCCTGAAATGCCACCTAGCATTTTCCGCAGGCACACTGAGTGTCCAGAAGGAAAATGAGACTGGGATGGATTATCAGAGGTACTGGGTGGGATAGAGGTGCTGTTGAGGATTGGGTGCCAGTTGATATAAGTGGTCAGGGAAAGCCTCCGCTGGTAAGGTGACATTTAAGTAGAGATGTGAAGGAAGAGGCAGCCAGACATTCAGCTTTTTGGAGCCAGGCCCAGATTCATGGCCATGGAACCCATGCAGTCACATGGGGCTCTGTGCTCTGAAGGGTCCCATGCTTGATTTAATACTCTGCTATTGCTATCTTGAAATTGTTTAAGTTTTGAACAAAGGCCTGCAGTTTTGTGTGGGCCCCAGCAATTAAGTAATAGGTCCTGTCTGGGGCAAAGTGAGCTTCAGACAGAAGGAATATCCAGTGCAAAGTCAAAGAGATGGGGCTGTGTTGGCAGCTTGAGTCTGGAGCAGGAAAGGTGCCAGGGTGGCACCATGACTGGCTCCTTCATGCCTGCCGCATGAGGCTGCACCCCTTCCCGCAGCAAGTTATAGGGTCAGGAAGTATCTGACTTAACCCTCTGTGTTGAGCTAGTTTTCTTGCTTTCCAGGTTTATTGGGCTTCCCCGGTGGCTCAGATGGTAAAGAGTCTGCAGGAGACTTAAGAGGCTTGGATTCGATCCCTGGGTTGGGCAGATCCCCCGGAGAAGGGAAAGGCTAATATTCTAATATTCTTGTCTGGAGAATTCCAGGGACAGGGGAGCCTGGCGGGCTACAGTCGCGAAGAGTTGACCTGGCTGAGAGACTAACACTTTCAGGTTTGCTGTTCTCGTTGTTGTTGTATAGTCACTGCTGGGTTGCGTCTGACTTTTTAGGGACCACATGGACTGGGGTCCGCCAAGCTCCTCTGTCCATGGGATTGCCCAGGCAAGAATTCTGGAGTTGGGTTGTCATTTTCTTCTCCCGGGGATCTTCCTGACTCAGGGATCGAACTGGAGTCTCCTGCTTTGGCAAGTGAATTCTTTAACAGCTGAGCCAGAGGGAAAACCCCAGGCTTGGCAGAGATTTGAAACTGACGCTTTCTTCCTGTGGGTGGGTCTGTTTTCCTGGATGTCCTAGTCTGGTTTTCCCCCGAATCAGAGCCTGAAACAGAGACTTAAGTGCAGAGAGTTTGTTTGGGAGGTGATCGCTGGAAGGGAAGGGAGGGAGTGGGCAGAGAGCAGAAAAGAGGCCGAGAGCAAGGGGGGAGGCGTCTGCCGGTCTGCCCTGCAGACAGTGCCCTTTGGAGCTGTCTTCTCTTGGACAGGAGGCTGGGGCTCTCTCCAGCGGCTCTGACACACCAGCGGGTGAGGGCTGCTCCCAGGGTGTTGGCCGCCTGCATTTCTAGTCTGCAGCTCAGCCGGCAGGCTGAGCTAGAGCTTCCAAGAGAGCCCTGAGGCCAGAAAGGAGAGGCAGGCTTGTTGGGTGCTTGGAGTGGGGCTGGGGTTGGCACATTCTGATCAGTCCGCCATTGCTGAGGCTGAAATCTTGGTGGGCCAAGAAAACATGGCCTGGGCCACTCCTGTGTTTGCCACACGGGATGGTCACTGCGGGGCCTCCCACCTGGCGATCCCTTCCCTTGCTGAGAGCAAAGTGCATCCACCAGCCAGTTGCTTACAGTGAACCTGCCCTGTTCCCAAAACATCTCAGGACACCTCCAGCCTCCTTCTGCTGAGGGACTGGGCTGTTTCTGGAGACCACTCTGGGCGGGATCTAAGGCTGCCCCAGGCTGACTCTCTCCTGTGACCCAGTTCTGGTCGGGGGCAGCACAGACCCATGACCTGCTCACGTACGAGTGCAGTTCCCTCCTCCCACTGCCCCTTCCTCTGCTGCTACTAACCCCTTGGGGTCCTTAGGTAAGAGTTAGAGACCAGCCGCAGAGTCCAGCCCACTACCTCCCTGACTGGTCTCCCTGAAGCCACCTCACTAGTCTTGAAATGAGAAGAAAGCCATCCCATCCCACCTAGCTCTCGCCAGAAAAAAACCCTCTCTCGAACTCGTCTCCCCATCGCCCCCAGGGTTGAAGCCGTCCGGCCTTGACTCCCTGCATTCTAGCATCACCAACACCCCTGCCTTTCCAGTGTCCTCTGCTGCCACCAGGCCCCCTATATTTAGTTTTCCGCCCCCTAAACTTACCCTGCCACTCACATCTCTGCGCATTTGCACATATTGTTCCCTCTGCCTTGAAAGTTCTTTCCCCTCCCCAGGGCTTGGGGAGAAACTCCTCATACTGTAAGACTCGCCCCAAGTGGCCTTGACACAGAGAACCTCTGTAGGAAGCCAGTCCCTCCTGCATTGCACTCCCCATGCACCAAGCATGGTTGAGATTATGGTCTTGAGTCAGATTCCCCGGGTTCCAACTCTGGCTTGGCTGTGTGTACCGAGTCAGGAATAGCTTTAAGGATGCTGTGTAACAAACCATTTCAAAGTTTGGGGGCTTACCACAAATTTTTCTTTACTTTCTTTTATTTTTCTCACCTATTGGCAAGGGGATGGAGTAAAGAATTGAAACAGACTGATAGTTGGCCTTTATCAAGCAGTCCCTCTGTGCCAGGCTCTGTGAACATGTCACATGTATTATTTCATTTAATCCTCATGCCAACTCTATATGGTGGGGATCATTAGCCTGTTTGAGAGTGAAGGAGATACATAACTTGCTGGTAAGCGGTAGAACTAAGATGTGAATCCAGGTAGAACACACTCATGTGCCTCACGGCTTTGCTGCCTCCAGAAGACGGAAGCACTTGCTTGGGAGGAAAGACAAGAATGTGTTCCAGGGACTTCCCTCGTGGTCCAGTGGCTAAGACTCTGTGCTCCCAAAGCAGGGGGCCTAGGTTCGACCCCTGGTCAAGGAACTAGATCCTGCATGCCGTGACTAAAACCCAGTATAGCCAAGTAAATAAATAAATACCAACCAACAAACAAAAAAGATTGTGTTTCAGACAGCTCAGGCACCCCCTTCATCCTTTCTCTTACTTCGAGTCCACTGAAGCCCTTCCAGATGGCCTCCCCACTCAGAGCCCGACCTCTGAGGCCTTTGGCTCCTTAAGCCTGCCCAGAAATCCAGTCTTCCTGTTCCTTCAAGGGCTGAGCTTGGCACCTGGGAGGGCAGGTGGATATTGCACAGGTTATATATTAACCTGTTCCCCTTTCTGGGGGCGGGACTTAAAGACTTATTGGGGCTCTGGGATTCTGGAGCAGTGGAGTCACTGGGCCTCAACCAGGTGGCCTGAGCCAGGGGAGGGCAGGGAAGGGAGGTGCCCTTGGCTGCCCTGGGGCTGCTCTCACCCTCCCTGGGCTGGAAGGAGTCGGAGCAGAGGGCAGGGGAGGATGCGTGCTGGCCCCACAGCTCCACTCTTTGATACCAGTACTGTGTAGCAGCTAAGAGCTGGACTTGGATCCAAGTCTGCCACTAGGCAACTGGGTGACCTTGGGCAAGTAGGATCCTCTCGAGCAAGCTTCCTCATCTGCAAACAGAGATAATGACAGCACCCCGTCATGGACTTACAGCGTGTCTAACGGGCTTTGCACGTGGCAAGTGCGTCATGACTGATCGCTGTTTCTACTTTTATTATTTTTATCATTCAGCTCTCAAGTATCCAAGCCAAGTTTCCTGGTTACGTGGGTTTTCTCCCCCAAGCACAGATACAGGTTCACTGATGTACGTGTGTGTGTGTGTGCGTGCTCAGTCACTTCAGTCGTGTCTGACTCTTTGTGACCCCGTGGACTGTAGCCCGCCAGGCTCCTCAGTCCATGGGATTTTCCCAGCAAGAATGCTGGAGTGGGTTGCCATGCTGTCCTCCAGGGGATCATCCTGACCCAGGGATCGAACCAGCGTCTCCTGGATCTCCTGCCCAGACCCTAAATACACGCTGAGTTATGAGACCTGGGATATGACATTTCTTTTCACTGGGCTTCATGTTTTCTAGCCATAAAACGGGGAGCAACACATTCAATGTGCAGGAATGCATGAGGCCAAATGAGAGAATTTAACAGTCTCATGTCCCCTTTCTGAGCCTCAATTTCCCNCAGACCCTAAATACACGCTGAGTTATGAGACCTGGGATATGTCATTTCTTTTCACTGGGCTTCATGTTTTCTAGCCATAAAACGGGGAGCAACACATTCAATGCGCAGGAATGCATGAGGCCAAATGAGAGAATTTAACAGTCTCATGTCCCCTTTCTGAGCCTCAATTTCCCAATTTGTGAAATGAGTTAATAGGACTATCTGGATCAAAGGAGGTAGTTTTGCCCATGGCAAGAGCTTAATAAACTATCGCTTTAAAAACAAGTCCAGGGACTTCCCTAGTGGTCCAGTGGTGAGCACTCCTTGCTTCCAATGCAGGGGGCCAGGGTTTGACCCCTGGTCAGGAAACTAGACCTGACAGGCAGCACCTAAAGATCTTGCAGGACGCAACAAAAAGAATCCACACGCCACAACTTAAAGAACCTGCATCCTGCAAAGAAGACTGAAGATCCAGCTTGCCACAGTTAAGACCTGGCGCAGCCAAATAGATAAATAAATAGATATAAAAACAACACAAAACAAACAAGTCCAGGACAGAGCAGGTGTTCCACGAATGGAAACTGAATCCAGATCACCTTTCAAGTTTTTATTCCCTATGGTAGAATATGTTTCATCATGTGGAATGTAATCTCCATAACGTCCTTACTTGTTTTCGTTTGCTATACCCTACCTGTTCTAAATGATCAGATTTTCTATGCCATTTTTCCTAGCTATAAGAGCAATGGAGATTTTAAGTAATTCTTGTGTGCTTGTCTGAACCTGTAGAAGTAAAGACTTATTTCATCCTATTACATTATGATTATACAGGTTTTGTTATAAAAGAGAAATGTACATTCCTCTAGTACATTGCAGTTGACAAACAACCTTCATATCTATTTTAGTTTTACTTTCTTCTCCTAACGCCCCTGTCAGGTTGGTATTCTTAGCTCTGTTTTACAGGTTATAAAACTAAGGCCCACGGAGAACAAGGGAACTTGCCCAAGATCACATGGTTACTTGGGGTAGCACCAGAACCCGGATCCTGTCATCATGCCTTCGCCCCACAACTGTCCCTCTGAATAGGCTCAGAGCTCCCTGAGGGCAGGGGGTGTCCCCCAAGACAGTCTCCCCCTCAGTTCCATCCATCAGGCTGATGCTTCCAAGACAGGTCTGGGTTTCTCCCCACTCTGCCCGGTCCAGATCTTTACATCCCTGAGGAGCAGACAAGCCCTGCCATTGTTGGTCCAGTATCTCCTGAGGGCCTGCTAGGGGCAGGGATAGTCTACCCTTCAGGTACTCCCTCTCCTGCAGGGAGATGTCACACCAGGGAGTAGAAAGCTGGCTTTTGTTTGGCCACATGGAAAGGCCTGTGGAAACTTGAATCCGTGACCAGGGATTGAACTCGTGGCCTCAGCAGTGAAGGCGCTGAGACCTAACCACTGGACCACTAGGGAATTCCCAAAGCAGGTGTTTTAATGGAAGTCTAAATAGTGTGTCTTGGGCTGAGCAGGGTAGGTTAGGGAAAGCTGTCCGAAGACAGCGCTTTAGGTGGGGACTTGAATGACAGAGGTGCAGGGGTGGGGTGGAGCTCCCCAGGCAGCGAGGTGAAGATGGGGGAAGGTCAGGCGAATCTGACCAGAAGCGGCCTACTGAGGTGGACTGTGTGGGTTTACGTGGCTTCAGGGCTGGACTGCGGGCTCTCACTGGAAAATTCGGGTGCTCCAGCTCCGACTCGCCGCCTCCCTCTCGGGTCAGCCAGGTCCAGACTCCGGAGCTTGCGGCTCAAGTCGCCGGAAGTGGGAGCGACTCCTCAGCTGAGCAGCAACTTCTGCTTTCTCGGCCTCCGAGCGCCCCTCGGCCCCAAAGGCGCAGGACCTCGCCAGGCTGTCGTCGCCGGGGTGGGTGACCCCTCTCGCCCCCGTGTGCAACACGGGGGCGCGGGGGTGGGGGTGCTGCTGGCGCCCGGCCCGGCCGGCTCGGTGGGCGGGCGGGATCACCCGGGCCTGGGCAGGCGGCGGCCGGGTCCTGAGCCCCGATGCAGAGTCTGCGGCCAGTCCTCCCCCGACTCGGGGCGGGGCCTCCGCCCGGCCGCCCCCTTTCATCTGCGCTCCGGATGCCTGGATGCCCAGGGCAGCCTCTCGCAGCTCGGCTCGGCCGCAGGTACCCGGCTGCTGGAGAGCTGGGGGTGTTGGGCAGCGGGCCCTGGCGGGGCGCAGGGTGCATCCGAGACTCGGGGCTGGGTGTCTTGGTTTGGGGGGGTGGCGGGCGGGGAGAGGCACGTGGGGAGACACACAGGACCGCGCCGGCAGAGAGGGAGCATCTCCCGCTGGAGCGGGAGGCTGATGGTGAATCAGCTGGAGGGGGTGCCGCTGCGGAGGGACTGAATTAGGAGGAGCGGAGCTGGAGGGGGAGCCTCTCGGGGAGGAGCGGGAGGAGACTGGAGGCCCGGGGCCGTCAGAGCCGCAAGGAGGAGCACGCCTGTGAGGGGGGCGGGCGGTGGGGCGAGCTGGCCCCGGGGAGGACCGCAGTGTCGGAGGACGATGGGCACGGACCACGCTCCTCCCACGGAAGGGGGAAATCTGGGGAGATGCTGGGGCTGAAAGGGGGTGTGAGTACCTGGAACTGGGTGGTGTGACGGACTCCCAGTTGGGAAGCAGTGGAAGAGCATGGCAGGGGGCTCAGAGGGGCTTTCACTCCAAAGGAGCGAAAGTCCGTTGGGATCGGGGCTCCTTTGGTGTCAGGAGACCATGAGGGATTCCCCCTACTCGTTGAGGGACACACTTGTCTCGAGACTATAGGCTTTGAGGACCTATAGGGAAACCAGAGGTTTCCCTGGGGCATCCTCCCACCACTACCCAACTAAGCCTGGCAGGAGTGAGAAGTCAGGTCAGACCAAGACTGGGGAGTTGAGTGTGGTATATTTTCCGGGCCTGGCTGCTCCCAGGTGGATGTCCCTGACACTGGAGAGGGACCCAGCCTCCCATCTTGGGACTTGTGCCACCGCGGGGCCCCTTAGTGAGAGGCTGCTTTCCCCCAGCTTAGTTCCCCTGCCAAGAGGTCAGTAGGGAAACTGGTCAGTGCTAAACCCAGGTCCCTTTTCTGTCCCCATGTCCTGGGCAATTGTAGCTAGCTCACCTGGGCCTGCTTTCCTCCAGCAGGTGTTTCCTTGTCCTCAGAGCAGTTGTGAGTCTGAGACCCACAGAAGAATTCCTTTAAGAGTGATTTATTTCATTCTGATCACATGGTTCAGTACAAATGGAGGCCCAAAGTGCAGTTACAAAAAAACAAAAGAGGTTTCTGTTCATTTTTGGAAGACATAGAGGAGCTTTTTCTCTAAACTCAGTGGGAGGAACTGGCGAATTGGTTTGCACTGAGGGAGGTGACCTAGTTGCTGAGATATCAAGAAGCCAGCCAGGGATGGAAACTTTGCTTGTATAATCTGTGGCCACCCACTGGGTGCCTGGGAGTGGACCTCAGGGGATGAAGGGCTTGGAGTAAGACAGGCATGCTTTGTCATCCTGCCTCCCTCCGAGGCTGTGACACCAGCGCGGCCACAGGTTCAAAGAGCTGCTGAGAGGGAGAGGTGAAATGTGTGTAAAGCCATTGCAAATGATGACTGTTAGTGCCTAGTCTCAGTAATAATATTTCAGGCTCTGCCATATTGTGTTATCCTTGTCAGGACCACGCTGGCCCGGCCTTAATTGTTTTTATCTAATGAGGTTAAACTTAGCCTTCCATGGCAAGATAAAGTTGTCTTTTAGAGAGTGTGCTGAACTGTCAGGGCCCAGAGAAGCAAAGATGAATATTTTGCTTGACAGGAAGGAGGCAAAAGAAGTAGAATTATAATCAAATATACTTCTAATAGATGCTACTTAGTAAGGCTGTTATGGAGAAGGAAATGGCAACCCACTCCAGTATTCTTGCCTGGAGAATCCCACGGACAAAGGAACCTGGTGGGCTACAGTCCATGGGGTCGCAAGGAGTTGGAGAGGACTGAGCGACTACAACACACACAAGGCTGTTAAGCTCCAAGAGGGCAGGGTATGAATACCCTTAGGTGTTACCCTTTAGCTGTTAATTAACTGGGCTGTTAGTTCCCTGAGGGTGGTGTTTTAACTGCTTTGTTCACAGCTGAAGCTCCAGCTTCTGACACTGAGTAAGAACTGAACTGAACTGAAGCCTAAAACAAATACTGTTGGAATGTCTTAGGGCCTAAAGGGCCCTTTGAAGTCACTGGAGAATGCATTCTGACCTTCGACATTTGGAGAAACAGGGCCAAGAACAGAAGGGACTTGTCAGGGCCACACAAGGATTGAGTAGCTGAGTCAGGACTAGAATCAATGGCTTTGGAGCCAAAGCCGTGCCAGGGCCAACAGCCAGCGTGTGTCACTTTGTTTCTCTTGAGGTAGCTATTATTATTCTCCGATTCTAAATGGACAGGTACAGAGAGGTGAGGCAAAGTCACACAACTGGTAAGATCCAAACCTGAAATCCCATCCTCACATAAAAACAAGGACCTGGCTTGTCTTGAAATAACTGCCCGAGGAAACAGGTGAGCAGATGCCCTCCCTGGGAGCAGCGGCTCTCTGCAGTTCTCCGTGATTACCAGCTAGGGGGCTTCTCTCTGGGCTTTATTTATTTATTTTCCTGGGCTCAGGGGTATTTCATTTGTGTGGGTGAGCCCCATCAGGCAGCCTGTCTGCTTTGTTCACCATACGCCCCCAGCCTGGCAGCCCTATGCCCCGCGTACAGTACTCATTGAGTAAAATCTGTGAGATTGGTACAACCCAGGACTCTCCCACTCCGAAGCCCATTCACCACCTAATCACCCCACAAACTGGTCTGCTGTTTTGCCCCCAGAGATAATAAGGAGCCTCTCTCTGACAGTGTGTATCGGGGGAGACCAGGGGAACCTGGGGATGGCAAGCTTTGGTTGAGGAAGCAGGTGAGGAGGTGGACCTTAAGTTTAGAAAAGGGAAATGTGAGTTGGAAGACCCGAGGAGGTGGGAGGGGAGAAGAAGAAGATGATCCTCAGGCTGACAGAAGACTTCCCACTGGTGGTCCGGTGGTTAAGAATCCACCTGCCAACGCAGGGGACACAGGTTCAATCCCTGGTCGGGGAGATTACCACGTGCTGCAGGGTAACTGAGCCCACGCACCACAGCCGCGGAGCCTGGGTGCCCCAGAGCCTGTGTTCCGCAGCAAGGAGCCACTGAAATGAGAACCACACACACCGCGATGGGGAGCAGCCACCGTTCACAGCAGTGAAAGTCTGCCAGCAGCAAGGGAGGCCCAGCAGAGCCAAACATAAGTACAATAAACTTGAAAAGACATCCCACTCGGGCCATGGAGAGCCCAGTTCTGAAGTTCAGCCAAACCAGAAGGCTCCCAAACCTGCAAGACAGGCCACATATTACCGGCTAGCGCATTCTTCCACCTTTACTCTCCTGCTCAGGGATGGGGCTCCTGGGGCAGCTGGGGCTGAAGCCCCGTTTCTCCGGGGATTTCACCTCTCTTGGGTCAATGGGCAAGTGCAAATCTTCAGGGCTCTGTGAATCCAGAGAGGTTACTCTGAATGGCCTTTGCTAAGAACACTTTAATTATTAAATAAGGTCAGTGTCCCCAGAAGTCCAAACTCCAGCCATATTGTCCTGGTCCCTAAATGTACCCTCAGAGGAAGGTAAATGTTTAAAGAGATACAGATAATTTTGTAAGGCCTCCAAACCCAGTGGAACCAGATATTGAGGCCTAAAAGAGCACTAAGATTTTTTTAGAGAACCCAAAGCAAACTTTTCCGCTTGGGAATGTTTTAAATACTAATATTCAGGCTAGGAATATTTCTAATACTACTACTATTAATAATTGATACTGATAATAGGAATCATTTACTGAATCCCTAAACTGTGCTAAAACTGTTCTCATAGATTTCATATTTGTAGCAGTCTATGCGAAGAGTCGGACACGACTTCACTTTCACTTTCACTTTCATGCATTGGAGAAGGCAATGGCAACCCACTCCAGTGTTCTTGCCTGGAGAATCCCAGGGACGGGAGAGCCTGGTGGGCTGCTGTCTATGGGATCGCACAGAGTCAGACACGACTGAAGTGACTTGGCTGCAGCAGCATGAGGTAGGTAATGTTAAAATTCTCATGAGGGGGCTGAGGATTAGAGACGGTAAGTTACTTGTCTTAAGTTACACAGCTAGTGTGTTATGGAATCAGAAGTCAACTTGGTTTGTCTGAATCTGAAGTCCATATGCTTCATAAGCCTGTATAGTGTCTGTTTTCTCCTTGATTCCTAACTTCCTTTCATTCTGATTCCCACTGAGTAGGGGACAGAAGCCGGTCAAGTTTGCCTGATATCCATCAACCGGGCTCTCGACACTTGGTCTCAGCCCAGCTTTGCCTGCCTCGCCGTGTGATCTTGGGTAAGTCACAACATTTTAGCTAGCTCTCAGTCTCTCCAAATATTTCATGCAGAGGTTAACCATGAGCTTCCTTCTATAGCTGAGGCCTGGCTAGTGGGGGTAGAGTTTAGCCTGGATTTGACCAAGGTAGTATGGTAATAGAGGGGAGGGTGGAGGGTGGAGGTGGTCTTTAGCCCCACCCTCTGGTGACATCACACAAGACACCTACAGTCCCTGGAAGCCCCACCCCTAGTGACCCTCACCTGTGGAAGTGCCATCCAGTGCCTGGCATCTGGTGAATTTTTTCTGTTCTATAGCAGAAGTCATCAGCCCTAGTGTTCAAGAGAAACCCTTAGGTAACTAGTGCAATTAGGGAGACTTGGAGAGGGGCCATGGGGCTTCCCAGGTGGTGTTAGTGGTAAAGAATCTGCTTTCCAGTGTTCGATCCCTGGGTCAGGAAGGTCCCCTGGAGAAGGGCATGGCAACCCACTCCAGTATTCTTGCCTGGAGAATCCCATGGACAGAGGACCCTGGCAGGCTACAGTCCATGGGGTTGTAAAGAGCTGGACATGCTGAAGCGACTGAGTGTGGAGGAGGGCCATGAAGGTGTACTGGACTGGGTGGGATGCCTGTAACAAGACTGGGGTGGGCAAACTACTCAGGAGATGCCCTGAGCCTGCCCTCTGGATGTCCACCCTCCTCCTTCTGGTCATGCTAGACTCCTGCCCCTGCTTCTTTCCCCTGGATCCAGGGCCTCTTTCATGGAGTCAGGAGATGGGAACCAATTCTGAAGATAGAGCTGCTTACATGGAACCAGGCTGCTGGCTGAGGTCTAAAGGAAACAGGGTGACTAGACCTCTGTCATCCCAGGATCTAGTGTCTGGGCTCTGCGCTCAGAGTCCACTCTGTGTGGGGGAGGGGGAGGACAGGGAGTGAGAGCTATCACCCCCCTGAGGAGGTGGCTGCGAGCCAGGCTTCACTAGTACAGAGAGTAGGGCGCTGGTAACTGGGTGAGACTGAGGTCCTTGGATGCAAGTCAGTTGCTAGAAGCCTAAGGAAGCAATTTGCAGGAAAGGACCTAGTCACCTGCTTTAGAACAGCGTTTTCCAAAGTGGTTCTGTGGGATGC
This sequence comes from Oreotragus oreotragus, assembly GCA_006410675.1. NCBI lineage: Eukaryota > Metazoa > Chordata > Mammalia > Artiodactyla > Bovidae > Oreotragus > Oreotragus oreotragus. The sequence goes on along the minus strand of SJYX01013054.1, from coordinate 206,344 downwards.
GGTTGGCTGTGACAGGAAGCAGGGCAACAGGAGTAGCTGAGAGTATCTGGGCTCGGCAGTCACAGAGCTGGGTCCAGATCCTGGCTTCACCTCTCTCTACCTACCTCACAAGCTAGGTATGAGAGTTGCAACAAGGCTATGAGTGAGAAAGTGAAAGTGGCTCAGTCGTGTCTGACTCTTTGTGACCCCATGGACTATACAGTCCATGGAATTCTCCAGGCCAGAATACTGGAGTGGGTAGCTGTTCCCTTCTCCAGGGGATCTTTCCAACCCAGGGATCGAACCCAGGTCTCCTGCATTACAGGTAGATTCTTTACCAGCTGAGCCACCAGGTTACGAGTGAGCATGTAGTAAACTCTTACTACATTTCAGCTAGCTTTATAATCATTACTGGGAAAGGAAATCCTTGGTCATGTAAGCTTGGCAAATGTATTGAGCTGGTCAAAAAGTGTTTGGGTTTTCCCATTAACATCTTATGGAAAAACCTGAATGACATTTTTGGCCAACCCAATAGGTTCAACAAAGTGAAGCAGGCTTCTTTGGTGCAGGCCTTCTCTGACCTTTTAATATGCTCTTAGGACTTGGGAAGTTCTATGAGTGGGGTATGGAGCATTGAACTGGATGTAACAGATTCTAGGGAGCCAGGAACTAAGGCACTATTGCATGTCATCATTCCCAGGCCTTTGTCCTTATGGTGGAATGGAAAGCTAGCTGAATTGGGGAACTCTCAGGAAAGCCTTCCTGTCTCTGGGCTCCTGTTTTCTCAAGGTAAAACAAAGGAACTGCATGAGATGCTTTCAGAGGCCTTTTCTGGTTCCCTGAGGTTCTGAGTTGGGAAGACAAAGCTGTAGACAAGGGTAGAGGCCAGACTGTTGAGGCTAAAGACCTGTCTCTCGGGGAGGAGAAGAAATCCAGTTCTGGCAAGTGGATTCAACCAGCAAGTGGGCCGGGGGATTCTTGTGCTCTGCACAGAAGTGGCCCCACTACTGTCATTAGCAAGGTCTTGCTGATGAATTGGTTCATCAGCAGGGTCTGAGTCCTAAACCTGCCAGGCCATCTTGGAATATAAAGTAGAAGACTCTTGAACTCTCCTGTTGTAGCACCTCCCATGCAGTGGTGTAATGACTTATTAAACTCCCACTTCCCTACCAGGCTGGGAAAGGTCAGAGGCCAGTGCTGACTCCATAATGTAATGCAGGAGGAACTAAGGTATGCAAGTCAGGCTGGGGGTGAGGTGGAGTGTGGGCTGGGGGTGGCTTGATGTTGCCTTTGCACAACAAGCACCCTCTGTTTGCTTGGACTATGTGCGAATTATTGGGGATTTGTTGGTGATCATGGTGCTGCTGATGGCGGAGAACTTGAGTGCTTTATCTTGCCCAGATTTCTTGCATTTTAGAATGACTGGTGCAAAGGGGTTGCAGTAAATATCTGAAGAATGATGAACAGAGTAAGTTTGGTTGCTGCATCCATTAAGCTTCTTGGGGAGGATTTGAGGGAGGGGAGTTGTCTGTCTAGCTAGTTGTCTGGATAGTTTATCAATACATATTTGATTTAATGAATGGCACAGTGGGTAATGATAAGCCTGAATTAAGCAACTAGTATCAGGCAAAAACAGTATATAATTATTAAATTATTAATAGTACTTGCCACCTTGTCTTGCAGAGGGCAGTTTTGGGAAGTGGTTAAAATTACAAACTGAGAGACTTCCCCAGTGGTCCAGTGGTTAAAACTCCACGTTTCCAATCCAGGGGCTGCAGGTTCGATTCCCGGTTAGGGAACTAAAATCCTACATGCTGTGCAGTGCTGTCAAAAAACAAAATAATAGTAATAATAATAAAAAGACTGCAAACTGAATTTATATCATGCCTCTACTGCTTCTTAGGCAGGGTTCTCAACTTCTCTGTGCTTCAGTTTCCTTGTCTGAAAAATAGGCCTATGATAGTACCTATCTCATAGGGTGTTGTGTTGATTAAATGAATCAAATATGCATAAATTGCTTAAGACAGTGTCTGACACACAGCACATGCTATGTAAGCACTGGCTATGCTTTGGTTTCCTCTCTATAACCTCTACCATATTATGAAGTTCCTGAAGGCAAGGATCAAATTCTTTTCCACTCTCCTCCCACCCCACACTCTGGGACCCAGACCCAGCACAAGACATGAGGCAGAGAAGGAGCTCAGTAAGTGTTTTCTAAATGAATAAATGAATGAATATGTTTTAAATGATAATTTATATAATCCATTATAGATCTTCCACAGGGGAAAATGAGGGGGCAATAAGGAGGTGGCAGCTTGTACTGGTCTTAAAGGATTTCAGTAGAGGGAAAGAAAGTTGGCACAGGGTCTACATTTGGGTTAGGTGGGAAATGAGGATGGGAGCAGGTCATGGGGTCTTGAATGCAGGGTGAGGGGTTAGATTGGATTTATTTGCAGTTAGCAATGTAGAAGGTCTGGAGGCAGGAACTTTTCAGCAGGGGTGTGGCTAGGGCTGTTGTTATAGGATCAGTTGTTACTAGGGACTTGCAGGGGGAAATGTGGCTTTTTGAGTTGGGGCTTGAAGGCTACGAAGTATTATCAGGATGCTATTATGCTGATTTTTCATTCCACAAGCATGAAATGAATGAAAATGAGCACCAGCTACCTGCGAAGCACCAGGGGTTCACGAAATAATAAGACAAATAAGCCTACCCTGGAGGAGCTTGCATTAACAACTTAATGCCTATGAGAAGTGTTATAATGGTCAAAGGACAGTAGGCATTCAAGTAGAAGGGTCAGTGTCAGAGGACTGGGGGGCGAGGGAAACCCGGGAAAATATCACAGAAGAAATGGGTTTTGAGGAATGACTAGGAGCTTGCCAGACAGGCAAGATGACGTAAATGTCTCAGATGGAGGGAACAGCTTACCTGGGCTACAAACATGTGAAACAGCAGATCCAGGGGCTTGACGAGGCTGTGGCTGGGTGTGATGTGTGCTGTGGTTGAGTACTAAAGCTGGGAAAGGCAGTAGGGACCAGATCATGTAGGGTGATGGAGGGTTAGTGGGAGACCCAGGCCGTTTGGAAGAAGCTAAAGGTAGAGGAAGCAGATCTGTTCTTAGCAAGGACCTTGTCACCACTGTGTGAGCACTGATGGGAGCATGAACACGGGAGGGAGACGACGGGGGCTGCTGTATGGAGCCTGGACTGGAAAGGAGTTGGCTGACATAGTGAGCCTCTTTAAGTAACACCTGCCTCAAACATTTATTGAGCACCTTCTATATGCCAGGCACTATTCTAGGCCCTTGGGATAGATCAAGGAGCAAAAGAATCGTGAGACAGAGCTGGGCCCTCCCTGAGGACAATGCTGCTCCTTTTTAACTCAGTGTAGGGATAAGGGGGTAGGGAAGAGGGAGGAAGAATAGGGCAGCAAAACCCCCCCAGTTGCTGCTCACGGGGCACCCGGTGAGGACACCAGCTCCCTAACTGCTCGGGCCTCTCTCTTCCAGCCCCCTGCCCAGCCCAGGGCCATGGCCACGATGGTGGCCCAGAAGCTCAGCCACCTCCTGCCCGGTCTGCGGCAGGTCCACCAGGAGCCTCAGCCGTCTGTGCCATCAGAGCCTGTGTCCACCGTGGATCGAGCCGAGGTGCCGCCCCTCTTCTGGAAGCCGTACATCTACGTGGGCTACCGGCCGCTGCATCGGACCTGGCGCTTCTACTTCCGCACGCTGTTCCAGCAGCACAACGAGGCAGTGAACGTCTGGACCCACCTGCTGGCCGCCCTGGTGCTGCTGCTGCGGCTCGCCATCTTTGTGGGCACCGTGGACTTCTGGGGAGACCCGCATGCCCTGCCCCTCTTCATCATCGTCCTCGCCTCCTTCACCTACCTCTCCCTCAGTGCCTTGGCTCACCTCCTGCAGGCCAAGTCCGAGTTCTGGCATTACAGCTTCTTCTTCCTGGACTACGTGGGTGTGGCCGTGTACCAGTTTGGCAGCGCCCTGGCGCACTTCTACTATGCCATTGAGCCCGCCTGGCACGCCCAAGTGCAGACCATCTTCCTGCCCACGGCTGCCTTTCTCGCGTGGCTTTCCTGCACTGGCTCCTGCTACAACAAGTACATCCAGAAGCCTGGCCTGCTGGGCCGCACTTGCCAGGAGGTACCCTCCGCGCTGGCCTACGCACTGGACATCAGCCCCGTGGCACACCGCATCCTTGTGTCCCCTGACCCTGCCACAGACGACCCGGCTCTTCTCTACCACAAGTGCCAGGTAGTCTTCTTTCTGTTGGCTGCGGCTTTCTTCTCTGCCTTCGTGCCCGAGCGCTGGCTCCCTGGCAGCTGCCACGTCTTTGGGCAGGGCCACCAGCTCTTCCACGTCTTTCTGGTATTGTGCACGCTGGCCCAGCTGGAGGCCGTGGCGCTGGACTACGAGGCCCGGCGGTACATCTATGAGCCTCTGCACACCCGCTGGCCACACAACTTCTCCGGCCTCTTCTTGCTCACCGTAGGCAGCAGCATCCTCACCGCATTCCTCCTGAGCCAGCTGGTACGGCGCAAACTTGATCTTGATCGGAAGACTCAGTGAAGCGAGTGGCAGCTGGTAGGGAGGGAGGCAGAGTGGGGGCCCAAAGGTCCGGATGGGAACAGATGGGAATAGATGGGAACCTTGGCTCCAGATGGGAACAAGTCCTGGTAAAGTTGTTTGTGTCCGGCCCGCGGTGATTCTCTGTGCATGCCTCAGCTGCCAAGGGAGAGGGAAAGAGAAAGATGTGTGTCATCCTGGTTTTGCCTCCTCTCACTGCTTTTCTCACTTATGGGTGAGGGTAGGGGATCAGCTGGGGCCAAGACCCTGACTTGGGGCTTCCAGATTATCTGGGAGGGGGTGAAGTTGGGATTTAGGTTAGAGTCAAATCAGCTGGGGCCAAGACCCTGACTTGGGGCTTCCAGATCATCTGGGAGGGGGTGAAGTTGGGATTTAGGTTAGAGTCAGATCTGAGCTGAGGATTTAGGTTAGAGTCAGCATCAGCAGTGCCCTCTGCCCAGATTCCCTTGGGAAAGGACAGCCCTCTGTTGTGTGCGGACTTTAACGTTCCCTGAACTCCAGCTTGGAGTTTGGGTGCTCCAGAAAACCCTCGAAGGTTGAAGATTCTACTAGGTGGAAATGGATCCCATCCAGTGCCCCACAGCTCTCAGTCACTGCCCCAGTGAGCTCCACCCTCCTATCACTGGACTCTGTGTCCCTGTCATCCTGTTCCCATCTTCTTTCCTGGGTCCCTCGTTCACAACTCAGTGTTTATCCATTCAGTGTTTCTTGGGCCTCTACTCAGACACAGGCTATTGATGGGGCCCTGTGGATTAATGCAGGATGGTAAAGGCTTTACTGTCGAATGAACTGTCAGGGGAAACACTGAGGAGGGAATAATTAGTGCTGCCTGGGACCCTCAGGGTCCTGGGTTGAGAAGGGTGAATAGGAGTTTGCAGATGGAGAAGAGGAAGTGTATTCCAGGGAGAGGGAAAAACCCGTTCAAAGGCCAAGAGGGATGGAAGGAGGAGTCACTGGAGCTGAAATCAGGGGTGGTCTGGACTCTGATGTCCTGGATGCAATAAAATGACAGTGCTAACAGTTGCCTCCTTGCTTCTTGTCTCCTATCCTGGAGAGAGGGCCCTGGTGCACCCCTTGGGCCTGCTCATTATGTTGGAGGAGGTTTTCAGGGGGAGCTTGGGGGTGGGCAAAGGGAAGAGATCCTGTTTTATCTTTGCCTGGGTGTGGGCCTTATTTACTGTATATGGGAACTTTTTTTTTTTTTGATTGGAAAGTTTTATTTTTTTTTTGATAGGCAGTTTTATTACTAAATAAATATTAGAAGTTAAAAGCATATGTTTAAAATATATAATTTGACAAATATTTCATTTCTTGGTCTTTTAATCAAGGAAGGTCTTTATGTTAACTTTTATGATATCGTTACATGTCAACATTTAGAGTATTGCCTTTTCCCCAGTACATAAGCAATAAATGGCAACATATGTACAGTGAAGGAAAATTAGGAAGTACAGGCAAGAAAAGCAAAAAGTCTTGAATGAATGAGGACTATCACTTCACTGCTGAAATACCGTGTCGCACATATATTCCGTCTGTGGAGACTGGTTATGTGTGCTAGTGTTTTTGTATGTCTGAGGACTTAGAACAATGCTTGATGTGTGTGTGTGTGTGTGTGCGTGCTGCTCAGTCGTGTCCGACTCTTTGCGACCCCATGGACTGTACCCCACCAGGCTCCTCTGTCCGTTGGATTTCCAGGCAAGAATGCTGGACTGGGTTGCCATTTCCTTCTCCAGGGCATCTTCCTGACCCAGGAATTGAACCCCCATCTCTTGTGTCTCCTGCATTGGCAGGCAGATTCTTTACCAAATGCACCAACTGGGAAGTCCAGGTGCATTTCTGAGAGGCTTTCAGAATTTGCAAAGTACTTTCACAAAACTTGCTTGATCCTCTCTAAAATTCAAGGCCACACAGTAAGTACTGAAAGCTAGTTCTTGACTCCAAAGTTTTAGTTTTCATTCTGCTTAACATTTTCTAGATCCTTTCCCATGAGGTTTCCTAGTTATGCTTAGTTTTTTGTTTTGAATTACGAATGTAATCCGTTTAAGGTAATGCTGAGGACCCCAGCTATGGAGCTGGCAGACCAGAACCTTCTCTCCTCTTTTTGAGATGTTCCTAGGTGTTCCTAGGCTTCCTAGATGTTCCTTGGCTTCCCAGGTGGTGTTAGTGGTAAAGAACCCGCCTGCCAATGCAGGTAGGCCATAAGAGACCCAGGTTCCATCCCTGGGTCAGGAAGATCCCCTAGAGGAGGAAATGGCAACCCATTCCAGTATTCTTGTTTGGAGAATCCCATGGAGAGAGGAGCCTGGCTGGGTACGGTCCATAGGGTCGCAAAGAATCAGATACGACTGAAGCGACTAAGTATGCATGAGAACTCAGCGATAAGACAAGGAAAAGCTCTGATGGTTATGTGTAAGAGAGTGCAACTAACTCAACAAAAAGAAAATGCATATTCCTTGTGCAACGTCGCGAACGCATTCACACAACACAGTTCCGGAATACAACTTTTGGATCAGAAAGCCAGAATGAACTTGGCCTCGGTAATCCGCTCCACGCCTCACCGTGGTCCTAGTTAAGGCGTTAAGGCCGCAGTGCTGGGAAAGGGGGCGGGGCTTGGTCCGGGGCGGAGCTGACGCTGAGGGCGGTGCCTGCGCCGGGGCGGTCGCGGCGTAGCCCCGCCCCCAGCGTTGGCGGGAGATCCGAACGTCTGCAGAGTGCCCGCTGGCGGTTGCGTGAGGTGGCACGAGCTTCCAGCGGGTGTCCCGTTGGCTTGGTCTTCTCAGCGGCCATGAGGCGCAGAGGCCCGGAGAAGGAGGAGGAGGCCTGCGGTGTGTGGCTGGACGCCGCGGCGCTGAAGAGGCGGAAAGCGCGGGTGAGTCGTTGCGGGGGGAGAGGGTGGTTCGGGAGGGCCTAGGGGCCCAAAGGCGAGTGAAGAGAGACGTTTGGGTGAACCTGGAGATGATGGAGGTAGAGTCGGGGTTGGGGGGCGGCGAGAACGAACATATTTGGCAGTTGAGGGGAGAGAGGGGCTGGAGTCTGAAAAAGGCTGAAGAATGGGATTTGGGAAGGGTGGAGAGAAGAAAATGGGTCAGGAAGGCTGACAGGCAGGCTGGGTGGGGCGGGGTGTGAAGAGGCTGGGACAGCGAGGTCTCTAGGTGAGGGACAGGTTGGAGAGAAAATTTGCTTTGAGGAGCGTAATGGAGCATACAGACTCCTTAACGCAGAATCCTTGCGAGAAGGTCGCAGAGGCTCAAGTACGCGGAGGCGTGGGTGCGTATGCAAAGGGAAGTTCTCGCCCGGAGGTCCGCTGCCCAGAACTGGTAACCTCAGGGGGGAAGAAAATAGAAGAAAGGAAAAACAGAAAAATAGTTAGCATCCAGTGGATGTCACATACTGTATTAAGTATTTAATATGTATTATTAATATGTATTATTTCTATCACCACCTTTATGGGAGTAAGCCATAAAGTAAAATAATTAAGCCAAGTTCAACCAACTCGGAGAATTGGAAATCACACACAGGTTTGACACATATGCAAGATTCTGTTAGTCATTACAAAGAAAAGTATGAGGTAATAATATTTACTGTTTATTGACCAAATGGACAATAAGCCGGACATTGTGCTGAATATTTCCAACGAGTTATTTTGTTTGGTACAATTCTATGTAGTAGTAATATATGTAATGTATGTAGTAATATGTTTCACATATGCGGTGAAATATCTAACGTTTATAACCTTTCCTTGTCTCAGAGGCCACAACTTTCTTGGGTATCCTTCCAGAGATAATCTGTGCATCTACAAGCAAATGCATAACTATTCTTTTAAATAGTAGCATCATATATATTGTTCTGCAGCTTGCTTATTTCACTCACTGTATATTAAGGATTATTTCATATGGCTCACAGAAAGCTGCTTCATTCATTTTAAGGACTACATAGCATTCTGTTATGAAATAGTATCCATTATATGCAATAATAATGTCTTAGTCAGCTGGGCTGCCATAACAGAATACCATAGACTGGGTGGCTTAAACCAACAGAATTAATGTTTTCATTGTTCTGGAGGCTGGAAGTCTGAGATCAGGGTGCCAGTATGGTTGGATTCTGGTGAGGACTTCCTGGCTTGAAAACAGCTGCCTTATTCTTGTGTCTTCAAGTGGTCGTTTCTTGGTGTGTATGTGTGTGTGTAGAGAGAGACAGAGATATATGCGTGTACTTGACCTGAAGCCACAAGAAGGCTAGTATTGCTGAAGCAGAGTGAGGCAAACAGGAGTAGATGAGATCTAAAGAGTGTGAGAGAGCATAGGTGGCCAAATAATGTCATGTGGGTATTAGAGCCTCAGCATACGAATTTTGCAGTACACGATTCAGCCATAGCAAGTATATATGTGGTGTGCTTAGTTGCTCAGTCACGTCCGACTCTTCGTGACCCCATGGAATGTAGCTCGCCAGGCTCCTCTGTCCATGAGGATTCTCCAGACAAGAATACTGGAGTGGATTGCCATGCTCTCCTCCAGGGAATCTTCCCAACCCAGGGATCAAACGCAGGTCTCCTGCATTGCAGGCAGACTCTTTACTGTGTGAGTCATAGGGAAACCTGCAAGTATATATAGTATTTATGTTTACCAGTCTTTTCTTGATAAGAAGCTGTCTCTAATCTTTTGCTATTAAAAACACTTAGGAAATGAAGAGTTTTATGCACACATCCTTTTGTACATATGCAAATAAATCGTCTGCAGGATCAATTTCTAGAAATGAGGTAACTCGTTAAAGAATTTTTTTTTTTTAATTAAGAACATGAAACATGCAACCTTGTTTAGTAAATACAAGTCTCTTTCTTCTATCCAGTGGTTAAAATGTAGATCACTTCAGAAATCTGAAAGATATTTCCTGTAGCACAGGAGTTCTCGAGAGAGAGTCTGTGTCAGCCTTATATTTTTTGTTAACTATGTTTGTTGAATTAGCAAAGTTATCTTGCTTGCTTGTCAACTTTTTTGTTCTTCTCTAGTGTGTGAATGAGTATGCTCCAAAAATAGGAGTTTTATCATATTATAGGGTAGATAGAATGGTGACCTTTTCCCCCACATATAGGGGAAAAGGCTAATTAATGGGTGGTAGGGAAATAAACATACTTATCAAAAATGACCAAAATGTGCAATGGGTGTTTTTTACTTCTGGAGTTAAGAATAAGCCTTTTATACTTTTAGAATAAATACATTCTTGATTTATGTGAGATGGATGGGAAATCTGTGTACCAATTTAATTTAGAAAGAGAAGTAGAAGAGAGCTAGGAGAGAAAAGGGAATATCCCTCAGGGAAGAGGAGAATCAATATTTGTTTCTATGTCTGTAACTGACACTCCAAATCACACCTTTTCCTTTGATGATGTTATGATGAAAACATTTGTGTGTTGATCTGGTGCATGGCAGGAGTCCTCTCTCCAGGATCTCTAGGCCCTTTACTTTCCTCTGATTTCTGGAGGTCAGAAATGGCACCCCACTCCAGCACTCTTGCCTGGAAAATCCCATGGATGGAGGAGCCTGGTAGGCTGCAGTCCATGGGGTTGCAAAGAGTCGGACACGACTTTTCACTTTTCACTTTCATGCATTGGAGAAGGCAATGGCAACCCACTCCAGTGTTCTTGCCTGGAGAATCCCAGGGACGGGGGAGCCTGGTGGGCTGCCGTCTCTGGGGTGGCACAGAGTCGGACACGACTGAAGTGACTTAGCAGTAGCAGGACCTTATGACTGTAGTCACTGACGCCATTATTCCTAAAGATACTTTGGTATTTTATTCCTAAAGATACTTTTATAAACTTTTGTTCTTCCACTAGTTCCTGTTCCTCTGATGTTAAGATTTCCAGCCCAAAGCAAAGTCCTAAAGATTCCCTTTTACAGGATGTAGAATCCTGCTTCTTCCTAGATTAGCTATACAATAGGCCTGAATGAGTTTTAATGTCAAGTGTCAATGAAAAATTAATAGTCAATTTAAGAAAGAAGGAAAAATTTTATTTGGGTCAGCTTGAGGATTATAATCTGGGAGATAGTTTTTTAGAAATCTCTGTGGACTATTCCTCCTGTAGAGGTCAAGGCAAGGTTATATAAGTTTTTGAGACAAATGGTTATATGCAAAGTAATAAATTGAGTTTATATAGGCAGGAGGAGAAGGGGATGACAGAGGATGAGATGGTTGGATGGCATCACCGACTCAATGGACATGAGTTTGAGCAAGCTCCAGGAGTTGATGATGGACAGGGAAGCCTGGTGTGCTGCAGCTCATGGGGTTGTAGAGTTGGATACGACTGAGCAACTGAACTAATTATGAAAAGAACGGTGTTAGTTCAAGAAAGTCTTGTAGATCTTCATAGAACCGTTCAGCTTCTTTGGCATTAGTGGTTGGGCCATAGACTTGGATTACTGTGATATTGAATGGTTTGCCTTGGAAACGAACAGAGATCATGCTGTTGTTTTTGAGACTGCATTCAAGTACTGCATTTCGGACTCTTTCGTTGACTATGAGGGCTACTCCATTTCTTCTGAGGGATTCTTTTCCACAGTAGTAGATATAATGGTCATCTGAACTGAATTTGCCCATTCCTGTCATAGCTTTTCTTCCAAGGAGCAAGTGTCTTTTAAATTCATGGCTGCAGTCACCATCTGCAGTGATTTTGGAGTCCAAGGAAATAAAATCTGTCACTGTTTCTGTTGTTTCCCTATCTATTTGCGATGAAGTGATGGGACCACATGCCTTGATCTTCATTTTTTTAATGTTGAGTTTTAAGCCAGCTTTTTCACTTTTCTCTTTCACCTTCATCAAGAGGCTCTTTAGTTCTCCTTCATTTTCTACCATAAAGATGGTGTCATCTGAATATCTGAGGTTATAGATATTTCTCCCTGCAATCTTGATTCCAGCTTGTGCTTCATCCAGCCTGGCATTTCGCATGATGTACTCTGCATATAAGTTAAATAAGCAGGAGGACAATATACAGCCTTGATGTACTCCTTTCCTAATTTGGAACCAGTCTGTTGTTCCATGTCTGGTTCTAACTGTTGCTTCTTGACCTGCATACAGGTTTCTCAGGAGGGAGGCAAGGTGGTCTGGTATTCCCATCTCTTGAAGAATTCTCCAGTTTGTTGTGATCCACACAGTAAAAGGCCTTAGCGTAGTCAATGAAGCAGATGTTTTTCTGGAACTCTTGGCTTTTTTTATAATCTAACAGTTGTTGGCAATTTGATCTTTGATTCCTCTCCCTTTTCTAAATCCAGCTTGAGCATCTGAAAGTTCTTGGTTCATGTACTGTTGAAGCCTAGCTTGGAGAATTTTGAGCATTACTTTGCTAGCATGTGAAATGAGTATAAGTATGTGGTAGTTTGAACATTCTTTGGCATTGCCTTTCTTAGGGATTGGAATGAAAACTGACCTTTCCAGTCCTGTGGCCACTGCTGAGTTTTCCAAATTTGCTGACATATTGAGTGCAGCACTTTCACAGCATCATCTTTTAGGATTTGAAATAGCTCAGCTGGAATTCCTTCACCTCCACAGCTTTGTTCGTAGTGAGGCTTCCTAAGGCCCACTTGACTTCACATTCCAGGATGTCTGGCTCTAGGTGAGTGATCACACCATTGTGGTTATCTGGGTCCAAAATGCAGTACTTGGGTACTTTTTATTGGCCGTTTTTGAAAAAGACAATTATAGTTTTTTGTAGTTTTCAGCAAATTGGAAAAAATTGGGGCTCTTATTTCTAAGTATATGTTCTGCTGTCTTTCATCTTGTTTTTTGGAATTCTTGTTATATGTGTGCTCCATAGACCATTAAGAATTTATTCTTTTCAGTTTCTCACTCTGCTTCATTTTGGATTGTTCATATTGTTATAACTTCAGGTCCCACTGTTTTTTTTTTCCTGTAGTCTCTATAATCTATTAAGCCCATCTAGTGGATGTTTCCGGGGAAGGCAATGGCACCCCACCCCAGTACTCTTGCCTGGAAAATCCAATGGACGGAGTAGCCTGGTGGGCCGCAGTCCATGGGGTCGCTAACAGTCGGACAGACTGAGCGACTTCACTTTCACTTTTCTCTTTCATGCATTGGAGAAGGAAATGGCAACCCACTCCAGTATTCTTGCCTGGAGAATCCCAGGGATGGGGGAGCCTGGTGGGCTGCCCTCTATGGGGTCGCACAGAGTTGGACACGACTGAAGTGACTTAGCAGCAGCAGCAGCAGTGGATGTTTCATAACTTCTATTTCTTTCCTTATTTTCACATTTTCCTTTAAATCCTTGAGCATATTTAAAGTTTGCTAATTCTGTCATCTTATGTATATATATATATATCTTAGTTCCCTGACCAGGGAGTGAACCCAGGTCCTCAGCAGTGAGAGGGTGAAGTCCTAACCACTAAACTGCCAGGGAATTCCCAGTCATCCCTGGTTTTTCTGAGTCTGTTTCCATTAACTGATCCCCCACTCCACTCCCACCTCCCCATTATGGGTTATTTTCCTGCATTTCACATATCTAGCAATGTTTTTTGGGGTGCTCAACCATGGTTCTACATTGCTGGAGGTCTGGATTTTGTGTCTTTAAAGAATACTGAAATTTGTTTTGGCAGGTGATTACTTGCTAATCACCTTGCTCTTTTTTTTTTTTAAGTATTCATTTATATTTATTTTTGGCTGTGCTAGTCTTCACTGATGCATTGACTTTTCCTCTAGTTGCAGAGTGGAGGCTACTCTAGTTGCGGTTGAGGGCTTCTCCTTGCTGTGGCTTCTCTTGTGGAGCATGGGTTCTGGGGTGCACAGGCTACAGGAGTTGTGGCTCCTGGGCTCCAGAGCACAGGCTCAGTCAGTAGTTGTGGCGCGTGGGCTTAGTTGTTCCTTGGCATGTGGCATCTTCCTGAATCAGGAATCGAATCCATGTCTCCTGCATTGGCAGGTGAATTCTTTACCACTGAGCCACCAGGGAAGTCCCAGTCAGCTTGCTTTTAAGCTTTGTTAGGACTGGGCGATTTAACAAACATGAACTTGGGGAAACTCTGGGTGACGGTGAGGGACTGTGCTGCAGTCCATGGGGAGTCCATGGGAAGTCCATAGGAAGAAATGTGTCTTTCGGTCTTCCATCCATTTTTTTATTTTATTTTTTTTAAATATTGAGCTCCATAAGCTGTTTGTGTATTTTGGAGATTGGTCTTTTGTCTGTTGCTTTGTTTGCAAATGTTTTCTCCCATTCTGAGTGTTGTCTTTTTGTCTTATTTATGGTTTCCTTTGCTGTGCAAAAGCTTTTAAGTTTAATTAGGTTCCATTTGTTTATTTTTGTTTTCATTACTCTAGGAGGTGGGTTGAAAAAGATCTTGCTGTGGTTTATGTCAGAGTATATTTCCTATGTTTTCCTCTAAGAGTTTTATAGTGTCCGGTCGTACATTTAGGTCTTTAATCCAAGTATCATATATTAACACATATATGTAGAATCTAGAAAAATGGTATAGATGAACTTATTTCCAGGGCAGGAATAGAGATGCAGATGTAGAGAATGGATGTGTGGACACAGGGATAAGGTGAGGGTGGGATGAACTGGGAGATTAGGATTGACATATATACACTACCACATGTAAAACAGATAGCTGATGGGAACCTTCTACAGGGAGATCAGCTTGGTGCTCTGTGATGACCTAGATGGGTGCGATAGGGGTGTGGGTGGGAGGGAGGTCCAAGAGGGAGGAGTTATATGGCTCAAACAGTAAAGAATCTGCCTGCAGTGCAGGAGACCTGGGTTTGGTCCCTGGGTTAGGCAGATTCCCAGGGGAAGGAAACGGCCACCCGCTCCAGTATTCTTGTCTGGAGAATTCCATGGACAAAGGAGCCTGGTGGGCTACAGTAAGTGGGGTCATGAAGAGTCAGACCCAACTGAGCGACTAACACTTTCACTTCTCACTTAGTTGTACAGCAGAAACTAACAACACTGGAAAGCAATTATACTCCAATTTAAAAAAAGTGTTTCTTCGTTGGCTAGTGAGAACCCTCCCAGCTGTGTGTGAGCTCTAGGAATTGTTCATCTTGCGCTTCCTGGCATTTTTTGTCTGACCTCATGGGGTTTTGCCTACCACACAGGTGGGTTTGTTTTCTGTAATGAACTGAAGGGCTCTCTGTGTAGATTTCTGGATGTGCTTCTCTGTGCTGCAAATCCCAGCCACCTCATCTCTCCCCAAATTCCAGTCTTAGCCTGCTCAATTCATCAAGACTGCAGTGCTCTGCCTGGGTATCTCTCTACATACAATGCAATCTGACAAGTGCTACCTAGGGCGATCCAGGGTTCACCTTATTTTTCCTGCTTTCAGGGATCACAGTCGTGTACTGCCTATTATCCATCATCCAAAATCCGTTGTTCCTGTATCTGATTCAGTTTTCTAGTTTTGTATGGTGGAAGGAAATACTAATACTACAAGTCTATGAATTTTATGCCCAGGATTTTCCAAATGTAAAGATGAAGTCAACTTTGGGCTAGAATTAATAATATGGGTTCATATTTCAGGCCTATTTCCAAATTGGTACATTGTTGTTCATTTGCCAAGTTGTGTCTGGCTTTGCGACCCCATGGACTGCAGCATGCCAGGCTTTCCTGTCCTTCACTGTCTCCTGGAGTTTGCTGAACTCATGTCTATTGAATTGGTGTTGCCATCCAACTTCTGTCCAGCCATCTCATCCTCTGTCGTCCCCTTCTCCTCCTGCCTTAATCTTTCCCAGTCAGGGTCTTTTCCAATGAGTCGGCTCTTTGCATCAGGTGGCCAAAGTATTGGAGCTTCAGCATCAATCCTTCCAATGAATATTCAGGTTGATTTCCCTTATGTTGACTGGTTTGATCTCCTTGCAGTCCATGGGACTCTCGAGTATTCTCCAGCACCACAGTTTGAAAGCATCATTTCTTTGGCACTCAGCCTTCTTTGTGGTCCAACTCTTACATCCATACATGACTACTGGAAAAACCATAGCTTTGACTATATGGACAAACTTTGTTGGCAAAGTTGTGTCTCTGCTTTTTAATATGCTGTCTAGGTTTGTCACAGCTTTTCATCCAAGGAGCAAATGTCTCCTTGTCAACTGGGCCTTAGGAAGAATTACTACAAACAAAACTAGTGGAGGTGGTGAAATTCCAGCTGAGCTATTTCAAATCCTAAAAGATGATGCTGTTAAACTGCTGCACTCACTATGCCAGCAAATTTGGAAAACTCAGCAGTGGCCGCAGGGCTGGAAAAGGTTAGTTTTCATTCCAATCCCAAAGGCAATGACAAAGAATGTTCAAACCACTGTTCAAATGTGCTTGTTTTGCATGCTAGCAACATAATGCTCAAAATCCTTCAAGCTACACTTCAACAGTATGTGAAATTGGTACATGGATATTGGCAAATCTCATTCTGTCTTTGACTTTCATAGCCAAATTTAATATAATCCTACTTTCCCTACTTTTTGGGCATTCCACAACAAGCAAATAGAAACAAAAGCAAATCACAAATAAAGGAGCATGGGATGGGGTGAGTGTAAGTGTAGTGAGATTTGTGCTGCTTCATTGCTCCTCTTAACAGCCAACTATTTTTAAATGTTTTCTATGTATGAGAATTGTGTAAGCCTTTTATATGAATTAATTCACCAAATCCTCCTAACTGCCCTGTGGGCTTGGTACTGTTATTGTCTCCATTTCACAGATGAGAATGATACAGAGATCAAACAACTTCTAGAGGGTCATGCAGCTAATGGGCTGTGGCAAAACTGGTGTTGATTTGAGCAGAAGCTGTGTGACTCAGGAGCTATGCTGTTAAACCACTATGTGACTGTTTGAAAACCCTTGAAATTAAAAGACGCTTACTCCTTGGAAGAAAAGTTATGACCAACCTAGATAGCATATTCAAAAGCAGAGACATTACTTTGCCGACTAAGGTCTGTCTAGTCAAGGCTATGGTTTTTCCTATGGTCATGTATGGATATGAGAGTTGGACTGTGAAGAAGGCTGAGCGCCGAAGAATTGATGCCTTTGAACTGTGGTGTTGGAGAAGACTCTTGAGAGTCCCTTGGACTGCAAGGAGATCCAGCCAGTCCATTCTGAAGATCAGCCCTGGGATTTCTTTGGAAGGAATGATGCTAAAGCTGAAACTCCAGTACTTTGGCCACCTCATGCGAAGAGTTGACTCATTGGAAGACTCTGATGCTGGGAGGGATTGGGGGCAGGAGGAGAAGGGGACGACAGAGGATGAGATGGCTGGGTGGCATAGCTGACTCAATGGACGTGTTTGAGTGAACTCCGGGAGATGGTGGTGGACAGGGAGGCCTGACGTGCTGCGATTCATGGGGTCGCAAAGAGTCGGACACGACTGAGTGACTGAACTGAAAACTATTGAAAATGAATCAACTGTTGCTTCTGTAGAATCATAAATTATCTTTACGTATAAAGGAGAGAATATCTTCTGTGGAATCCCTTCAACAGATCCTGTTTGGTTAGTCAGCCTGATGATTCTACGGGGAAGCACAAAGAATGGGGTAGAATTGAATATATGATTCTTGAGGAAAAACAGACACCATCAGTATGGCAGAAAACGGTGGAAGGTGAGGTACAGCCAAAACTAGAGAAGCGTACATGCGTGGAGTCCAAAAGATCTAGTGTGGTTCCAAGAGGCCAACTGGTGTTTATTGAGTCTTTCCTGTCTGAGCTGTCTTGATATTAATCGTTTCTATTATTCTTTTTCTCCCCTTCCTTAGACACATTTAATCAAGTCAAGCACCAAAATGTTAACACTCCTTCCTGGAGAGAGAAAAGCTAAAATTTCTTTTACTCAAGGAAGCTGTCCATCTGCAGGCACTCGGCAGACCAGCATTGCTTCCTTCCTCACCTTGCAGCCAGGTATGGTGAGCACACTGAAGGCAACCAGGGTGCAAAAGGGAGTGCACTTATTTTTCCAAGCTGCAACATTGATGAGAAGTGGTGTCACCAGTGCTTTGTGTTAAACTTAGCTGACGTATTAGACGAGTTATAAAGCACGAGAAAACATCGACTTTTGGAAAACAATATATACGTGCTTTTACAAACATGCTTTTCTGGTTCTGTTTATCACAGTCTAAAATTAAATATTTGCAAAAGGGAGTGCACTTATTTTTCCAAGCTGCAACATTGATGAGAAGTGGTGTCACCAGTGCTTTGTGTTAAACTTAGCTGACGTATTAGACGAGTTATAAAGCACGAGAAAACATCGACTTTTGGAAAACAATATATACGTGCTTTTACAAACATGCTTTTCTGGTTCTGTTTATCACAGTCTAAAATTAAATATTGGTATTCTTTGACAGAGCAGTGAGGAAAGGTATACTTGAGGATTGGGGGTGCAGAAGGGAGCCATTAGATATATGTATTAGTAAGGTATATATCTTGGATTGGCCACAGTTAGCACTGTCTGTATAAGATTAATTGATAATTGATATGTCTATATGGTGCTTCTCTCAAAGTTCAAAGGTGTTTTTTTCTTAGAAAGCTTGGGATAAAGTTGGCTTGTGTCTCATCATTCCTTAGCTGCCTCAGAGCAGGCTGGGAATTACAGAGCAGGATTCTTGTCAGTTGAAGGGTGCTGGGAAGAGTTCTAATTCTTGGTGCCATTCCCAAGACTGCTTTGCCTAAGTATTCAAAATGCTTTCTCCCTACCAGAAACAAAAACTTAAAATGATCTTTTGCTTTAAGCAACGAGTGCAGATTTTTTCAAAACCACTTTGCAATTCAAAATTCTTGTATATTCTATATAGTCTGATTGAAATCTTAGAAAAAGTTGAGAACGCCTTTAAAAAACAATTTCTGTAGTATATTTCTTGGAGAAGGAAAGAATAAAGTTATCAGCTTTGTTTATAATTAGATCTTGGCATCATTTGTGGGGGAGTAGGAATTTCATGGTACATTTATCCTTAAGGCAGACAGGATCCATCCCATACCTGATAAAACATATAGGCTGGACACTAATAGTTTTTTTAATTGTCCTTTCTACTGATTAACTTAGCAAATAATTGTATCTTTATTCCATTTTCCATAAAATATTTGGGGAGCGGGAGACCTACATTCTGTCAGCAGAAGATTTCTGAGTTGGCTGGTTAATGTGATCTCTAAGACTTTACAAAAATGGTATATATTGAACATATTTCTCAAAGGATAATATCCAGGAGTAATATTTGGCCAGCATCACTATTCAGAAGAAACTACATGTTAAATAAAAAACAAAAGCAAAACTGATCTGCCCTATTGTGTTACACAAACCCATAACATGAAAATGTGAAGAGAAGGCTGTGGTCTGATTATATGCCATGTTTATTAGGTAGGTCAAAGCAAGCACCCATATATTTGAGAAGGGGAATATAAGAGCTGTGTTTTAGACTAGAGATTGAAAGCAGGAAGATCAAAGGTAGTATGGTAGCTGATACTGATTACAGAAAAAGCCACCTGAATCCTACTCAGGTGGAGTTTTCCTGCAGAATAGTATTTGTTCATCTGTTTTACTAGGAAAGACAAACGGTGCTGACCAGAGGAGTGTTTCATCTCATACAGAAAGTCGGACCAACAAAGAGTTTAAGGAAGACGCAACCCAGTTGGAACATCTGACCCAGGGCTTGCGGGATGACTTCATGGCACCCCCTTTAGCCACTTCAACCCCTGCAGACATCCAGGAAGCTAGACTTTCTCCTCAGTCTCTCAAGGCTTCTTGCCACCATGGAATAGGAACCCCATACTTGACTGTGCCGTCTTTGTTCCGGCCTGATAACTCAGTCTGTGCTGGAGAGAGTAAGGCCTCACTGGCCTGCTCCTTCACCCAAGACCTGGAGAGTTCTTGCTTGCTGGACCAAAAAGAGGGAGAGGATTCTTCCTGTGAAAAGGACTGGCTTCATGGATCTAAGAAAAATAATTATCAGAGTGTGGACAGACACAGTAAAACAACTGGGCACAAGGGCCATCAGCTCTTGGATAAGACTAACTGGGAAAATGTGTCTGCCAAAAGCAGCAGGCAGGCTCCTGTCCTTCAAACATACAAGGATTCCCGGCACGGAGCAAACATGAAAGCAATGAGACAGAGCTCTTCCCCTGAGTTTTCCTGGGACAGTGAAAGGAATGACAAGGACTCCTGGAGTCAGCTTTTCACCGAGGATTCTCAGGGCCAGCAGGTCATTGCCCACAACTCTAGAGCTCCTTTCCGAGATGTAACCAACGACCAAAATCAGGGCTATGGGCAGGTCCCTAATAGCCTTTGGGCTCAGTGCCAGGACAGGACCACCCAGTTCAATCTGCAGCCTGATTGGCTCTTTACCCAGGACTCTGAAGGTAATCAAGTTATCAGGCACCAAGCCTAAATGTCTTTGTGAGGGTTTGGGTGTTTGGTTTTAAAAGTACCTAGAAATGACATATAAGAAAACATCTTCAGGGGGTGAGTATGTTTGAGTAGAGGAATGGAAGATTTTTGTTTTAGAAAGGTCATTCAGGAGAATGCTCTTTGGTGGGAGGGAAGCATGGGATGAGGCTGTTGTTATTGAGCATTCTCTTTGTGTTAACAAAGCAGGTGGTACCACTTGTTGAGACAGTGTGATTGGCTTCATGTCTTGCTCTGAGGATGAGGTGGCTGGTGAATTCCCTGCATGAGTTGTGGTGAGCACTGAAGGGGCAGGGTGGGTACTCATCCCTCCACTAGAGCCCACTACGCAGCCTGCACAGAGGGACCTCTTTGCCCTTTTAGATGCTTCTGACTTGGAAGCTGCTTCTTATGGATATGTGTTTTTCTGATCTTTGGCTGTAATTTTACGCATTCAACCTAAGCTTGTCACCATTATTCTTGACTTTTTTGAGCGATGAGGCAATTCTCCCAGACCCAGGCATACAGGGGCAGGGAGGATAGACAGAGAAGTACAATGATTAGGTAGTTTTGTTATTTTATTTTTGTGGCAACGTTACAGTATTTTAAGGTTATATATGTTTAAACATCTCCCTGAAAAGGGCTGACTTATAATGATCTAAACGTGACTGTATCATTCTTCTACTACAAGATGGGAGAGAACTCCCTTTGTAAAACTATGAATCCAAATAAATGACTGTTTACAAAGCTGGCTCTGATGGTAACTAAAACATTACCAATTTCGTTTTTTTGAAAAAGCAATGTTCCGTCACTGCCATGGGTCTGATCTGAATACAAATCCAATCTGATCTGTATTCTAGTCAAGACATCATCCACCGGGCGGCAATTTCCCATGTTGCAGGTGTGGTACGTAGGAGGCTTAAAAATAAGCCTCTAGGGGGCAAGCGTGCAAGTTATAGGATGGACTGGCTTTAAGAAGTTAAGTGTTTCTAAAGGGAACAAGAAGCTCTCTAGGGAAGAAGCTTCCTCCTATAAAGGCAGGAACCTGTTTACAAAAGCTCATATACCTTGAAATTAATAGGAATTCTATACTTTTGGGGGATACTGGGTGGTCACAACTCAAGAGATGGACACAACCAACGTAGTATCTCTCCAGATCCTTCCTTTAATGTCAGGTAATGCTTCAACCCAAACACAGGATACATACTGTAATGAAAAGGACCTGAGGGCATCTGAGTCATGCATGGTATAGTAAGTACAAACCTTGGCCCCACGCAAAGGAGCAGTCAAGGGCCTGGAAGATTCACCTCTTCATTTCTCTTTCCTGCTGGGCTTAAAGTCCATGGAAGAGAAACAGCTTTCAATCAGTGGAACCAATGAGGCATCAGGGCCTTGGAGGGTAGATTTGGTTGTACAGTATTACAAAATATATTTAAGAAAAAACAGCCCAGGCCTCCCAGCAGTATCCCAAGCCTCAGCTGGTCCAGTGGCCCAACCTCTACATGTAAGTGTTAAGACAGGGAAGCGGGAGAGAATGATTGCTGGGCATTGGTGTCAGTTAACGACGGAACAGCATAAGATTTTCCCTGCCCTGTGAACGTGCACATACATTTATAGCCCCCTCCCCTCAGCCCTGCTCTGCTGCAAGGAAGCGGCTGAGAGTGACAGCTGGGCACAAAGTGTTCGGTGAGACCAGTTATGGGGTCTAGTGCAGTGAAGTCAGTCTTTCATTTAGGGCCTACTTTCACACAGGAGAAAGGAAAAACCAGAAAGTTCTATCTCACCCTTTAAATTGAGACATTCCAACGTACATAATTACCTGTGTCTCAGCTCAAAACAGTCCTTTAGCTTCTAAGGTTTGAGTATGGAAAACATATAATGCAGTTCTTCTTAGTCCAAGCTCTAGCTTTTGGCAAGACTGTTGCAGATTTTTAACTGAAGGGCAGAAACATCTGCAGTGAGGAAGGCAGCTACTGAAGGAATTCCAGGAGCGTGAGACTTGAGTTGCAGAGCTGAGTGATATCAGTTCCCTTTTCTACTGATATCTTCTTCCTTCAGAGCAAACTTCCTCCTTAGGACCTCAGAGATAAGAACAGCAGGATCTTCCTCCTTCAGTGAACTCCGGCTGCTAGAAATAGAATAATAGCTTATGTTTACTGAGTACTTTGGTTTTTCCAGTAGTCATGTATGAATGTGAGAGTTGGACTATAAAGAAAGCTGAGTGCCGAAGAATTGATGCTTTTGAACTGTGGTGTTGGAGAAGACTCTTGAGAGTCCCTTGGACTGCAAGGAGATCCAACCAGTCCATCCTAAAGGAGATCAGTCCTGAGTGTTCATTGGAAGGACTGATGTTGAAGCTGAAACTCCCAATACTTTGGCCACCTGATGCAAAGAGTTGACTCACTGGAAAAGACCCTAATGCTGGGAAGGATTGGGAGCAGAAGGAGAAGGGGACAACAGAGGATGAGATGGCTGGATGCCATCACCGACTCAATGGACATGGGTTTGGGTAGACTCTGGGTGTTGGTGATGGATAGGGAGGCCTGGCATGCCACAGTCCATGTGGTCACAAAGAGTTGGACACGACTGAGCGACTAAACTGACTGAGTACTTATTCTGTCCTGAGCAGTTTTGTGTGTTGGAATACAATCTTATTTAATCCCCACACTCTTATGAGGTAGAAGCTATTAAATTCTTTTTTACCAATGAGGAGATTGAAGCACAGCAATGTTATGACTGTGCCCAAAGTCATTAGTCAGTAAGCGAAGAGTCCAGAGTTTAAAACCAAGCTTGCAGATTTCATCTTTTAATTAGACATGGTTTTACTATTTCCTGCAATGGCTATAAAATGTGGGCAAAGGACCATTAACCTGTTGGTATTGGCCTGTCGTGGCTAAGCTTCTGATCCCACCATCTGGCTCTATCTTATAAACAATCCAGAATTTACAGTGAAATGTTCACATTATAAGGGACCCATGGGAGCAAAACCAGTTCCAGATTAGGGTAGGTTCAAATTATCTGATAACCTCAGATATCTTCTCAGAAAACAGTTGCTCGAAATCCTAGTGAACTTACATATATACATCCTCATGAAGGCATTTTATTGGTCATATAAGGGCTAAGATTATTATTAAACCTCGAAAACCAAACCAAGAGGAACTGCCTTCAGCCTGTCACATTTCTGAACCTTGAGGACAGGACTACTTTCCCATTCTTATTCATCAACCCAGCTCCTTCTATCAACAAAGGAGAAAAGATCCCAGGGCATGAGTGAGAAGAAGGGCTTAGCAGTAGGGGTTCACATATCTAACTGGTACAAGAGGCAAGTGTAAGAAAGCTGGAGAGTCAATCTATAAAATACTAATCAGAAGAAGAAAGCAGCAGCAGCTGAATTTGGGAATGCTGGAAATCAAAGAACTGGGGGTTCTGTGTGACCAGCCTGACTAGGAACAGGTAGTAGGATACACTACCAGCACCCTTGTCTAGTTTTCAGAAGAAAATAGGACCAGAAAACAAAAAGGGATCTTGTGTGAGGCGAGTCACTATCCCTTTAAGAGTAACTCAATTGTTTCAGGAGGCAGCCCTCACCTCCCCAGCCCTGAAAACAGCTTTTTTTTAAGGCAAAAGAATTTTTAATGGCATAAATGAATAAGCAAACAATCAATGTACAACGTCTGAGCCCTAGTTAACTAGTGTAGCTACAGATTGATTATAATCTGTAGGTTCACAGATGGGTTCTGTAACTAGGACATTTAACAAAGGATAATTATGAAATGTAAGATTTACATGTCTGCAGATACTGGCTTTTTTGCATCCACCCAACAATTTTTCTTTATTTTTTATTGAAGGATAATTGCTTTATACAATTTTGCTGTTTTCTGTCAAACCTCAATATGAATCAGCCATAGGTATACATATATCCCCTCTTCTGAACCTCCCCCCATTTCTCTCCCTACCCCACCCCTCTAGGTTGATATAGAGCCCCTGTTTGAGTTTCCTGAGCCATACAGCAAATTCTCACTGGCTATTTTACATATGGCAATATAAGTTTCCATGTTGCTCTTTCCATACATCTCACCCTCTCCTCCCCTCTCCCCATGTCCATAAGTCTATTCTCTGTTTCTCCACTGCTGCCCTATAGATAATTCTTCAGAACCATTTTTCTAGATTCCATATGTGTGTTAGAATACAGTATTTATCTTTCTCTTTCTGACTCACTTCACTCTGTATAATAGGTTCTAGGTTCATCCACCTCATTACAATTGACTCAAACGTCTTCTTTTATGGCTAATATTCCATGTGTATATGTACCATAACTTCTTTATCCATTCATCTTCAATGGACATCTAGCTTGCTTCCATGTTCTATTGTAAATAGTGCTTCAGTGAACAACGGTATACATGTGTCTCTTTCATGTGTCCTCAGGGTATATGCCTAGGAGTGGGATTGCTGGGTCATATGCTAGTTTTATTCCTAGTTTTTTAAGGAATCTCCATACCGTCTTCCATGGTGCTGTATCAATTTACATTCCCACGAACAGTGCAAGTGTTCTCTTTTCTCCACGCCCTCTCCAGCATTTATTGTTTGTACTTCTTGATGAGGGCCATTCTGACTGATATTTTTGATTTCCATTTTCTCTAATCATGAGCAACACTGAGCATCTTTTCATGTGTTTGTTAGCCATCTGTATGTCTTCTTTGGAGAAATGTCTGTTTAGGTCTTTCCCCTACTTTTTGATTGGGTTGTTTTTCTGGCATTGAGTTGTATGAGCTGTTTGTATATTTTGGAAACTGATCCTTTTCACCTTGCTTATAGTCTCCTTTGCTGTGCAAAAGCTTTTAAGTTTAATCACATCCCACTTGTTTACTTTTGTTTTTATTTCCATTACTCTAGGTGGTGGGTCATAGAGAATCTTGCTTTGATTTCTGTCATCGAGTGTTCTGCTTGTTTTCCTCTAATAAGAGTTTTTATAATCTTACATTTAGGTCTTTAATCTGTTTTCAGTTTATCTTTGTGTATGGTGTTAGGAAGTGTTCTAATTTCATTCTTTTACATATAGCTGTCCAGTTTTCCCAGCATCATTTATTGAAGAGGCTGAAAGCAGCTTTTTAATGGCATTAAAAAATACAGCTGCACACCTGGCCTCTGGACTTTGAGGTTAAGATGTCAAATATTTCAATGCCCAGGAATCTACATTTAAATAAACACTTCTGGTATGTCCCATGCAGTAGAGAAACACTGCAAGCAGGTGACTCTCAGGCTGGAACTCTAGGGCTTCTCTGCTAGATGAGTTTCTCATGGTAAGTATTTCCCAAATCCCTTCACACTCCCATCAGAAACACCTAGAGTTCTACTCCTTGGGTGTTCTGCTTTGGTAAGTTTAAGGTGTATTTTGAACAAACCCAGGCAATTCTGATAGGCAGCCAGAGTTAGGCACTAGGCATCTCAAAAGCTTTGTTCGTAAATCTGTGTTTCCAGGGTTGGTTTGAATAATGGACCACTGTTTAAAGGGAATTCTCCTTCCACCAAGTCTACTTTTTTGAGATACTAAAATAACTATTATGCAACTGTACTTTGAAGGATGGGGCACAGGGACACTTATTACTAGCAGTATAAGAACCAAAGTGGTGAAGCCTCGCTGGAGGACAGAAGCTGGATAGATGAGCCTTCTTATTAAACCTCTGTTTAGTAACATTTGGTTGGGTTCAGTTCAGTTGCTCAGTCGTGTCCGACTCTTTGCGACCCCATGAATCGCAGCACGCCAGGCCTCCCTGTCCATCACCAACTCCTGGAGTTCACTCAGACTCGCGTCCATCAAGTCAGTGATGCCATCCAGCCATCTCATCCTTTGTTGTCCCCTTCTTCTCCTGGGTTAGATCACCCCAACCAAATGTAAAGTGTTCCTCTTTTTCAAACTGGGGTCCCCAGGCACTATCAAGCGGGCAGCAAGCTTTGTGAATGAAATTACACATTGCTACTAATGAGGATTTACTATGTATGTATTTACTTTCTATTAGATAATTGGCCACAGGCAACTTAAACAGTAAACAGACCATCATAGGGGATTCAGTGGCTAAGACTCTGAGGTCCCAATGCAGGGGGCTTGGGTTCAATCCCTGGTTGGGGAACTAGAACCCACGTACCACAACGAAGATCCCATATCCTGAGTGGCATAATGAAGACCCAGCACAGCCCCCTTTGCCCGCCCCGCCAAATGATCATCATAAGCTCCTTAACGTATACTTACAGGTCTTGGCTCTGCTTCATCCGGTGGAAGTCCTTTAGGATACCCATCATATCTGCAAAGCTGCTGGCCTTGGACAGAGAGACGCAGTCATCCTCTTCAGATGAGCTGCAGGTAGCTTTGTGTTCTGGTTTGCAACATTCAGGGCTGGCAGAACAAAGCAGGGGGACTGATGGAAGCTCAGGGACCTCTATCTCGGTCTCCTCGGTGATGTCACTAATGACAAAGGAAGTTGTAGAGTGGAATGAGGATCCAAAACAAGGTAAGGGAGAAGAGACATTTGAACTTCCTGGAGATAAGAAATCTGGCGTTAATGAAGCCGAAGCTGAAAGAGAAAACAATAGGCATGGATGGACATTGGGGCTAAAATACAGCAGTTACATCCCCCACAAGCACTGCCTACCAAATATTCATTTCCTGGACTGACACCATGACATTCTGGTTCCTCCAACTACCTTCCCCTCTCAGGATCTCAAGAAGATGAAGCAGTACTATGCTTTTCTAGTGTTCAGAAGGGCAGAAAAACCCACCCCATAAAGGCCTTGCTTCCTAAAATCTCCCATTTTGCAGTGGGCAATGGAATGACAGCACTTTTTAGACTGAAGCAATAGTGTAGAACCATGGCCTGAATTTGTCCTTTTCTCTAACTAGGCCAGTGCTTCTGACTGTGCCCCTTTAAATGCAGCTATCTGTGACTAGAAGAACTGTTCTACAGCCAAAAACCAGAATGGTGGTAGTTCTCCCAGTTCCCAAATTTTAATGGAGAGAATTTCCTCAATTTCTAAGTTTTTAGGGAATATATTTGGATTTTTCCTAAACTACTTCAACATGTCTCTTGGATGATTTAAAAAAAATGTAGCAAACAAATATAAACGGAAAATTCAAGTCCATTTTCTCTATAAAACTGCCACATGAGGAAATTAAATACATAAAAATTTCAAAGAGAAAACCATGATTTTCACATGATCTACCAACTGATAAGTATTGGGAGCTATAACTTTGAGTCAATGAGTAGCAAAAAAGTGAGAATGGGAGGAATATGAGGTTAAACACTGAGCATCCTGGGAGAGATCCACCTGTTATTATTTACTACATCTGGTCAGCCCATCCATTCCCAGTGATTTCCCCTTAACTGCAGACAGAAAGGCTGAGGGATGGAGAGGTGATCTGTGGTAGAAAGTCAGAGTGCAAGGAAAGGGAAAATATGCTTATAAAGGGGGATATCTCTCAGTGGTAGGGAACACTTATTTCTCATATTGAAAAGGAAAGCTGGAAGCTCATGGAGCACTCATGGAAGACATGATCTTAAAAGACATTTGGAAGAGAGTTGGTTTTTGTGGCTGAGGGAGGGAATATGCCTGGGGCCCCAGATTAAGTGAAGATTTTGTTCCTGACCCAACCAGTCTGCCCCAAATGGCTGACAGAAACCACCCAAAGGTTAGACAGGCTAGATAGGCTTTAGGGCAGTCTCAGAGCCCTAGACTCCAGTACCCCCGAACCAAAATCATTCTTATCCCTATCCTGTCCAAAAACTAAGCAAAAACAGCCTAGTATTTGGTCCTGGCTCAGGGGCTCCTACCTGCATCAGCTGCCACTATTTTGGCAATCTGGCTGCGCAGGTGGCTCAGCTCATCCTGCAACTCAGTGGTGCGGCTGAGGGCTGGCAGGGCTGGCTTCTTCAGGGCCAGAAGCCTCTCCTCTGACCCACGCAGGTTGGGCACTGAGGCATTGCGCTGCATGACGATCAGAGGGCTGGGCTTCCAGGTGTGCCTCAGGGGGCGTGTATCGCTCCTGGACCAGGGAGAGAAAAGTGTCAGAGACATGGGCCACTGCACTGCTTCCAAAATTCCTTCGTACACTACTGCAAGAGAGTATATATAGCCGACTTCCCTGGTGGTCCAGTGATTAAGAATCTGCCTGCCAATGCAGGGACCAGGGTTTCACCCTGATCTGGGAAGAATGCTCACGCTGCAGGGCAACTGAACTGTGTGCCACAGCTACTGAAATCCATGCTCCTAGAGCCAATGCTCCGCAGTAAGAGAAGCCACTGCGATGAGAAGCCTGCGCACAGCAACCAAGACCAAGGGTGGCCAAAAATTAAATAAATAAAGGAGACTAATCTCCTTGCTCTTAAAAAATAAAAGTAACACAGCCAGGTTCTACTCTCACTCCTGTTGCCCTCCATCTCACTCTTCTGCCTACCACCTCACCCGTGAAGAAGCTTTTCATTCCCCAGTCGGCAGGCTTCTGCCTCAGCTACCTGACCCGGGCATAAGTCTCCTCTTCATCTGCAGCAATCCAGGCGATGTCAGCCAGGGTAGGAACTGGGGGCACATCCCTCAGACACAGGTCAGAAATGTTGGGCAGGGTCTGTGGGGAAGGAAAATTCATTAACATTTACTGCCATCGTGATGAGACAACTGGAAACTGGGCAAAATACATAGAGGAACATCTAATCCAGCACTGGGTATAGGGAAGACTTCTTAAAGGAGGTCCCAGTTGGAGGCAGTTTGAATAAGAGGCCAGAAGAAAGAGTCTATGAAATTACAAATAATTTAGCATGGCTGGAACAAGAAAGATAGAGTGGTGGGGAGTTGGGAGAGATTGGAAAGTGAATTAGAAGCTTTGAAATAATGAGCCATTGAAAGGTCAAGTAAGTAAGGATTAGATGTGAGGTTTTAAAAGATTAGTCTGGCTACGGTTTGGAGCATGGATGGGAAGGTGGAGAGCAATCAGAAGATTTTACTGGAAAAAAAAAGTCACACTTATTTCTTACCTGTCATGGCTTTTAAGCTATAACTGCAGAAGTAAGTAGCTGTAATGGAGACCGGTATGGCCCAGAGCCTAAAATATTTACTATTTGGTCCTCTGCTGACCCCTGGCTAGAGCAAAGAAGTCTTCAGTAGGACTGGCAAGAGTTACTTTTTAACAGAGATGCCCACTGTCTAGCCTTCTGGTTGTGAGAATACAGGTGCAAGGACATGGACAATCTGTTATATCAACAGGAAATTTCTCCTGGCAAGCTCTTTACAACACCTTTGTAGCATACTGGGATCTACATGTTATAGCAACACTGTTAGAAACAAAGCTGATAATCTGACTTCGATTTAAATTTTAAAAAATGGCTAATTAAGACAAAAGGAATCATAATGTAATTCCTTAAAATAGCTCCTCCACCCAAATGCACAACTAGGGAACAGGGAGATTGAGTGACACCATGTTAAATGAAAAATTAGGAAGGTTCAATTATATTCTGACTGTTTACAACAAAGAAAAATACATGCTTAGAAAAAGACAGGAAAGAACTAAAACACGTGTCATGACTATGTGATTTCAGGCAACTTGTTTCCCTTTCTTTTTTCATAATTCAATATTTTCATATGGGTAAATTAAAAAATAAATCAGTAAGATTCCCTTAAAAATATTTAAGTAATCGATTTACAACAAATCTAGAGAGTTTCTCAAAAATCCACCTATATATGAGTTAAATTCAGATGTTTCTGCTATAAACTGTTCAGTAGGTAGATCCGGAACTGATAGCTCGGACTTTTTGATAGGGAATCTGGGTCTCATAGAAGTGAAGTGATGCTCCAAGGTTACAAAGGAGCTAACTACGCAGGAGTTAATGCTAAGATGGGCCATTTAGGAGACGCCTCCATTTGCTTTCCTTGATTAGCCAGAGGGCTCCTCTGCTATTGGCAATTAAATAAGTTAACAAATATAAAGTACTTAGCACACTGCCTGGCACATAGTGTGGGCTCAATAAATGTAGCTGGCATTACTAATACTACTTCTGCTCTGTGGGAGCCTGTGCCCTTGATCATCTCTGCCCAGCAGCATGCAGCCAAAGGACTGGAGAGGCTATAGTTAAATGTGGGGGCAACCATGACTGACTCATGCTTCCGAGCTGTCCTTCCCTTTGTTCCTGATGCTTGAGGCAGCCAGGGCCACATTCAGCCCTAGGCAATAACTGGCAATCTGGGTCAAGAGACAGCACCCTACACCGAACCCCAAACCCATTCCAATTCAGACTCCAGATAAGCTCCAACATAGTTTGCAGCTCAGCATCCAATATACAAACTCAGCTCCTTCATTTGTTTCGCCCCAGGCCTACATCTTTTCAGGCACTTATTTCTGTCTCCTTTGTGTAGGCAGAAAGCTGAAGTAGTTCTTTTGTGTTCCAGCTCCCCAAAGGCACAGACCTTAAGCATCTAACTTGGAGCTGATGCTTAACCATTAGTTCTTACAGGGAGGCAGCTAGGACTAATAAATGCTACTTAGTTTTCCACTGCACAAGGGAGTCTTACTGTAGAGTGAACGCTAAAGGCTCCTTGGGCACAGAGGTGAGACTGAAATAGCCCAGTAAAGGAACGGCTAAACTTGGCTAGAAAAGAGAGGATGAGGAATAAAGACATCAGGGAAATACTGTAAATAGGTAGCTAAGCAGGGCAAGCCTTAGGGCTGGTGAAGAAAAGCAGTTTAAGTGTTAGTCACTCAGTTGTGCCTGACTTTTTGCAACCCCATGGACTGTAGCCCACCAGGCTCCTCTGTCCACTGGATTTCCCATGTAAGAATACTGGGTGTGCCATTTCCTTCTCCAGGGATATTCCTGACCCAGGGATCAAACCTGGGTCCCTCGCGGTACAGGTAGATTCTTTACTTCTGAGCCACCAGGGAAGCCCTGAGTGACAACACCATATTAAAAGAAAAGCAGAGTTCATCTCAAAATCACACACAGCACTCAGTGTTCTGTGAGGGGACCTGCCAGGGTTGTAGGCACACACCTCAGAGCATAGACATGGCTGGTCTGGAGATCCAGTTCAGCAGGGACTTTGGCCTACTCTGATACACTGGATTGCTGGAGCCTGATGAAATCTGAGTTGCTTAGCAGAGGCATCAAAGATGCAATATGATTAATTTATGAGCAGACTGGAAGCTTGACTTGTGGTCACAGGTTTGTGTGCAATCAGGAAGCCACAGTGACCAGGATACATTAAAAGCAGTTAAATATTTTTTGAAAAATGAAGATGTGATCAGGAAAGCAACCTGTCTTGGCAACGCCAAGGAGTCTGGGCCACAGAAGCAGCAGCTCTCCCGTACACTCTGGGCCACTATTTTCCAGCTCACTTACCTCAAAGGATGCCCGGGGACATGGCTTCAGGGGCAAGTTGGTCCCAATTCTTCTCACTACACTTCGAGCNATGAAGATGTGATCAGGAAAGCAACCTGTCTTGGCAACGCCAAGGAGTCTGGGCCACAGAAGCAGCAGCTCTCCCGTACACTCTGGGCCACTATTTTCCAGCTCACTTACCTCAAAGGATGCCCGGGGACATGGCTTCAGGGGCAAGTTGGTCCCAATTCTTCTCACTACACTTCGAGCCGCGCCATGCGGCTTATTTTGCCAGATTGGGATGGTCTAAAGGACAGAGAGACAGCCACAACCTCAGAAAAAATCCAACTGCTGTCCCCACCCTCTCCCCTACCTTCCCTTTAGCAGCAGTCAACCTTCACCTTGGCCAGATACATAAGAGGACACCTGCTGTTGCTGAGGCACAGTAAATGCTGGGAGGATCCAGAGAAAAGGGTGAGGAATTAGCGGCCCTCCCTTCCCACTACAGAGTGACGGAAACACATTGACCCCCTAACTGCCCCAATATCATAGTTGGTTCTGCCTGGAGGGAGGGGATGGAAGGCAGGACCCTTCAATTCCAAGCCTGGAGGGGGTAAGAGTTAACTTGAGGATCTCAGAACTTCCTATAGAACTTTTAGCAGGTCTAATGCTTAATCTTCCCCACTACACCCTTGCCTTGGGAATGCCCCTTACCACATTGGCTTCCATTCCTGACGTTTAAACTGGCTCCTGCACTTGAAGGACAAGGCAGCCACCGGGCAGCGCTAGAGGCTTGGGGAGGCAGGGAGTGTGACGCCTTCATATCAGGCCATCTCAAGGAACACCAGACTTCTCTTCCTGTGAAACAATTCCCACAGGAGACTCAGTGGCTACCACACAAGCCCGACAAAACCAGGCCCTACAGTGTTAGTCGCTCAGTCGTGTTCAACTCTTTGCGACCCCATGGACTGTAGCCCATCAGGCTCCTCTGTCCATGGGATTCTCCAGGCAATACTGGAGTGGATAGCCATTCCCTTCTCCAGGGAATCTTCCCAACCCAGGGCTCAAACCCAGGTCTCCCATATTGCAGGCAGATTCTTTACCATCTGAGCCACCAGAAAAGCCCATGACTAACAATGAGGCTTCTCTGATGTTTCACAGGGGAAGAAAACCAGCCAAAGAGGCTGTTCTCACTCAACCATGGCTTCTACAAATCCAGACCGTTAGAGGTTCTATTTCAGATGCACCATGTGAGCTTGGCCAAAGCTGGGAGCCTTCCTGAATCCTTAGGTTGCCTGAGGCAAAACTTCTAAAGAATATATATGTATAACTGAAATCACTGTGCTGTATACCTGAAAGAAACATGATGTTGTAAATGAACTATACTTCAATTACAAAAAATTTTTAAGTGGGTAAGATAAAAACAAACTTCAATGTAAATAGAACCCTTTAGTAGATAAAAAAAAAGCTCATGGGAAAGGCAGAGTGTAAGTGCCATCCAAGTCCAACATTCATTCCTGAGGATAAGATGTAAAAAGTCCAGCATGTGCCACCCAGCCTAACACTGCTGGGCCACTACACCGGGCAGATGTGAGTGAAACAGACAACGGGAGAAAGAAGCCAGTCTGGCCAAACTCAGTCTACCCGGGTACTGGGGAAGAGGCAAAACTTTTTATCCTGGCTCAGCCTTCAACTGGCTTAATAGCCTTAGGCAAGTTACTTAATCTTTCAGAATGTAGTTTCTCTATCAGTAAGAAGACAGGAAGAGCTGCCACTCAGAGATACCTGAGAAGGTCAATCAGTGAAATAAGATTTTAAAGTACTTAATGAACTGTTGAAACAAGACACAGATGGGCGGATTCCTCATAGCTGCCCTTGCATGGTGAGCAGTTGCAGTCAATGAACTCATTCAGTCCCTTGTTCATCAAACACTTAATACTCGCTCTGTGCCAGGACCTATGCTGGGCACTGTAGGGGCTATGGAAAGAGTAAGACACAGCCATGCTCTCAAGGAACTCATAATCTAGAAGAGAGACAGGACTCAAATACCTAATTCTACCAGAGGCTGAATATCACTGTCTAAGAAAGGCACATCAGGCAGCTGGCCAGGTGAGTTCAATTTCCTGGCCCCAAGGCCCCATAGTGAGTTCACAGGGGCTAAGAAGGGAAAGAAAACAGCAACAATAACACAAGTCTAGGAAAAAAAGGTGAAGAGATGTATAAAGAACAGAGTATGGTCAGGCCATAAAGGTAGGGGAGGGGGGGGCACATGTCAGGTAATGGTTAGGTCTCCAGGGCTGGGAATGTTCTAGGTAAGGAGTCAGTGCATAGCCAAGGGCAGCCTCTGAAGAGGGGATAGGCTGGACTAACCAGCTCTTTCCACAAACCTCCCTTGGAGGGTCTCTCTTCACCTCCAAGAGAGGAGGTACATACTCTGTGATACATGAGGAAAGGAAGCTAAAAAAGAGGGACTGCTTTAAGGTCACTTAGTGGCCATGGCAGTAGAAAGCACCCAAGTCTGGTCCAGATACTCCTGCCTCGAACCTGGGTTCCATCTTCTCAGCAAAGTTCAAGACTTTTTTTAAGTCTTTCGGTGGCTCAGAGGTTAAAGCGTCTGCCTCCAACGTGGGAGACCCGGGTTCAATCCCTGGGTTGGGAAGATCCCCTGGAGAAGGAAATGGCAATCCACTCCAGTGTTCTTGCCTGGAGAATCCCATGGACGGAGAAGCTTCGTAGATTACAGTCCACGGGGTCGCAAAGAGTCGGACACGACTGAGCGACTTTACCTTACCTTACCTTACCTTCGGTGTGCCAGGCTCTGTGCTAACTGTCAGTGCCTGCCACAAGCTCCACACAACAGTGCTTCCCTGTGTTTCTCACTTCAGTCACTGCAGCCACTACCTCTCCAAACTTACCTCCAAACTCGGTTGGGCCTAATCCTCACGTGGCAGCCAGAGGCCTCTTTTTAGAACACACTGGGAATAGATCTCTGCCAAGCTTCAACCCCTCATGCTTGCTAGAGCAAAGAAGATAACACCAAGCCTCTCCAGCATGGCCAGCAGGCCCTCCCTGTCTTTCTCTCCCAACAGACAAGGCCTCTCCACTCTGGTCCCTGCACGCTTCACCGCCACACCCGCCTTCCCCTGCCCTCCACCCACACTGGCCTTGCAGCCCCTCAATGGCCTTGTCTACTCCATTCCCTCTGCTCGAAACCCTACCAGCCTTTTCACCAAGCTCATCCTCAATTACTCCTGGAGCTCAGCTGAAGCATTGCCTGCCCTTCCCGGACCGGCGTCCCGCGTTTCCTCCGGAGCAGCAGTAACTAGATAACGGTGTAGCTTGTGCAGTTTGTCCGAAGGGCGGGACTTCCAGGTACAGCCCTGAGCCCGCTCCGTACCCGGCAGGCATTCGAGCATTTTGTTAAGAAACGAACCAACGAGAACGCCGACTTAGCCTTGAACCCTGCACAAGTGTCTGCCTAGACTCCCCACGGCTCGCTGGCCGCGCGCCTGGTTCCCACCACCTCCGAGCCCGCACTGCCCTTTCTGGGTCGGCTGTCCTGGTGTTTTTACACACGGTCCCCCAGCGCCTCCCGAGCGGGGCCCAGCCGCATCACCCCGGTCCCCGCCGAGGCCGCCGCGCTCAGCGCCGTTCTGTGCCGGGGGAGGGGGAGCCGCCGCGGGGTCCTTTGTCCAGGACACGCCTCCCTTCTCCCCGCAACAGCCCGACCCGACGGGGTCAAGGTCGGCCAAGTTCTCGCCTCGGCTCGGGAGTTGGGGGGCGCCCATGAACTCAAAGGCCCGGCGCCGGGTCCCGGAGGAAGCGAGGAGGCGGCCGAAACGAGAAGCCTCTGGTGCGGAGGAGTGACTCGGGCGAGCAACTGCCCCCCGGGGTCTCAGTTTCCCCTCAGCCGAGTGTGGCGGACAACAGGAATTCCCCCGAGCACCGGCGCGGGCCCGGCAGCCGCGGGCAGCGGGNAGCGCCGTTCTGTGCCGGGGGAGGGGGAGCCGCCGCGGGGTCCTTTGTCCAGGACACGCCTCCCTTCTCCCCGCAACAGCCCGACCCGACGGGGTCAAGGTCGGCCAAGTTCTCGCCTCGGCTCGGGAGTTGGGGGGCGCCCATGAACTCAAAGGCCCGGCGCCGGGTCCCGGAGGAAGCGAGGAGGCGGCCGAAACGAGAAGCCTCTGGTGCGGAGGAGTGACTCGGGCGAGCAACTGCCCCCCGGGGTCTCAGTTTCCCCTCAGCCGAGTGTGGCGGACAACAGGAATTCCCCCGAGCACCGGCGCGGGCCCGGCAGCCGCGGGCAGCGGGCAGCGCAGGGCGCCCGGCACTCGGCCGCGCGACACGCCGGGCCGGAGGGCCGCGCTCCCGCTCGCGTTCCCGCTCCGGGGCGGCACTCGGACCTAGTCTCACCTCAGACTGCGGCTCCGGATTCACTCACCTCACGGCCCCTCCTACCACAGCGGGCCGCCCAGCCTCACTCTCCCTCACTTCCGCTGACCCACCCCCCGGAAGCGATCCCTTGCAGCTGCGCGCCGAGCCGCGGCCGCGCGCGTCTCCCGGAAGCGGGCCCTGCTGGGGGTGGGGCGAGAGAGGATCCTGCGGGACCGAGGCGGGGCGGTAGAGGGGAACGCCCACCACAGGCCACGCCCCCTGGGGAAAAAGTTGATGGTGCCGGGAAACCTCTGAGGTCAGCCGGTTCTTTACCGCTCTCCACGCTTACTCCCAATCCAACCTTTGGGAGGGATCTGTGTTGCTATTCGGCCTCCAAATTGATCGGTGTCTGCTGTCCCCACCTCGACTACAAACTTCAGAAGTTTCGCGCCGGCGTTCAAGGCTCCAGGCTTAGTGCTTGCCCCATCTCATCTCACTCTGGTTCCTTCAGTTAATTTTTCTTTTTTGTAAATGAATTCATTTAATTGGAGGCTAGTTACTTTACAATACTGTAGTGGTTTTTGCCATACATTCACATGAATCAGCCAGGGGTGTACATGTGTCCCCCTCGTCAACCCCCTCCCACCTCCCTCTGGTTCCTTCCGTTTATGCTTCCCAGCCAAGATCCTCTACAGTCTTCTCTGCACCAAGAAACGAGCCTCTTTCTCCTCTTGCCTCTCGCCCTCCAGTGCTTTGTAGCTTTCTTCTGTCTTAGCTGTTGTGCATCACACACTCATGCCCTCCACTGTATATTGTGAGCTGGTTGATCACGTGGGCAGACTGAGAAGACACAGGCATTGCAAAAGAGACCCGCATTCCTTCAGGCGCACTCACCCCTGCCCTTCTTGTGCTCAACCCCTCAGAGCCTTGGTCACCATGGCATCCAGGCCTGGGTCACATGCCCTCCTCTGACTTCAGTGTGACCATGCCTGGCTCCCAGGCTGCTGTTCTTTGGTCTCAAAGCTTGAAAGTCCTAGCTGCCAGGGAAGGACGGGCTTCATGGTGGGGAGAATCTGTGCTGTCACACAGGCCTCCTGGTCAAACAAACTCCTTGCTTTAATGCCCTATTGTGGCTCTTTTGAAATTAACAAAAGCATTTTTTTTTTTTCAACAAGGGCCCTGCATTTTCATTTTGCACTGGACCCTGCAAACTATGTAGCTGGTTCTAGTCAGAGACTGTGTCCACCCTGATTCCCACCATACTGCAAATTATGAAATTTGACTTCTAGGTCCAGCCCTCTTTCCAGGATGAGAAATTGCTGCTTTAATCATCACGTTCCCATCCTGGGCAATGGCAGATCTTGCAAATCCATTCTAGCTGCCTTTCCTTGGATGTGGTAGTGCAGTCTTTGTTTTTCCCGAAGATTCCTTTTACCCAGCACATGACTCTGTCCCCCAGCAGCTGTGTTGGCTGCTCACAGCTGCCCCATTCTCAGAATGGAAGCCCTAACCTAATAAGTTACTCTACCTGTAAGCCTAGGAGCGACTGATACAAGGTACAAGAGGCCAGTTTAATTTGGCGGTATGGTTTATGTTCTAAAGCCTTTCTCCTGTGATCTGGCCAATGTTCGGCTTTCAGATTCTATTTCTGCTCAAGGTTCTTTCTTTCCCCTTTCTTCTTCAATAGCCATGAAATTAAAAGACACTTACTCCTTGAAAGCAAAGTTACAACCAACCTAGACAGCATATTAAAAAGGAGAGACATTAGTTTGTCAACAAAGGTCTATCTAGTCAAGGCTATGGTTTTTCCAGTAGTCATGTATGGATGTGAGTTGGACTGTGAAGAAAGCTGAGCGCCGAAGAATTGATGTTTTTGAACTATGGTGTTGGAGAAGACTCTTGAGAGTCCCTTGGACTGCAAGGAGATCCAACCAGTTCATCCTAAAGGAGATCAGTCCTGGGTGTTCTTTGGTAGGACTGATGCTGAAGCTGAAACTCCAATACTTTGGCCACTTGATGTGAAGGGCTGACTCATTTGAAAAGACCCTGATGCTGGGAAAGATTGAGGGCAGGAGGAGAAGGGGATGGCAGAGGATGAGATGGTTGGATGGCATCACTGACCCAATGGACATGGGTTTGGGTGGACTCTGGGAGTTGGTGATGGACAGGGAGGCCTGGCGTGCTGCAGTTCATGGGGTCGCAAAGAGATGGACACGACTGAGCGGCTGAACTAACTTCTTCAGTCCTTCTTTTACAGATTTTTCCTTAAGTTCACACCCTCAAGAAAAAAAATTTTTTACCTAATGCTTATCTCAGGTTCTGTTTCTAAGATGATGGATTTAACTTCAGAATCTTTCTCAACACAGAACACCAGATTCTAAAAATAATAAGTTCTCTAGGTCTATCACAAATTTATTTTAAGCAAGTTACTCAAGCTTCTGGTGACAAATAAACTAGTGCCCAAAGGGATTCCAGCCATGCTCCCTTGGCCATCTGCCAACTCCGGCAAAGGCTGTTGTTCAGTCACTAATCTGGCTCCTTGCAACCCCATGGACTATAGCACTTTCTAGTGATTCATGTCCATTGAGTCAGTGATGCTATCTCATTCCCTGCTGCCCTCTTCTCTTTTTGCCTTCAATCTTTCCCAGCATCAGGGTCTTTTCCAATGAGTCCATTCTTTGCATCAGGTGGCCAAAGTATTGAAGCTTCACCTTCAGTATCAGTCCTTCCAATGAATATTCAGGGTTGGTTTTCTTTAGGATTGAGTGGTTTGATCTCCTTGTGGTCCAAGGGCCTCTTAATTCAAAAGTATTAATTCTCCAGCAGAGGAGTGAGATGGAGAACAGAACAGAACAACATCCGGCTGAAAGGAAAGGCACTTAGAACAACCCTAATCTCTTCAATTTTATTATAGGACACACTGGGGACAGAGGAGGGAAGTGGAGGAGGGGTGACAAGAGGGAAGCTGGGGGCCTCCCCCACCATGAGCCTTTGAACACAGTAGGGGATCAGGCAGAGGCATCAGGAGAGGACACAGGAAGTGCAAGCATCACCTTCCATGGGACAAGGACCCCTCATCATGGCGTTGGCCTTCTTAGCCCAGCATGAGGGGAGGAGCCTGCTGGGTGGGAGGGCTGAATGTCTGCGGACACCAGGTGGCTAGTGGGATGGGTTACTGCCACCCAAGATGGAAGCACTGAGACAGGCTTAGTGCTCTCCCTCCCTGTAAGCGGCATGAAAGCACTGCCTCCCAGGAGGGACACAAAGAACCTGGCCGAGCTTGCTGGCTCGCGCCTCATTTGCTCTAGAGAAAACAGGGGAACCTGACATTTTGGTTTGAAAGGCTTTCTTTTTCGCCTTGGTGAAAACAGGCACGGGAGAGGTGGGATGGACAAGACAAACAACTACCACCGTCAAGACACAGGCTGAATGTCAAGCCCACCAGTGAGTCACCCTGGGCAAGTCACTTCGCTTTCCTGAGACCCAGTTCCTTTATCTACCAGATGGGAGTGACGGCTATCCGCCCCGCGTCCTCTGTTGTGAGGAGTAAATGAGAAAATACGTGTCATCTTAACAGAGTGCCTTAGACAGAGAAAGCGCTCAGTAACTAGCTATTATTGTGATACGCGAAACAACATCGAGAACAAGACTATGAGGAAGGCTCAGTGTGGAAACTCTAGTGGCGGGCAGGGGCACTCACAGGTGGGAGGCTGGGGAGTGCATCTGAGATGTTTGCCTTCCTTCCCCTTTCAGGCTGAAGGGGGAGCCCCCCAACCCCAGTGGGGCAGGGCAGGGGAGGGGGGGATAGGCAGGGGTGGGAAGGGGCCTTCATGAAAGCCCCAGGGCTCCTCATGGGCCTGAGTGGAGGATAAGGGTACAGATGGGGGTATACGGACCCTCTGGGGACTATTTTTAAAAAGTTGGTCGAGAAGAAGGAAGAGAAGGGGATGTTTCTTCCCACAGGAGCAACTGCAAAGACATCAAGCTGGATCCACCTAAGCTTTCGGATCCAGCCATCACGGGGCGGCTGCTGGGGGGACAACATCGCCCCCTTCTTTCTCCTCGTGCCAGGGCTATCAAAAATACATATAAACTGTGAGAAAGTTCACATAAAAATGCTTTCTGCATGTATTAAAAAAAAAGACTGGCCATGGTCAGTGGCTCGGGATGTGGGCTCAGCGGCCAAGGAGAGTTGATGGCCGCCCAGCGGTAGATAACCTGGTCTGGGGGGCCTGAGAGCTGGGACAGCGCCTGCTCTGGCGGAGGCTGCGTTCTCTGGGAGACGTTTCTGTGGAGCTGAGGTCTGAGGTGGGGAGCGGGTAGGGGCTGCTACGGAGACACTGGCTCCATGAGTCTCGCTGTGACCCGTGCTGGGGTAGGCCGTAGGGGAAGCTGAGGCCGTTGGCCTCAGTGGACTCCTTGTCAAGGGCAGAAGCTTCCTTCACAGTAAACCTCCCAGAGAGCAGGCCTCCAGGAAGTCCTGAAACAGGTTCTGGGGTCCTTTCGTCAGGTTGGATTGAGTGGTCTGGAGGGCAGCAGGGTACAGTACGATTTCCCCTTCTGGGAGGGTTCTGCCCAGAGCTTCCGGAAGGCTGACGTCACCTGGGCAGGGGACACCAGGTGCAGGAGGGCAGCCGGGCAGGCCTCTGGCCTGGAAGAAGGCTCCAGACAAACGGGGTGCTTCCTTGGCAGCCTCCCCCGACCCCAGGCCAAGGCTTCTTGATGTCTCTTTTGGAAGGGGTGAAGGTAAGGAGAGGGGGTGGCCCTGTCTGTTTAGCACCCATTCTTCCCTACTGTTCGCCCTGCCAGGACCGGGACTGTGTGCCTGAGCGGGGGAGGTCTGAGGAGATGACCCCAGGCCATCTCTTTTGGGGTCTCAAGCAGCTACCAGAGCCAGGAATGTAGTTAAAGACTGGTGGTGGCAGCCAGCACTCAAGGTCAGCCAAGGACACCCTGTCCACCCACCTCCGAGGCAAAGCTTGGATGGCTGCCGTTAGCTGACCCTGGTCCCCACAGGCAGCCCAAGAGGTGGAACGAAGGGCTTGGTGTGTGACACACGGGAAGGCTGCTCTGGAGCTCCCAGGAGGAGAGGCCTGTCCAGCTCCCTGTCCAGCTGGGGTCTCACCGGCGGCAGGCTCACTAGGGCTGGAGGAGGGGCAGGCCGCGCCGGAGGCCCTCCTTCAGGAACTGCATGTAGGTGGCCGTGGACGGGTCTTCAAAGGTGGACGAGAAGCTGAAGACGTGGTTCTCAATGTCCTCGGGCTTCATGGACGTGATGTCCAAGAAGTAGTTGGCGTTGATGTGGTGGACCTGGGGGAAGAGCTGGGTGAGGAGAGCAGGGGTGGGGGGCTCAGTGCCCTCTGCGGCCTCGACTTTCCTCGTCTGGGCAGGTGACGGGCAGGCCAGGCAGCCGCGAGCGTGGAACTGTTCCCCTCCTCCTCTGCTCACAGGGCTCTCTGCCTCCAGGGCTTCACACCTCGCCCACCAGGCAAAACCTAAGGCCTTTCAATATCACCCCTCCCCCCAACACTGCCTCTGTGCCCTTTGACCCTCTCGTCTCTGATCCCACAACCCTTGAAATCCACACTCACTTCTGTCAAAATACCTGCATGCCCAGGCCCGTGTCCCCATCAGCCTCCCTCTCCAGCTAGTGAGTACCTTAAGGGCAGGTGCCCGGTAAACGAACGGGAGAGTGCAGGCCACCCACTGCCCAGGCGGAGACCTGTCTGCCCAGCTCTGCCACCCGGGGCCCTGCTGGGCTGGGTCCAGTAAGGGGGTTTCGTCCATGGACCAGGGTGATCTGGCTGATACCCTGAGGCCTTCCCTTCCCTGAGCCTGAGACAGAAGCTTCCCTGGTGGCTCAGCTGGTAAAGAATCTGCCTACAATGCAGAAGATCCTGGTATGATCCCTGGGTCAGGAAGATCCCCTGGAGAAGGGAGTTTCTCCCACTCCTTGCCTGGAGGATCCCATGGACAGAGACTGGTGGGCTACTGTCCGTGGGGTCGCAG
Source organism: Oreotragus oreotragus (assembly GCA_006410675.1). Taxonomy (NCBI): domain Eukaryota; kingdom Metazoa; phylum Chordata; class Mammalia; order Artiodactyla; family Bovidae; genus Oreotragus; species Oreotragus oreotragus. The sequence goes on along the minus strand of SJYX01013054.1, from coordinate 164,686 downwards.
AGTCGGACACAACTGAGGTACTGATGCTCGGGCCAACCCAGCTCTCGCTCCTGCGCTACTCCCTGCCTGCTGACCTCCCCCCCTGCCCATCCCCCAGGACTGAAAGGAGAAGGAGCAGCTTGCTCAGAAGAGCAAGCAACGCTGAGGCTCACAGGTGGCCGCCTGTTTTCAGAGCCGGCTATGCTTCTCCCTTGTGCGGCTCTTGCCACGTCTCTGCACCCTTCTGAGCCTCAGTTTGTAAAAATCAGCATTGGTGATCATCAGTCTCGTGTGCGAATCCTGCTCAAGCACGTGAGTGAGTGCTGTCTCAGTGGCCCTCAGGGAGAGCGGGGGTCTTGCCTCCACCTGGGTGGCGTCAGGTCCTTTCTGCTGCCACCAGGCCTGCCCCCTGCCGCCCCCCCATCCCTGCCACGCCAGGGCTGGCTGCAATGGTCTGAGGTGAGACTTCCCTTCTGGGTCACATTCCTGTCCACTCTGCTGCCCACTGTGCCCCGGAGTGCTGCTGAGGTCCCCATTCTGAGGGAAGGTTCCCGACACCTGCAGGCAGGCCGAAGGGACATCAGGGGATAACTGAGGCTCGGACTGGCTAAGAGACCAGCCAGGAGGTGGCAGAGCCAGACCGGGATGATGAGGTCCGTAAGCCACAGCCCTGGCTCGCTGCTTCCTCTGCCTGCGGCTGAGGCCGGGTGGCGGGGACCTACCACGGTGCCATTGGGCAGGCAGATCATCATCTCCACGGGGAAGCTGTACTTCTCCAGGTGCAGGCCGGCCAGCTTCTGGTGGGAAGGGTTCTCCTGGTTGTTCTGCGGGGACAGTTGGGTATGCTCCTGCCGCCTGGGCTCCACTGTCCCAGGGGCTCCCATGGGGCTCTTGCCACCCCCACCTGCCGCTCACCTGCAGGTCCTCCAGCTCCTTCACCAGGGACCAGGTGCTGATGAAGCTCTCGTTGAGGAGGGCGAGGATGGGCGAACTTTCCAGGACGGTCTCCCGGAGAGTCCGCCCCGAACCTGTTCAGGGAGAAGCAAGGTCAGGGCCCCACATGTCTCACTGGGATTTCAATCAGCAGTAAACCTCAGGGACTATAGAATACTCTGTACACCCAGGTGAAATAACAGTGATTCAAACAGTGCCACAGACTAGGTACTGAATTCCTGGTAGCCGCAATTAACATCAGTAACATACTGGAATCCTGGGCTGAGACTTGGTGTTGGGGCCCACCTGGACCCCCCTGGTGGGCTTGCAGACACTGACAGCTTCTTAAATCCACTAAACGCTGCCCCAGGGCCTTTGCACAGACTATCCTTCTATCTATCTAAAACACTTCCTCCTGTCACTGGACAAACCCTTAATCATCCTTCAGAGTCTCAGCTTGTGTCACTCTTTCAAGTAAGCCTTCCCTGACCTCACCCCCCTCCCCCCCGTTACACACTCCTGTGCCACTCTGGACCTTGCCTTGTGTAAACTTGGCACACTTGTAGTGTCTGCCTTCTGCACACACTGTGTGCTCCCTGAGCCCAGGAACCGCTTCTGACTCCCTCAACGCAGGATGCCCAGCATCTAGCCTACGGCTAGGCACAGGAGGTATCCAGGATGTCTGTCGATTGGCTGGATGAGGGCAGGGGCACTGTTTGCTCCTCTCTGTAACCCCCGTCAGGCACCCAGAGATCTTTCACCAGGGGGTCTTTGGTGTATTTTTCTGATTAAGTGAAAAGTGTCCAGGTTTTGGCACTATTTTTCTCTCACTTGTGTGCAACACTTTCCAGAGCACAGACACGCTCACATCTGTTTTCACAATGGTGGGAGGTTAAGTATGTTATCCTCTTATTGCTGAGAAAACAGGTCTGGGAAGGAAAATCACTTGGCCAAAGCCTCCTGGCTGAAGATGGCAGAGCTGGGATCCTTCTCCTGAGTGCAGCAGCTTCCTTGGAGCTCGGCACAGCACCCCAGAGCCCTCACCCCACCTCCCTGCCCCACGCGGTCCTCAAGCAACCTCGGGCTCTGACAGCCGGGTCCCGTGGTCTCAGAGCCTCCTGCGCCCACGAGGAGTGATGCCGCCCTCCTCTCCCCGCGGACTGCCAGGCTCTCCTCACCTCAGCAGGACTGGTCGTCCAGGGCCCCCCACAGCAGGATTGAGTGCACCAGCTTGTTCTTGGCCTTGGCTTGGTCAAAGGCCTCGGTGAACGGTAGGTAGGTGACCTGGGGCCAAGTGGGGACAGAGAGAAGCTACTGTGTGTGGCCAGGGTCCCACTGCAGGGGCTGAGTGTGTGATGTGCATGTGGGTGTGTGTGTGTATGCACATGTATGGATATGTGTGTACATATGAATGGACAATTATTGTGTGTGTGAGATGCTGAGCCAGGGGATGGCTCCGCCAAGTTCTGAAGGACAAAGGGGCGGCTCCCTGGCCCAGGCTGAGCCCCACAGGGAGGCAGCCTCAGCCACAAGCCCTGCCTGGCACTTGGTGCCCAGGGCCCACCTGCCGCTCCTCAGCTCTCATCCCAGCCCCAGGGAGCCTGCCCCCACTGTACCCGCTGTCCCGCCTCACCTTCTTGAAGGGGTACATGGCCACCTCCAGGCGCCGGGCTGCCTCCTCCCAGCTCAGCTCCTGCTGCCACTGGATCTCCTCAAACACAAACTGGAGGGGCTCCCCTGAGGGCAGGCGGCTGTCGATCAGGTTGCCATCCTCGTCCAGGATCACAGAGGGCACCGAGGGGCCCAGTGCCTCCAGCTCCATCTGGGCCAGGGGTCAGTGAGGGATGTCTCAGTGAGGGGCAAGAGTCCTCCAGGGGCCCTGAGAGGCCCTCAGAGACATGTCACTCATCACAGAGGCGGGGAGACAGGCCCAGGGAAGGGCAGGGCCCAGTCAAGGCTGTGCAGTAAGTCTGGTACAGAGCCCACTGTCCAGCCAGGGCTCCACCGAGGGAAGCCAGCTGAGGGCCCATGGCAGCTGGTGGACTCTGCGTGCAGGAATACGTGTCTTCCCAGAATCCTGCCTTGCCTGCCAGGAACTCTGTCCTTCCCTGTCCTGAGGCTCCTAGCCAGCTGGGTCTCCCTGCAGCCAAGCTGAGAGACCCTGTGGCAGGGCCCTGCCACCAAGCCCCACCTTCCAACCTGGGCCTTCCTGGGTGGCTCAGTGGTAAAGAATCCGCCTGCCAATGCAGGAGATGCAGGAGACCTGGGTTCGATCCCTGGGTCTGGAAGAGGAGATGACAACCCACTCCAGTATTCTTGCCTGAGAAAGCCCGTAGACAGAGGACCCTGGTGGGCTTCAGTCCCGGGGGCTACGCAGAGTCAGACACGACTAGCACTAACCACGTGGAGGGCCACCTGTGCGCTCACCTGGGGTATGTAGCCGATGTCCACCTCCATGCTGCTGCTCTCACTGGCCCCGTACAGCCACTCCATGTCCACATTCAGAGACCTGGAGACGGGAGAGGGCGCCCAGGGCACAACGCCATCATCAGAGCCCATCAGACGTCAGGCTTTATCTCACCGAAAGCCTGACGCTGGCCCCATTTTATAGATGAGGACACTGAGACTCAGCAGGGTGAACCTAAGGTCTCAGAGCCACTGGGATGCTGACGGCAGAGCCTGGGACCTTTTCTTTCGCCAGGCTGCCTCTTCTAAAGGCGTTAGGACCACACCACCTGCCACCGACCCGGGCCTTTACGGTTTACAAAGGGCTTCCACATCCATGGCTCACGCACTGCCCGCGACCCGTGACTCTTAGAGGCAGCGGTCATCAGTGCCTCCCCCAGCACCTCGAGTGGGGCAGGAGTGAAAAACAGGTACTGTCCTCTCGCTGCGGGCCTCCTCCACTGTCTCCAGGGGGAAGTCTGGCCTATCATGTGCAACCTGCAGATCTACCACATGAGGGCGCCCCAGGAGAGGCTACCAACCACCTTGGGCCAGTGAAGCAGGCACTCCACCCCCGCCTCCTGCTCCTTCTGTTTCATCCAATCCAGGCCCCCACCTCCACCCCCGGGCTGGGGGCAGGCATGCCCTGGGCTGAGCCCCCGCAGCACAGAGACATGCTTGCTGAGCGAGGGAGAGGAGGAGGGCCGCTCCTTCCTCATCATTTTCACACGGCCCCTCGTTGCCCTCGGTAACCCTGAACGAGGACGGCAGGTCGCTCCTGGTCCTGGGTTCCCTTCCCACGCTGTCCTGGCGGCCCTCTCACTCCTGCCTAGGACCCAGCCACCCATCTAGCAGATGAGGAAACTGAGGCCTGGAGGGGGCCAGGGCCTTGCCCACAGCCACCGGTGCCACAGCTGAGACTTCGCTCTGGGCCATTCGGCTCCCAGCCCGGGGAACCGTCCTGGTACAGAGTCACTCAGGCCCCCCTGGGCTTGCCATCTGGGACAAAGCTGGAAAGGCTCTCTGCGTCCCGTGTTCCCCCGACAAGAGGCTGACCCTGAGCAGGTGGAGCAGGCAGGCAAGTGGTTGGCATCAAGCCCTTCCAGAAGCCACCCTCAGTCCCCACCCAGGGTCTGGGGTGGCAACTGCAGGGCCTGCCCCTTAGGTCTCCACATGTGCTGTTCCCTCTGCTAAACCCTCCTCAGCCCCCAGGTCGCTGCACAGATGTCCCTTCCTTTGGGAAGGCTTTCTGCACCCCCACCAGTCAGGCCCCTGCCCACCTGCCAGCCTTTTCCTAGGGTGCCAGGGCAAGGTGTGGTCACGGGTCTGTCAGCAGAATGAGCAGGGGGGCTCCAGCTTCAGAGAGGGGCTGTGGGCTGCTGCCTTGGGTCCCAGCGCAGAGCTGGCTGGTCATGCCATCACCCCATAAGCGTGTCCCAGGTGCTCCTGGGATGATGGAATGACTACCTCCCCGCCCCTGACCACCTCATAGTGCCTCCCAAGAGAAGGGGCTCTGGGGAGAGACCGAGGGGGGCTGAACTCTGGGAGTTGGCGGGGGGCACACGGGAGCAGGATGCTGGGGTGGGATGGAGGCTCTCACCTGTGGTTGGGCACGAAGAGCCGGAAGTCACGGACATGGGTGGCATCTTTGGAGAGGACGATGTGGCCAGTGAACTGGCCGGGGGAGAACCAGAAGGGGAAGTCGGGGGGCTCGCTGAGCTGGAACTCGGCGTGGATACTGGAGGGAAAGGACCGGGCTGGGAGTGGGACCCCTGGCCGAGCAGAGCTTGCTGGCCCACCCCCTTCTGCCCCAAAGCCTGGGACCCATGCAGGGATGGCCAGACTCTGGGTGGGACGGAGGGCTGGGCAGGGGGCGGAGGAGTGTGTGGGGCAGGGAGAGGGGAGCCCTCAAGGCGCTGCCCCACCTTCAGGGCCCAGCTTCCCTGCGCCTTTCCTGGAAGCCTAGCTGACCCTCCTCTGAGCTCTCGCAGCCTCTCCAGGGGCTGTGTGACCTGGTGTCACAGCTCTTAAGCACCCTCTTCCGTGTGGATGACAGTCGCGGCCACCAGCCCCGTGCTAAAGCACACTCAGCACTTTTTCCTGCCTCCTGGAGGAAGTCACCCCCTCCCCGGTGCGTGAGGAGGAACGTGAGGCTCAGAGAGCAAAGCTGCTTGGCCAGGCCCACAGGCCGGTACGTGGTGGTGATGGTGGCGGGGCCTGGCCCTGGCTCCTCGGGCTGTACCCTTCCACGCTGCCCTGGAGTCCCAGGCCCAGGTAAAAGCAGGGATGGGGCTGCCAGGACCCCTCACCGGAACATCACGGTGTAATAGAAGTCGCTGATGGCGGTCAGGCAGGCCACGGTCCCCTGAGGGGCAAAACGGGTCTTCACGAAGGGCCGTGGGTGGAACATGCTCAGGAGCCGGTGGATGATGACCTGCGGGGAGGGCAGTGGGACCCGGGGTTGGCTTGCGGGGACCCTGCTCCCCTGGGTGAGTGTCGGCCCTGGACCAGGGGTGGGGCCGGAAGGAGGCAGGAGTGCAGGGTTGGGGGGGGGCAGGCCGGCACCTTGGGGTCCAGGTGCAGGGCTGGGGCATTGGGCCATGGGGTTGCCCTCACCTCCTTGCCCTTGGGCGGCGGTGGGTAGAAGCGGTTGTTGGACAGGTAGCCAGTGAAGACGCTCAGCTCACTGGGGATGATCCACCAGGGCTCGCCCAGCTCCACGTGGCCCCGGGGCGGGAGGAAGGGCCGGAAGTGGCGGGCGGCAAACACGGCATTGGGCGAGGCTGCCGTGGTCCAGTTGCGGAGGCCAGACAGGGCCAGGCGGGAGACCTGGGGCAGGGAGACCGCCAGCGCTCTGGGCACTGAGAACCTCCCAGGCCGCCTGGAGGTGTCCTCGAGCCCTGAGCCAACCCCCGAACCCGGGAAACAGAGGCACTGGGAGGCTCCTGCTCTGGTCAGGACGGGGTGAGTCTGGCTGGTCCCGTCCTGCCAGAGCTGAGGCTCACTTCGCCTCCCCCAGCCCCCAGTCTNTGGGCTGCCGTCTATGGGGTCGCACAGAGTCGGACACGACTGAAGTGACTTAGCAGCAGCAGCAGCAATATGATATACAAAGTGTACGTATAATGTATACAACATAGTGTATCCCGCATATAAAATTTCTCCTATATATATCACATTTTAGTTTCACAGTAGTCCTGTGAGGCAGTATTATCAATTCCATGTTACAAATGAGAAACTGGAAGCTCAGAGAGTTGAAGTCACTTCCCAAGGACACACAGCCAGGCTGTGTATGAATCAGGATTCAAATGTGGGCCTGTTGTGCCCTAAACCTGCAATCAACCACAACTCTCTTCTGGGGACATTAAGATCTCCAAAGTTTTCTCAAAGGCTCAGGAACCAGATGACCTGGGTTCAAGTAGCAGCCTCACCCCTCACCAGCTGCGTGGTGGTTGGCCCAGGGGCCTGTTATGAGGATTAAATGAGGTAATCCACGTGGTGTTAGCACTAGGCCTGGTACAGAGTACGGCGTAATAAACGTCAGCTGTATGACTTATTACCAATGGTTTCAGGGCTGGGGATCCACAGGGCTAGGGCCCAAACGTGTGCTCCTTCTACCAGGCCAGGCTGGCTGGTCTCCTTCCCTCAGCCCATCTCGGGTGAGGTCAGCTCTATTTCCTGGACCATTTGGGGGGCAAATCCCTCAGCCCTTCCGGGAGCTCGTGCTACTATGCATGTCCGGGCATGGGGGTCTCGTGGAGAAGCAAAGGCCGCTCGGAGAGGTCAGGGAATGTGGAATCAGGCAATCTTTGGTGTCACAGAAACAGCGCTGGTCCTGAAGTCAGGAGACCTGCTTCTCCCTGATTTCCTGGGTGGCCCGTTTCCCCATCAGTATAAGGAGGGGCTGGACTGACAGTAGCTGAACTTGATTCATTGGATCTCTTCCTGCTCAGAGACCTGCCAAGTGTGTAGTCTTTCAAGGGTGGAGAGAGTCAGGATGAAGGCTTCGGGGGGGAGGGGGGGGTTGGCTAATAGCAGGGAGGAGATGTGTATAAGAGACAGGAGCCCCACCTTCAGTGGCTCTTCCCTGCCCCTACCGGTCACCAACAGCAGCTGCCACGACAGTGAGTGCCTGGCCCTGCTCAGGGCTCCCAGCTGCCAGAGAGCTGTCCCACCTTTGGCAGTAACAAGTCCCCTCCTCCACCTCCCTGGTGAGGGGCCCTGGGCTCAGGGAGACTTGGAGAGGTGGGGCTTAGGGAGCAGAGAACAGGGCAGGCCGGGGGGTGAGGGGCACCAGGGATGGCAGGGGCACCCGGGCTTTTGGTCTGCTGGCATATGCACAAGCTGAGGTGGCAAGGGGAGTTCTCAAAGCAGCGCTGGCTGGGTGGGGCCAGGCGGAGCCTGTCTGCCTGCTGGTCCTGCTCACAGGCTTCGGAGCTCTTGGGGAGCGGCCCGCAAGGTGGGGCCTGAGCTAGGGAGGCAGGGCTGGGGTCTTCCAGACCCCACCTCCCCTGTTAGTGCACGTGAGCCCCTGCACCTGTACTCTCCGCTCGGTGGGAGGGACTCATCCTCTCAGACGGCACTTCAGCCCATCAGTGGCGGACCTTCTAGCCAGAGAGCTGTCCCACCTTTGGCAGTAACAAGTCCCCTCCTCCACCTCCCTGGTGAGGGGCCCTGGGCTCAGGGAGACTTGGAGAGGTGGGGCTTAGGGAGCAGAGAACAGGGCAGGCCGGGGGGTGAGGGGCACCAGGGATGGCAGGGGCACCCGGGCTTTTGGTCTGCTGGCATATGCACAAGCTGAGGTGGCGAGGGGAGTTCTCAAAGCAGCGCTGGCTGGGTGGGGCCAGGCGGAGCCTGTCTGCCTGCTGGTCCTGCTCACAGGCTTCGGAGCTCTTGGGGAGCGGCCCGCAAGGTGGGGCCTGAGCTAGGGAGGCAGGGCTGGGGTCTTCCAGACCCCACCTCCCCTGTTAGTGCACGTGAGCCCCTGCACCTGTACTCTCCGCTCGGTGGGAGGGACTCATCCTCTCAGACGGCACTTCAGCCCATCAGTGGCGGACCTTCTCCACCGAGACTGTGCTGGACTCTCCCCCGGACGTCCTCAGGAACCTCAACTCCAGCAGTCCAGACTGGCCGCATACCCTCCCTACCAGACCCGCGCCCCTCCTCCAGCCCCCATCGGGCGATGGGTCCTCCACGCACCTGGCCACCAGCCAGAAGCCTAAGGTACCTCAACTACCCTTCCCTACCCCCTTCCTTTAGGAGCCCCACGCTGCCTTTCTTCCCTCCCCAGCATCCCTCGGGCGGTCCTTCTTTTCCATCACCAAGGCCTCCCCTTCCCTCTTCCTGTCTTCCCATCCCTCCTAGGAACTGGTCTCCTTCCCTTCCGTTTCTCCCCAGCTGCTGGCCTGGAAAGCCTAGATCTGATGAGGGATGTCTCTTGTTTCAAAACACACCGTGGTATCCGGCTGCTGCAGAATGAAGGCCAAAGTCAGGCAACTGAGTCCCTGGGCCATCCGGCAACTTCTCTTCCAGTCCCACTGATGGGGATGCCCCTGCCCGGGGTCCAGTCACCCCCCCCCCCTGCCCTCAGGGTCCTGCCAGGCATCTCCTGCCTTCAAGCCTTTGTCTGTGCTGAAGTGATGGTTCAGCTGAGACACAAAGCCTGAGCAGGTGTGGGCAAGGCAAAGAGAAAAGGTGTTCTTGGTCGAGGGACCAGCATGTGCGCTAGCTCACAGGTGGAGGAAAGTCTGGACATCTGGAGCCGTGGACAGCTGAGAGGAGAGGGCAGGGGAGCGAGCAGGAAAGGCGCAGGGCCTAGGGATGCCAGATCCTGGGAGGGCTTGAGACCTTGTCCACAGGGCCTTGGGTTCAGGTGGGGCTGGTTAGGATGGCACTTGTCAGGGTCATTCCCCACCCAGATCCCCTGCCAGGGACTAAACTTCAGGTCCAGTTCATCGGAGCTCAAGAGAGCACCTGTCAGGGGCCAGGTACTGTGCTAGGGGCCTGGGAATGCATAGATGTGTGTCATAGGCCTCGCCCTGAGGAAATCGCAGCCTTGGAGTAGAAGACTGNGGGAGGGCCACCCTCCCACCCCCAGTGGCTTCGGATGGAAACCCCTGTTCCAAAGCATCCCAGTTACTTCTGCATTTCTAAGTCAAGGCAACAAAATTTCCAAACAGCAATCTGGAAACCTCAGAGGAATGGAGCAACAGGAATATGTAGGGTTACTGGTCAGCTTCCTTATCCAATCATTTTACTGTTATCACAGATAATTCTGAATAATAATGCCCTGCATGTTGTGGCTTTTTGGTTTTTAAATAAAAAGTTGTATTTCCCAACTTATACATAAATTTTGCTCACTATAACAATTTGTAAAAATGTTAAGCTACAAAGCAGAAAATTAGGCATACATAACTGTGCCACCTAGAGAGGACTGTTTGCCTCTCTTTCCTACTTAGATTTGGTGTTTCTTTTTGGTTTTATTTTTTGTTCATCTGAGAAGTTGGTCCGGTTTTGCACTCACAGGGGCTTAGGTGGTAATGCAGGGAGAGATTATTTTCCCCGATGGAGAAAAAGATTTGTGTAAAAAAACTAAAAGCATCCCCAAGCTCAGCAAGCTTGGCCAACATGTCATTATGAGGGAACTCTGGCTCTCTAGGTGCAGAAAAGGACAAGGATGCAAAATACGAAGTCAAAGCAAATCCGCACGGGACTGACCCGTGTACTTGCCCATCTGCTTTCATGACAGAACCTGACTGCCCCTGGGAGGCACTGACACGTCTGCTCCACCAAATTAGCATCTTTTATCTGACTCTTCTCTGACAGGGACTGTGCCACTGGGCCGGGACTAAGCTGACCTACCCAACCCCATCCTGAGACACAGAAAGCCCATCTCGGACCTCAGGCGCTTACTTGCCTGAGAGCAGCTGGTGTCTCTTTCTGTCTTTCCCATCTATTGACCTACTTACACCAGGTGATCTGGGTAACAAGTAGATGCCCAAGATCAGAAGTTCAAGAAACATCACAAGATATGGACACAGAGGTTAGGGTGGTGATGGAGTGGTGGGAGAGACATTTTATAATTCATTAGAATGCTTCAGCTCATCTTTACAACCGAAATCAAATTACATCCAGGCAAAAACGGGTGACAAAGTAGGATAGGAATCTGACAGTTCCCCAGGAAAGTTTAATATTTAGTAGTAATAGCAATAACTCTGTAAAGAATCTGCCTGCCAATGCAGGAGATGAAGGAGACTGGAGTTCAATCCCCAGGCTGGGAAGATCTCTTAGAGTAGGAAATGGCAACCCACTCTAGTATGCTTGCCTGGAAAATTCCATGGACAGAGGAACCTGGCAGGCTACAGTCTGCTGCTGCTAAGTCGCTTCAGTTGTGTCCGACTCTGTGCGACCCCATAGACGGCAGCCCACCANTTAGAGTAGGAAATGGCAACCCACTCTAGTATGCTTGCCTGGAAAATTCCATGGACAGAGGAACCTGGCAGGCTACAGTCTGCTGCTGCTAAGTCGCTTCAGTTGTGTCCGACTCTGTGCGACCCCATAGACGGCAGCCCACCAGGCTCCCCCATCCCTGGGATTCTCCAGGCAAGAACGTTGGAGTGGGTTGTCATTTCCTTCTCCAATGCATGAAAGTGAAACGTGAAAGTAAAGTCGCTCAGTCGTGTCCGACTCTTCGCGGCCCCATGGACTGCAGCCCATCAGGCTCCTCCGTCCATGGGATTTTCCAGGCAAGAGTACTGGAGTGGGTTGCCATTGCCTTCCCCAGGCTACAGTCTACAGGGTCGCAAAGAGTCAGACACCACTGAGCACACACACCATGCCACTGACTATCTACTGCATACTGGGCACTTTGCAGACGTTTTCTCTAATCCTCAAATCAGCTGGTGCAGGGCCTGAAGACAGAAGCTCCCTAATCCTTGCCCTGCACCCTCCTCGCACCTTTCCCTCCTGGGCAGGCTGGAGAGCCTTCCTCTTCCTAGTCTCTCAAAGTATACACATGAGGATCAGGTCAGCATCCATCTCACAGGCACTGCTAAGAGATAACTCAGAAGGTGCTTAAAGTGAGTCTGGTCCTGGGAAAGTGGTCAGAGAATGTTAGCTTGTAATATTCACTGGTGAGGAGAACAGGCTCAGAAAGGGGTGTGTATGCGTGCATGTGTGTGTACTCATGGTGAGGCAGCTTGCCCCAACCACCCTCTAGAAAGTGTCTCTAAAGCCCAGGGCAGCTGAAGGTGCTTCAAGTGATGTCTGGTCCTGAGGAAGCAGTCAGAGAATGTTAGCTTGTAATATTCACCTGTGAGGAGAGCAGGCTCGGGCGTGTGTGTCTGTGTGTGTCTGTCTGTGAGTGTGTCTGTGTGTGTGTCTGTGTGTACTCATGGTGAGGCAGCTTGCCCAAACCACCCGCTAGGAAGTATCTCTGAAGCCCAGGGCAGCCTCCTCCTATTCCAGGCAGTCCTCCTGCTCAGAGCAGACACAGAGCAAGAACCAGAGGGCGGTGCCCCAGGTCCCTCCTCCCCGGTCCCCAGCCCCTCCTGGTACCTGTCAGCTTCTCAGCGATGGGCTTGAATTCCTCCGGGCTGATGTACATGTCCCGGTCAGTGTCCAGGGAGGAGAAGAGGAAGAGGCCTTCTGTCCCCAGGGTTTTCAGTGCTGAATCCTGCTTGGGAGGAGGCGCTGGGTTGAGCAACCGGATACCCACTGGTATCCCAAACCGCTCTGGCCAACACCTTCCTGAGTTCTTTCAGTCCATCCATCTCGGAAACATCTGTCCAAATGCCACTTCTGCACGCCCCAGAGCCCAGGTCCCCTGTTCCCATCCCTCTCGGTCCCTGCTACACTCGGAGCCTTCGTCCACTGTCCACTCTCCGAGTGCCCGCTTCGTATCCGGATCCATCTCGGGTCACCCTCTTGGTTCACCCATCGTCCTCCCTGGTCTCCCCGCCCCCCGGTCCCAGCGCCCCCGCCCGCCCGGGCGCTCGGGTCCCAGCCGCGCTCGGTGCTTTGTCTGCGGTGAACTGTCCTAGTCAGCCATCCGCCCGCTCCCCTAGGAGCCGGCCCAGCCCCGGCCTCACTCGGGGCCAGTCTGCTCACCCCCGTCAGTCCTTCCTAGCCCGCCCGCTCTCTGGAGCCCCGGCCTTTTCCTTCCTGGCCGCCCTCCCGGCCCTCCGCCCCCGTCCCCCTCCGGTCAGGCTGCCCTTCCATCCCCGCCCCGTCCCCCACCAGATGTGTATAAGAGACAGGGGTTCAAGTAGCAGCCTCACCCCTCACCAGCTGCGTGGTGGTTGGCCCAGGGGCCTGTTATGAGGATTAAATGAGGTAATCCACGTGGTGTTAGCACTAGGCCTGGTACAGAGTACGGCGTAATAAACGTCAGCTGTATGACTTATTACCAATGGTTTCAGGGCTGGGGATCCACAGGGCTAGGGCCCAAACGTGTGCTCCTTCTACCAGGCCAGGCTGGCTGGTCTCCTTCCCTCAGCCCATCTCGGGTGAGGTCAGCTCTATTTCCTGGACCATTTGGGGGGCAAATCCCTCAGCCCTTCCGGGAGCTCGTGCTACTATGCATGTCCGGGCATGGGGGTCTCGTGGAGAAGCAAAGGCCGCTCGGAGAGGTCAGGGAATGTGGAATCAGGCAATCTTTGGTGTCACAGAAACAGCGCTGGTCCTGAAGTCAGGAGACCTGCTTCTCCCTGATTTCCTGGGTGGCCCGTTTCCCCATCAGTATAAGGAGGGGCTAGACTGACAGTAGCTGAACTTGATTCATTGGATCTCTTCCTGCTCAGAGACCTGCCAAGTGTGTAGTCTTTCAAGGGTGGAGAGAGTCAGGATGAAGGCTTCGGGGGGGGGGGGGGGGTTGGCTAATAGCAGGGAGGGGCCCCATGACGCAGACAACGGAATGAAGCATGGATGGGTCTTGCCATGACTGCTCTCTTGGGGGCAGAGACCACTGCTTGGCATTTGTTGATGGACCGACAGACTGGATGGGTACATTCAAAGGAGCGCTTACCCAGGAATCGCTGGAATCACCAGGATCCCTTTTAAAACTACAGATGCCCAGAACCCCCTGAGTCAGACCTACTGGGTCAGTCTTCAGGGGCTAGAACCTGGAGAAAGTGTGCTTTTGATTAGCACCCCACCC
>SJYX01013054.1:129175-146296 GCA_006410675.1 Oreotragus oreotragus | reverse complement strand
ACAGAGGAGGAGATGGCTGGATGGCATCACCGACTCGATGGACATGAGTTTGAGTGAACTCCAGGAGATGGTGATGGACAGGGAGGCCTGGCGTGCTGCGATTCATGGGGTCGCAAAGAGTCAGACACGACTGAGCGACTGAACTGAGCTGAACCATTATACTGAAGATCAGAGTCATTAAGTAACTTCCTATTAGGTGGTACAAAGAGAATTCAACCCAGATCATTGACTCCACAGGTCTTATTCTTAAATACTAGGTTTAACTACTTCCTAGAGTAAACTATTCTCATTCAAGCATTATAGGCAATAGAAAGGCCTCACCACACTCTCTATCTCAGAGTGGAAATTTGAAACAGCTTGTTCATGTTCTCCAAAATGTCACTAGGTGTTTCATTAAGTTAGACAAAACTGTAAACGTTTGCTTTTTTAAAAGGACTCATGACATTATTCACACTCTGAGAAGCAAAGTGGCATTTTTTTCCATGGGGGAAATTTGGGGTATAACCTAATGTAAAACTGTCCTAAAAACTCACCCACAAAGGCTGCCATCTGAGCTGCTGTTCTTCCTACAGAGTTGACAACATCTGTTTCGGCACCAGCTTCTAGCATTACCCACGTGATGTCTTTATTACCTAGAGTTAAAAAGAAACATTTGTTGAAAGTAAGGAATGCCCAGTTCAAATACTGCCTTTTAAATAATCCATACTCCTTTTTCCCCCAATTAGTTTCAGATTTCTATCTAGTGGATATTTTCATTTTTCCCAAAATATTTATCATAACTATAGTAAAAAGTAAAATGCGACAGAACCCACAGAAAAATCAACCTTGTTTTCTAGAAAAGAATAGAAAACACTGAAGTAGTACAAAAACAGCACAGAACTGAATATCACTCTTTTTAAAAGCAAGACAAAGTATGTTTTTCCTTGCTTAGTATAAAGTCAAAACAAAATAACAAAAACAAAGGCAGAAAAAAGAAAATGAATCAAAGCCCTCACTAGTGTCTACTAACTCATCCCCTCCCTCACTCCTAGAGGCCCTGAGATAACTGCTGATGGTTGAGGACCTATCTTTCTACGCTTTGTCCTGTTTAAACATTCAGTTATTTTATTTGCATTCTTTGACTACAGGAGTCATTACAGATCATTTGCTATTATAAACTCTACTCTGCTGCTGCTGCTGCTCAGCAAATAGCATTTTCCATTACTTTTTGCAAGTATGAATTATAATTTCCTTAGGAACAGTTCCTGGAAAACATTGTAGGATCAAAGGTTATGTACATTTTAAATTCATTTTACCAGGCAGCCTCCCAGCAAGTTAGGCTTATGTGCACTTCCCAATACAGTGCACAAAATTTCCCACGCCAATGCTGGGCTTTATCACTCCTCTTTAACCTCTGCCAATACTGTAAGTGAAAAACTATCATTTGTTGTCCTAATCTGATGTTCTCTGATTGTTCGTGAGAGTGGTTTTGAGTTTTTTAGTCAGTTGTATTTCTTTTGTTCCTGTTCAATTTTCTAATTGTCTACTGTAGTATTTGTTGTTTTCCAATTGATTTATAAGAACCCTACATATATAATGATATCACCCTTTAAGATGTTCAAGCTGGATTTAGAAAAGGCAGAGGAACCAGAGATTAAATTGCCAACATCCGCTGGATCATTAGGGAGGTCTGGCGTGCTGCGATTCACGGGGTCGCAAAGAGTCGGACACGACTGAGCAACTGAACTGAATTGAACTGAAGGGTGGGGCACCAGGTACACTTTTGTTCATTTCTAGATAATAACTAAGAAATACATGTTTAACTGGGAGCATTGTGAATAGGAGAGTACATACTAGTAGAACAGAAAAGCATTCTTGATTTTTTAAGTTAATAAAAACAGAAAGGAAATGTACTCTAACAAGGATAGGCCAGTCACATTAAGGAAATATATGAAAACACACAATCCATCACCTAAGGGACTTCCATGGTATACTGGAAAGTGAAGAAAGTTGGAAGAATATACTTGTATGACCATATTTTTAAAAGATTAAAAAATCTTGCACATACGAATATAAATGTATATGTATCAACCTGACTGAGGGAAATAGAAGTGGGAGAATGAGTTTTTAACAAGACTGCTGCTGCTGCTGCTAAGTCGCTTCAGTCGTGTCTGACTCTGTGCGACCCCATAGATGGCAGCCCACCAGGCTCCCCTGTCCCTGGGATTCTCCAGGCAAGAACACTGGACTGGGTTGCCATTTCCTTCTCCAATACATGAAAGTGAAAAGTGAAAGTGAAGTCGCTCAGTCGTGTCCCACTCTTTGCGACCCCATGGACTGCAGCCCACCAGACTCCTCTGTCCATGGGATTTTCCAGGCAAGAGTACTGGAGTGGGGTGCCATAAGACTAACTATAAGGAAAATATGTCAACTTGAGAGGGTGCAATGCAATATTCTATGAAATTAGTATAAATAGATTAAAATGGAATGAAAACATTAGCTTCACTCTAGGATGGAAATGAAGACATCTGTACCTTAGATTTTTATTAACATGGTAGTATTAAAAAAAAAAGAGAGAGAGAAAAAGAAAACGATTCTATTAATGGTTGAAACACAAACTCCTCTACTACTTTCAGCCCTGCGGTCTGGGGAAAGACATTTAACCGCTATCTGAGCTCTATTTCATTACATCGTGGACATAATGAAAACCTGCAGAGTTAAACAGAATTTCAGATCATGAAGTTCCCTGGCATCACTGTATATATCAGAAAACTGAAGATGTGGCAGTAAAGGGATTTGCCAATGATCTTGGAAATAATCAGGAGCAGACATGAACTAAAACATGAGTCTCACAATTCCTAGTTTAATGTTCTTTTCTTACTACACTGACACCCTTAAAATTAGCTGAAAGGTGAGGTGGTGGCAACCAGGGAGCCCTTAACTATAAGAGACAAATATTTCTCTCCAATTTGCCCAGTAAGGTCATACCTTTCTCAAATCTTCCTGAAACTGAGTTAAAATAAAAGAAGAATATTTGTTTTCATAGAGCTATAAAAAAGTGACTCTGTCGCTATTTGACTTAATCAACTGTACCTACTATGAGTAGCTTTAAGTAATACAATAATAAATTTTAATACCATATATAGTTAACTGTCCCCCATATCTGATTAATTCCCCATATATCTCAGCTTAAAAGTAATTTCTCTCTTGAAATTCCCTTGGAATGGGAGAGAAGCTCCCTCCCTTTAATGTATTTCTATGGAACCCTTAAGTCATCCACTGGAGTATATTTTCACACAGTCATTCCTATTAGCCACTTAGTGCCATAAATACACAAACATCCTGTTTTATTCACCAAAGCATCTAGAGTGATGCTTGATCTATAGGTTGTGAATGTTAAGTATCTGTTTCATGAATCATTAGGTATCACACTGTATTCCCAATAAATGTTTCTATTTTTGCTTTTCTATCAGTGGACTCTGCTAACTGCCAACTCAGTGGGGCCAAAATACCAAACATCAAATATACATTCCCAATCTCTTCTAAACCCCCTATATCAAGTAACAGGATTAACATACTAAGAAATACTAGACACACACAATATATGTTTATGGTTGCTGAGGATGATACTGAAACAGCTTTATATTGTATTTTCATTAATACTCATTCCTAATCATTGTTATAATTATTATAAATAGGAATAACTGATGGCCTTTATTGAGAGCTACACTTAAAGCTCTTTAGGTCTATCATTTCATTTAATCCTTTTAATAATCATGTAACAGAGTACATCATGAGAAACGCTGGGCTGGAAGAAGCACAAGCTGGACTCAAGATTGCCAGGAGAAATATCAATAACCTTAGATATGTAGATGACACCACCCTTCTGGCAGAAAGTGAAGAGAAACTAAAAAGCTTCTTGATGAAAGTGAAAGATGAAAGTGAAAAGGNCATCATGAGAAACGCTGGGCTGGAAGAAGCACAAGCTGGAATCAAGATTGCCAGGAGAAGTATCAATAACGTCAGATATGCAGATGACACCACCCTTATGGCAGAAAGTGAAGAGGAACTAAAAAGCCTCCTGATGAAAGTGAAAGTGGAGAGTGAAAAAGTTGGCTTAAAGCTCAACATTCAGAAAAGGAAGATCATGGCATCTGGTCCCATCACTTCATGGGAAAGAGATGGGGAAACGGTGGAAACAGTGTCAGACTTTATTTTGGGGGGCTCCAAAATCACTGCAGATGGTGACTGCAGCCAAGAAATAAGAAGACGCTTACTCCATGGAAGAAAAGTTATGACCAACCTAGATAGCATATTCAAAAGCAGAGACATTACTTTGCCGACTAAGGTCTGTCTAGTCAAGGCTATGGTTTTTCCAGTGGTCATGTATGGATGTGAGAGTTGGACTGTGAAGAAAGCTGAGTGCCGAAGAATTGATGCTTTTGAACTGTGGTGCTGAAGAAGACTCTTGAGAGTCCCTTGGACTGCAAGGAGATCCAACCAGTCCATTCTGAAGGAGATCAGCCCTGGGATTTCTTTGGAGGGAATGATGCTAAAGCTAAAACTCCAGTACTTTGGCCACCTCATGCGAGGAGTTGACTCATTGGAAAAGACTCTGATGCTGGGAGGGATTGGGGGCAGGAGGAGAAGGGGACAACAGAGGATGAGATGGTTGGATGGCATCACTGACTCGATGCACATGAGTCTGAGTGAACTCTGAGAGATGGTGATGGACAGGGAGGCCTGGAGTGCTGTGATTCGTGGGGGACTGAGTGACTGAACTGAACTGAACTGAACTAGCACCCACTGTATGCTGGACTTGGTGCTGTGAAATTCATGCCATCCTATTTCATCCTCAAGCCACCCAATGAGGCTTGAGAGATGGTGATGGACAGGGAGGCCTGGAGTGCTGTGATTCATGGGGGACTGAGTGACTGAACTGAACTGAACTGAACTAGCACCCACTGTATGCTGGACTTGGTGCCGTGAAATTCATGCTATCCTATTTCATCCTCAAGCCACCCAATGAGGCTTGTTTGCCTCATTTTAAAGTTGAGGAACCTGGGAATTCCTTAGAGGTCTGATGGTTAGGGGGCTTCCCAGGTGGCTCAGTGTAAAGAATCCTCCTGCCAATGCAGGAGATGCAAGAGATGTGAGTCAAGAAGATCCCCTGGGGTGGGAAATGACAACCCACTCCAGTATTCTTGCCCGGAAAATTTCATGGATAGAGGAGCCTGGTGGGCTACAGTCCTTGGGGTCACAAAGAGTCGGCCACGACTGAGCACACAGGCAGGCACCCCAGCGGTTAGGACTCTGTGTGTTCCCTGCTGGGGCCCAGGTTTGCTTCCTGGGCCAGTAACTAAGATTCTGCAAGCCACACGGCAGGGCCCAAATACCGACAATCGTAAATTAAAATTGAGGAGCCTGAGCCCTGACACCCAGGTCTATCTGAGTCCAGATCTCTTGCCATGCTGCCTCTCGGGGGATGATCCAGCTGACTGAGTGGTGGGGGTGGCACTGGTCTCTACCTCCACTGTGTTCTTCATGGCTAACCAGCCACGACAGTGCCATGTGGGCAGGGTCCTGCCTTCCTAGTGCCCATAAATGACCTGGCACGTAGTGGGCACTCCATGTCTTTCGAATGACTGACACTCAGGGACCAAGAGTTGTGGACCCTGGACCCAAACCTTGCCCAGCTCTCTGGCCCCCCATCCTCCGAGGGACCCACACAGGCCTGGCATCTGGTGTTGGCTTCTGAAGGCGTCCAACTGTGCCACTTCCAACTCATTACTGCTGATGTTTGGGGACACCCTGCATACGACAGATGCTATTAGAAAACCAAATTCCGTCCTTTCAGGAAGCAAAACTAACAGCACAAAGCAGGTTGGGGGGAAGATTGATGAGTCAAGGCCTCTGGAAAATAAATGAGGGATGTTTTCTTCACCAGATCACTTTTACTTATTACACTTGCTTTTTGTTAAAGACACAGGACCCCACTGATCTCGGTGACCCAGGGCTGGAGAGATGTGACTGAGATTGGGAGGGGGCATGTCTCTCAAAGCTGTGGGGCTTCTGGGCAGAGGGGAAGTGGAGAGGGGTGGACTTACAAGATTTGACTCAAGTCAGTGAAACTCTGGAAAAAGGGTCAATCTTGGGATCCACCTCTGGGGAGACATCAGCTCTGGCCTTGGCAGTGTCCCACTGGTGGGCACCCTTCCCAGGAGGGCTTGCCTCCAAGCCAAGGACCGGGGCAGAGCAGGACAGAGCCTTCAGAGATTGGGCCAGCAGGGTGACTGTAGCCAAGGGCAGCCCTGCAGGAGCTCTTTGGCACTTCCTGTGTGGGCAGGGTGATATTTGCTAGTAGCAGCAAGTGGAGACTGCACCAAGGTACGTGGCATGTTGGTCATATCCTTCTCACCCATTAGCAGGGAAATCACTCATTCACCTACTCAACAAACAGTTACTGAGGGTCTTCTGTGCTCTGTTCTGGGCACTGGAGAACCATCAGAACCTCTGATATTTTTTATTGAATTAAAATTTTCATTAATTTTTAAAAAGGAAGATCTTGAGAAGGATCCTGGTTGAGACACTGAGAGTCCATGATCTCAGGTCTCAAGAGAAGGAGTAGACTAGCCAGCGGTTACCCTCCCAGCCGCCACTTGACATTTATTTCAGTTCATTCCTGGAGGACAGAGAAGGGCAGGGAGGTAGGGAGCGTCTCAGCACAGCTGGCTTCAGCTCTGGTCATCTCACCTACCCACTGCGCTTAAGGATCTCCAGGTTAAGAGTTTAAAAACATAAGGCACCTAGTCCATCACTCAGGAGAAGGGAAGTCATTCCAGGTTCCCAGAGATCTCCTATCTCAGATCTGAGAGTGTCCAGGGTTTCAGCTGAGCTTTTCAGGCCAACCAGCAGTTACTTGGTCAGTCCTGCGGCCTTGACCCCATCTCTGGGAAGGGCTACAGTCAGAGGGAGTAGGGGGAGTCTAGCCCCCAAGCCTTTGGAGACACAGTTAGATAGCGAAAAGAAGGGCCCTGGGCTCACTGATTCTAGGAGCAAAACTGGTGTGGCAGCATCCCTCCTGGACTGGACAGAGTGAAGGCTGGACACACAGCAGATCCGTTCCTATTGCAGCCACCAGCCCCGAGAATTGCTCCCCTGCCTGTCTTGGCTTCCCTTGGTCTCAGCTGCCCCTGAGATGCGCCTGTCGTGGCAAGTCCAACTCTAGCCCACATCGCTCCAGGGCCGATGTGAATCAGGTGGACAAAGTTCATTGGTTCCCCAACCAAGGCCCAGTCAGTCCGGCTCCTCTTGTTCAGCTCAGGTTTCTCTACCATGCAGCAGCCTGGTTTGTCCCAAATTCCATCATGTTCTCTGATGGTTCTGGGTTGACCGATCTGCCTGGGGCCCCAGAGGGTTCTTGCACTGATGCCCAGCCTGCCCCCTCCTCACTCTCCTCGGGTGTAAAAACACCCTGGGTATACTCAGCTGGACAGGTCTAGAGCAAGCAGAGTCCTCGGGGCCCTTAGCTGAGCAGGGAAGGTCAGCGTCTTGGACCCTGAGAGACTAACAGGGTCAGGGAGTGGGGTGGGCAGGGCGGCACAAGGTTCTGTCTCCCACCGACTTGGAACCCTGTTCTGCTCTGCCTTCGAGTCATCTGGCTGCAGCTGGTGGAGGGGCTTCCCACTCCGTGCCCACTGGGAAGGTCAGCGTCTTGGACCCTGAGAGACTAACAGGGTCAGGGAGTGGGGTGGGCAGGCCGGCACAAGGTTCTGTCTCTCACCGACTTGGAACCCTGTTCTGCTCTGCCTTCGAGTCATCTGGCTGCAGCTGGTGGAGGGGCTTCCCACTCTGTGCCCGCCAGGGTGAAGTTTATGGGCTCACTCCTCAATGCAGTGGGGAAGCCAAGGGCTGGCATCTCTGGTCTTTTAGGCAAATCAGCGGAAACTCTGACTCCCAGGAAGTGCGTGCACGCAGAGGAGGGTCCCCTCGGCTGTCAAGAGGGGTTAAGGGAGGCTTCACAGAGCTGATGTCCAGCTGGGTCTGAATGCAGGAGCTCACTGGGTGGAGCACTGGGAAGAACATTCCAGGGGCAGGCAGAACAGAGGCAGAGGCCCCGGGGCATGTCTATGGCTTTGTGAGGATGTAGTCCTGTGGGTCTGGGCAGAGGGGATTCAGGGCAGAGGTGGGGGTGCTGTGAAGGGAGAGGCAGCAGGAAAGACAGGCTGAGATCCACCCAGCTTGTGAAAAGCTTGGACTTCACGCTGGGGCAGTGCAGTCACAGCAGGGCAGGACCTTCCGCCACTGAGGCACCTTCAGATGTGGGGACCCTTCCCGGATCCCGTGTCCTGGCTTCTGCCTGAGGCACAGGAGCTCCATGTCCACACCCCGGGTATCCGTGCAGACACTCCCACTGCTCCCCTGGAAGAGGAGGCAAGTGGCCTTGGTGCTGGGTCACGGCCTCATATCCCAGCTCTGGCTTTTTCTCACACACACCCACGTCCACACCTGCCTGCCTTCTGGAAGCTTCCTCTTTTCTTCTGCTCCCTGTGTCTCTGGGCCACAGGCTCCAGGAAAAGGTCTTTCTCCTGCAGGGGGCTCTGCCGCTCTCCAAGGAGTAAAACCAAATGGTTTTTCTACAGTAGCTCTAGGTGGCGAGTGTAAAGTTGGCTCAGTGGGAAAGAATCCGCCTTAACACAGGAGACGCGGGTTCAGTCTCTAGATCAGGAAGATCCCTTGTAGAAGTGAACTGAAGTGAAGTGAAAGTTCTTCAGTCGTGTCCAACTCTTTGTGACACCGTGGACTCTACAGTCCATGAAATTCTCTAGGCCAGACTACTGGAGTGGGTAGCCATTCCCTTCTCCAGGGGATCTTCCCAACCCAGGGATCGAACCCAGGTCTTTCACGTTGCAGGCGGATTTTTTACCAGCTGAGCCACCAGGGAAGCCTGCCTGGAGAAGAAAACGGCAACCAGCTCCTGTATTCTTGACTGAGAGCTCCATGGACAGAGGAGCCTGGCGGCTATTGTCCTTGGGGGTTGCAAAGAGCTGGACACTACTTAGCAATTGAACATGCACGCACGCTGGCTCTACTGGGATAATAAACCTGCTGGGGGTGGGGCTGAGGTTAGGGGGTACTGAGAGCCATTTGGCTCTGTTTTCTTGTGTTTCTCCTCTGTTGTCTCAGTTCAGTTCAGTTCAGTTCAGTTTAGTCACTCAGTCATGTCCGACTCTTGGCAACTCCACAGACTGCAGCACGCCAGGCTTCCCTATCCATCACCAACTCCTGGAGCTTACTCAAACTCATGTCCATTGAGTCGGTGATGCCATCCAACCATCTCGTCCTCTGCCGTCCCCTTCTCCTTCCACCTCCAATCTTTCCCAGCATCAGGGTCTTTTCAAATGAGTCAGCTCTTCGCATCAGGTGGCCAAAGTATTGCAGTTTCAGCTTCAGCCTCAGTCCTTCCAGTGAATATTCAGGACTGATTTCCTTTAGGATGGACGGGTTGGATCTCCTTGCAGTCCAAGGGACTCTCAAGAGTCTTCTCCAACACCACAGTTCAAAAGCATCAATTCTTCGGCGCTCAGCTTTCTTCACAGTCCAACTCTCACATCCATACATGACACTGGAAAGACCATAGCCTTGACTAGATGGACCTTTGTTGGCAAAGTAATGTCTCTGCTCTATGGGGTAGCACAGAGTCGGACACGACTGAAGCGACTTAGCAGCAGCAGCAGCAGCAAGATGAACACTATTGTCAGAAGGTTCTAAAGCCAATCTCTGTAGACCTGAAATCAAAAGGGTATATTGCATTTAGTTTCTGGAATTTTTTTCTAACAGCGTGACTTTTTACACTTTGTAGTACCTACCTTACATATTTATAGCACTTTGCAACACACTCTTACATTCCTAAACAGGAGCAAAATTATCAATATTTTAGAGTTATGGAACCTGAAATTACACAGTTTTCCCTCAGGTTATATAATTAGTAAGAACTGATCGGGTGAGGGCAGGTGAGAGATGGAGGTAGGTAAGTGCTCTCAAACCCTAGCCTTTTGGTTTCTGGTCCATAGTTTATTCCACTACCCTAAGCTATCTCTCTCATAAGCACTAGGTGCTAAACTGACATTTCCTGATGGTCCTGACACTTGCAAATAAGTAGTGAAAACCATTTTATAAACAAAATCACTCAATTACAGAAATTTGTGACTATGCAAGCATCTAGAATATTAACCTGAGTGATCTCACCAATATTCATATACAAAACCTCTTTTCTTTGGTTCATGACTTGATATGCTTTTTAAAATATAGTAAGCCCCCACATATGAACAAATTCCATTCTGAGAGTACATTCATAAGTCCTATTTGTTCCTAAATCCAGCAAAGTTAGCCTAGGTACCCAACTAATACAATCAGCTATATAGTACTGAGCTGTAATAGGTTTATAACACTTTTTGCAAAAAGAATGCATACATAAAAAATAAACATAAATGTAGAACATTTAAAATCTTATAGTACAGTACCTTGAAAAGTACAGTGGTACAGTACAAAAGCTGCCATATAGGGGCTGGCACGCATGTTTACATCTTTGAAAGTTTGCAACTTGAAAGTTCATATGTAGGGGACTTACTGTAATGACTGCGCAGTTCTAAAAATATGCATCTATTAACTTTTTGCCACTTGAAGTTCAAAACCATCTTGATCGCCTAGTGCCCTCTACTGAAACAGCCATAGTATAACAATTAATTTCCTCTAAGAGACTGATAATTTATTGTTCTCAGGATCACAAAGGGCTTTCAATTTTGTACTGGCTCTTCAACAAATCTTTATTTCTAAATATATTGTATTATATATGAAGAAATTATATTGCCAATACTTAGCTCAGCAACCAATTCAGAGGTCACTCAATAAATGTTTGGTGAATTAATTTACCTGTATTTTGGTCTATTCTAATGGTTCTCATGTGACAGTCTACAGTGGCATTCTTTTATAAAGTAATATCATTCTTTTGCAGTTTTAATTCATCCTCAGTAATTTCCTCTTCCACTCCTAGAGGCTTACCTTGAGACTTGACAGCCAGAGTGATTTTTAATCTTTCCCCACTCCCCCTCTCCTCTAGTTGTCAGTTTTGGTTTTGTTCAAAATACACTGGAAGTTTATAAGAGCTTGGGCTTTTGAGTAAGACAGATCTGAATTTAAATCCAGACTGCCATTTCCCTGAACAAATTAGTTACTCATCCTTTTAAAGATTTTCCCATATGCAGAATGGAGAAATAGTCAAATCTAACTCCTAGGGTGACTATGAGGATAGAAATGATGTAATGCAAATAAAGGGCTCAGCACAATGCTTATCACTTAGCAACTGCTCAGTTACTGTTAGCTTTTACAATTATTTATTTATTTTATTATAGTTTAGCTTAAGCATTAGGTTTGTCTTGAATATTGAATTCACTGGCTGAGTGAATGCACCGAAGGACTGGTTGTTGCCATACTTAACAGCATCTCCAGAATGTATTTGTTTAATAAAATTTTTTTCTTTCAAGGAAGGAAATTTCTGAAGAAGATCCCCACATTCTAGAATTCTTTTTCATATCTCATGTTCTAACAATTTTTAGCCCAAAAGACTTGCCCAAGACTCCTATTCTTTTGAGCCTCTTTATACTTGCCATTTTTTTGTTTTTCCTCATTCTTTGCGAAGGTGGCAAATAATCTTCATTTAATAAAGTCTGAGGGAGTAGAGCACCGAGAAGAGGAAATTTGGAAACCATAGAAGTGGAAGAAGATGGGACAAACAAGATTTTGTGTATTTTCCTATACTCACATAAAGGAGTTGGCTACATTTCAATTTGTTTTAGTAAAAGAAAAATCTTCAGTTTTCAGGGTTTTTATTTAATCTAAATCTTTGTCACATTATAGGATTTACGTAGTTTAAAAAGTCAAATTATATTATAAGGCTTTTAATGAAAAATGTGATATCTGGACATATCTTTCCTCCAAGGCTACCCTCCTCCCTCCATTTCCATGAGTCACTGCTTTCAAATCTTTAAGCTGGCTGTTCTGGTGTTTACACTCAAATGTCTAAATAACATGTCTATACTGTTATATCTTTTAAAAAAATTGTTGTATAGTTGCTCTACGATGTTGTGTTAGTTTCTGCTATACAACGAAGTGAATCAGCTGTATGAACACATATGTCCCCTCTCTCTTGGACCTCCTTCCCATTCCACTCCCTAGTCCACCCATCCAGTTTAGCACTGACCAACAAGCTGAGCTCCTTGTGCTATACAGAAGCTTCCCACTAGCTATCCATTCTACACACAATAGTGTATACACCTCAATCCCAGTCTACCAGTTTATCCCACCCACTCCTTCCTCCCCACCTTGTCCAAAAGTCCGTTCTCTACATCTGTGTCTCTATTCCTGCTCTGCAAATAGGTTTATCTGTAGCATTTTTCTAGATTCCACATATATGCATTAATGTACAATGTTTTTATCTTTCTGATTTCATTCTGTATGATGGTCATTAGGTCCATCCACATCTCTGCAAATGACTTAATTTCATTCTTTTCTATGACTGAGTAATATTGAAATGGATTTCCATTTCTTACACCAGGGGATCTTCTCACTCCAGGGATCAAACTTACATCTCTTGAGTCTCCTGCACTGGCGGGCAGATTCTTTACCAAAGCACCACCCAGGAAGCCTTGCTGCTGTATTGGATTCCATTTCCTGGGTCCTGTATCTCCCTCTATACTAGATATCCAGTATTCCAGATTCTGCCCCTCAACTCCTCTCCCCACTTTGTCACTCTGCTACATACAAGTATGCTGCTGCTGCTGCTAAGTCGCTTCAGTCGTGTCCGACTCTGTGCAACCCCATAGACGGCAGCCCACCAGGCTCTGCCAACCCTGGGATTCTCCAGGCAAGAACACTGAACTGGGTTGCCATTTCCTTCTCCAATGCAGGAAAGTGAAAAGTGAAAGTGAAGTCGCTCAGTTGTGTCCAACTCTTCGTGACCCCATGGACTGCAGCCCACTAGGCTCCACTGTCCATGGGATTTTCCAGGCAAGAGTACTGGAGTGGGGTGCCATTGCTTTCTCCATATATAGGCATAGATTGCTTTATTTCACATTGCAGATAACACATTTTCTACAAATTAAAGTTTACAGCAGTCCTGCATTGAGCAATCTATCAGCACCATTTTTCCAACAGCATTTACTCACTTTGTATCTCGATATCACATTTTTGTAATTTTTAGACTATTTCAAACCCTCCACTAGCAAAATAAATTATGACTCACTGAAGGCTCAGATGATGGTTAGCGGTTTTTTTTGTTTGTTTGTTTGTTTTTAACAATTAAGCATTTTTAAATTAAGGTACGTACTTTTTTTTTTTTTAAACACAGCACTATTGCTCACTTAATAGACTATAGTATAGTGTAAACATTACTTTTATATGCCCTGGGAAACCCAAAAGTATGTGTGACTTGCTGTGATACTTGCTTTATTGTGGTAGTCTGGAGCCAAATCTGCAGTAACTCTGAGATAAGCCATTCTCTTTGGTTTTTGATAGGGTTTGGCTAATTGGAGGCTCAGCATTTGATATAAGG
Source organism: Oreotragus oreotragus (assembly GCA_006410675.1). NCBI lineage: Eukaryota > Metazoa > Chordata > Mammalia > Artiodactyla > Bovidae > Oreotragus > Oreotragus oreotragus. The sequence continues at coordinate 132,708 of SJYX01013054.1, read as the reverse complement.
GAGGGAACTGAAGATGAGGTATTTATTCTCCTGACCCCTTCCCTCTGTCTAAAGTCACAGCGCCTGTCTGGTAGTCTCCACCAGATAGCGCTGTCTCTTGTGTCTGGTTTCACTAACCACTCCCGCGCCTTGCCCTTTCAGGCGCAGGGGGCGTTACTAGGCCCAGAGTGCTACTCTACATCTTATTGCTTTCCCTAAACCCTGTCCATACCCTTCTAAATAGTCCCTTTATTAAACTGTCTTCAGTTACCCAGTTTGATGTACCATCTGGTTCATTCCGTCTTTTTGGTGATACATTTTTCAGCAGCTTTCTGAGAAAGGATATATGAGAAGTAATTTTTTTTTTTAAGAAATAATTTCTTAAAAAAAAAAAAATCTTGTTTGTCTACAAATGTCTTAATTCAATCCGTACACGTGACCACTAACTTCGCAGGGATGGATATCTAGGTTAGAAATAATATTCCCTCGTACTGTTCTTGGTTCATTGTTTTCTACCTTCAACTGTTGCTACTGAAAAGTCTGAAGATATTTCTGGTTTTTAACTCTTTGCATGTGACTTTGTTTTCCTTCTAAGAGCTCTTATAATCTTTTCCTAATCCCAGATTTGAAATTCAACCATGATGTGCCTTGATGTGGATCTTTTTCACTTATTTTGCTGGGTACTCAAAGAGTTTCATTCAGTCCTAAAATTTGTCCTTCAACTATAGGAAATGTTCTTATATTATTTCTTCAGTAATTTCCTACATGCTTTATTCTTTCTCATTTCTTTCCAAATTTGGGTATTAGAGCTAAACTGACCTTTAAATTTTCTTACTTTTTAAATCTCTCATTTTCCTTCAGTTTTTGTTTTATTATTCTGGGAGATTTCCTCAATTCTATCTTCAATTCCTCTATGTATTTAAAATTATTTTTATATTATCTATTTCCTAAAATATTTTGTTGCTCTCTAAGTGTCGTCCTTTTAAAAAATAGATTTGTCATCTCATTTCATGGATGCTATCTCTTTTATCTCTTTGAGAATAAGCTACTTTTTAAAAAAATAGGAATTGTTTTTCTCCCCATTACCTATTTTTCTCCAAGTTCCTTTTGGAGTATTTCTATTGGTCTCTTCCATGTTGGAGACTATCCTGAAATATCTGATGATTCTTGATGTTTATTCACATTTAAAGTTAAATCTCCTTCAGAGATTCCAATTACATTTATCTTAGGCTGCTTAAAATTATCTCACAGCTGATTCTATGTTCATTTTTCAGTCTTTTTTTTTTTAATATGAACATATACATAGAAAAACTGTATTGGATAATTTTTATCACTATCCCTACAAGTTCACAAAAACCTTCATCTGCAGCATCTAAACTACTGCCGTTTCCATCTTCTGTAGTTCAATTTGTATCTTTTTACTATTTTCTGTGTTTGTATTTATTATTCAATATTTCCTCTACCCTGTAGCGCACACGGAATATAGTTATAATAAATTTTTATGTTCTTGTCTAGTAATTACATCATCTGTCTCATTTGTCAGTATGTTTCTGTTAATCTTTATCTACTTATTAAAAAAATTTATTTATTGGATTCCCTGGTGGTCCAGTGATTGAGAATCTACCTACCAATCCAGGGAACATGCATTTGATCTGTGGTCTGGGAAGATTCCACATGCCATGGGGTCAACTAAGCCTGTGCACATCTGCTGAGCACAGAAGCCACCACAGTGAGAAGGCTACACACCACAATTGGAGAGTAGCCCCTGCTCATCACAACTAGAGAAAGCCCATGTGCAGTAAGAAAGACCCAGTGCAGCCAAAAAAAATTATTTATTTAGCTGTGTGAGGTCTTAGTTGTGGCATATAGGATCTTCACCATGATGTGTAGGTTCCTTGTAGCCCCTGCTAGAAACTAGTAGTCTTAATTCCTCCTCTCCCTTTTCTGCAGTATCTAATCATTCACAATATCCTATTGGTTCTGTCTCCTAAATGTCTCTTTTTGGTCAGTATTTTTTGAACCTACCCACTTTACCTGCATTACAGTTCAATCCATTAGATAATTTTTTTTTCCCTGAATTTTCTCAAATCAGATTTTCTCAAGTCTGATTATCTCTTTCCTGTTTAACTTTTCCATACTCTTTCAATCTACCTATGGGATAAAAGCCAACCCTCTTGGTATGGCTTATTCCAAAGATGGAGAAGCTCTACACAGTCAGCAAAAACAAGACTGGGAGCTGACTGTGGCTCAGATCATGAACTCTGTATTGCCAAATTCAGACTTAAATTGAAGAAAGTAGGGAAAACCACTAGACCACACAAAGTAAAGAAAGTGAAAGTGAAGTTGCTCAGTTGTGCCCAACTTTTTGGGACCCCATGGACAGTAGCCTGCACCAAGCTCCTCCATCCATGGGATTTTCCAGTCAAGAGTACTGGAGTGGGTTGCCATTTCCTTCTCCAGGGAATCTTCCCAACCCAGGGATCGAACCCAGGTCTCCCACATTGTAGACAGATGCTTTACCTTCTGAGCCACCAAGGAAGTAGACTACTCAGGTATGACCTAAATCAAATTCCTTAACATTATACCTCATGTGAAGAGTTTGCTCATTGGAAAAGACTCTGATGCTGGGAGGGATTGGGGGCAGGAGGAGAAGGGGACAACAGAAGATGAGATGGCTGGATGGCATCACAGACTCGATGGTCGTGAGTCTGAGTGAACTCCAAGAGATGGTGATGAACAGGGAGGCCTGGCATGCTGCGATTCATGGGGTTGCAAAGAGTCGGACACGACTGAGCGACTGAACTGAACTGAACATTATACAGTGGAAGTGACAAATAGATTCAAAGGATTAGATCTGATAGACAGAGTGCCTGAAGAACTATGGACTAAGGTTCGAGACATTGTACAGGAGGCAGGGATCAAGACCATCCCCAAGAAAAAGAAATGCAAAAAGGCAAAATGGTTGTCTGAGGAGGCCTTAGAAATAGCTGTGAAAAGAAGAGAAGTGAAAGGCAAAGGAGAAAAGGAAAGATATAAGCATCTGAATGCAGAGTTCCAAAGAATAGCAAGAAGAGATAAGAAAGACTTCCTCAGTGATCAACACAAAGAAACAGAGGAAAACAATAGAATGGGAAAGACTAGAGATCTCTTCAAGAAATTAGAGATATCAAGGGAACATTTCATGCCAAGATGGGCTCGATAAAGGACAGAAATGGTCTGGACCTAACAGAAGCAGAAGATATTAAGAAGAGGTGGCAAGAATACACAGAAGAACTGTACAAAAAAGATCTTCATGACCCGGATAATCATGATGATGTGATCACTCACCTAGAGTCAGAGATCCTGGAGCGTGAAGTCGAGTGGGCTTTAAGAAGCATCACTACGAACAAAGCTACTGGAGGTGATGGAATTCCAGTTGAGCTATTTCAAATCCTAAAAGATGATGCTGTAGAGTGCTGCACTCAATATGCCAGCAAGTTTGGAAAACTCAGCAGTGGCCACAGGACTGGAAAAGGTCAGTTTTCATTCCAATCCCAAAGAAAGGCAATGCCAAA
>SJYX01013054.1:96630-126506 GCA_006410675.1 Oreotragus oreotragus | reverse complement strand
CTTATTTAACTTATATGCAGAGTACATCATGAGAAATGCTGGGCTGGAAGAAGCACAAGCTGGACTCAAGATTGCCAGGAGAAATATCAGTAACCCCAGATATGCAAATGACACCACCCTTATGGCAGAAAGTGAAGAAGAACTAAAGAGCCTCTTGATGAAAGTGAAAGAGGAGAGTGGAAAAGTTGGCTTAAAACTCAACATTAAGAAAATGAAGATCATGGCATCTGGTCCTATCACTTCATGGGAAATAGATCGGGGAACAGTGGAAACAGTGACAGACTTTATTTTGAGGGGCTCCAAAATCACTGCAGATGGTGATTGCAGACATGGAATTAAAAGACACCTACTCCTTGAAAGGAAAGTTATGACCAACCTAGATACCATATTAAAAAGCAGAGACATTACTTTGCCAACAAAGGTCTATCTAGTCAAAGTTATGATTTTTCCAGTAGTTTTGTATGGAGGTGAGAGTTGGACTGTAAAGAAAGCTGAGTGCCGAAGAATTGATGGTTTTGAACTGTGGTGTTGGCAAAGACTCTCGAGAGTCCCTTGGACTGCACAGAGATCCAACCAGTCCATCCTAAAGGAGATCAGTCCTGAATGTTCATTGGGAAGACAGATGCGGAAGCTGAAACTCCAGTCCTTTGGCCATCTGATGCAAAGAACTGACTCATTGGAAAAGACCCCGATGCTGGGAAAGATTGAAGGCGGGAGGGGAAGGGGACGACAGAGGATGAGATGGTTGGATGGCGTCACTAACTCAATGGATATGAGTTTGGGTAAACTCCAGGAGTTGATGATGGACAGGGAAGCCTGGCATACTTCAGTCTATGATGTTGCAAAGAGCTGGACACAACTGAGTGAACTGAACTGAGTCATTATCCAGGCCCAGACTATTTCTCTAGCCTCGTGTCCAAGTTCCACCTACAGTGAACATGTTTTGTTTTATTTTTACACCGTACGGTGCAGCTTGTGGAATCTTAGTTCCCTGACCAGGGACTGAACCCGCACCCTTGGCAGTGAAAGTGCAGGGTCCTAACCACTGGACCACCAAAGAGTTCTCAAGTGAACATGTTTCTGTTCTTCAAGTGTCCTCTATTGCTTCTGAAGCTTATAAGAACTCTTTATTTTTTTTCTAAAACACTGTCCCCTCTTCTTGTTTGCCTGGTTAATTCTTAGCAATCTTTTAGGTCTTGGTTAAAATTTCACCTCTGGTTTGTCCTCTTTGACCCCTAAAATAGGTTAGCCCCCTCTACTATATGCTTCATTGCCACACATGATTGTGATTACTTGTTGAATTTTCTTTTTCTATTTCCCACAAGTTCCTGGACAAGTCTTGTTCACTGTTGCATTTCCAATGCTTATTACATAATAACAGCTGAATAAATACTTATTAATTAAATGAATGAATGATGTTTAATGGGCTTTAATTTCCACTGTCCATATTTTACAGCACAGCTTCCTCATTTGGAATTCCTATTTCTTTCTTACTTAGTTGAATACACACTTTAGATTTCTTTAAAGAAATAAACATGAATGGTATTCCAAAGCCTCTCATTTTTCTCTTAAAATCACACATAAACACAGTGGTTCACACACTTGGTTCATACTTAAACCATAGCTTGGATATCAAATTTTATCCCTGCAAATTTGTTACAAACTCTGTCACAGTGGTGGTGGTGGTGTTGGTTTAGTCCCTAAATTGTGTCTGACTCTTGAGACCCCACGGACTGTAGCCCGCCAGGCTCCTCTGTACATGGGATTCTTCAGGCAAGAATACTGGAGTGGGTTGCCATTTCCTTCTCCAAGGGATCTTTCCAACCCAGGAATGAAACCTAGATCTCCTGCATTGCAGGCAGATTCTTTACTGACTGAGCTACAAGGGAATCACTGCAGATTTGTTCCAAACTCTGTTACAATGGAAACTCTGAATGAGGACTACATGATTTTTGGTCACTTAGAAGTAATCTGTTTTAATCTACTCAATGCTTGGGCTTCCCTGGTGGCTCAGAGGTAAAAAATCCACTTGCAGTGCAGGAGACCCAGGTTCGATCCCTGGCAGTCTTGAAAAGTAGACAATAATCTGAAATGTGAAATCAGTAGGGGATGGTAAACCAAGAACTGGATCTTTTTCAAAGATTATCAGAGAAGATTGACCGTAGTGGACTTCTCTGGTAGTACAGTAGATAAGAATTTGCCTGCCAGTGCTGGGGACATGTGTTTGATCCCTGGTCCAGGAGGATTCCACATGCCATGGAGCAACTAAGCCCATGAACTGCAATTACTAAAGCCCACACCCCTAGAGTCTGTGCTTCTCAACAAGAGAAGCCACCACAATGAGAAGCCCAGGCACCATGACAAAGAGTAGCCCCTGCTCACTGCAACTAGAGAAAGCCTGCAGGCAGAATCCAAGACCCAGCACAGCCAACAGTAAAATAAATAAATAAATAATGATTNCAGTAACAAATTATAAGTCATTCCATGTTAAGGATGACTACCTTAGTTCCAGGAGTAGAGACATAAATTAGAATGCGAGCAAAGCAACTCAAATGATCAAAGGAATGGAGTTTTGCTTCCTTCCGAGGAGTGACTAATGGTGCTAAATTGGTCCAGCTGAGGGACTGAGAAGGGATGCAGAAATCCAAGGATGCTGAGGAAGAGTAAGTCTAAAGAAAGAGCATTTCAGAACAGGGGTCTGGAATCAGATGGCCCTCAGGTCCAGGATCACTGGCAAACCAGCTGGCTTGTGGAAGCTTTGACACATGTAGCTGCCCATGGAAGGCAACAATGTGTTATTTAGACCCTTTCATGGAGGATAAATGGGAGAGGGAGGACACAGGTCTTGCCTCAGACAGAAAGGGACGAAACGTCAGTCTTGTTCTTGAAGAAAGGAACACTGGTGACTCTCTTCCAGAGAGGGGCAAGTCATGCTCCCCAGAGCTTCTAAAGAGGCTCTTGAAACAAGCATGGTGGGAACAGTGCAATCACAAAAGGACTGTGATCAAACCCAAGCTTGTGGGTTTCCTTTGAAATCCTTAATGGATTTCGGTGTGAGCCCAGGGCCACGTAACAGTGGGGAAGCATCTCTGTTCTGTTTGTGATAGTGAGAATAGGACCACAGTCTGGAAAGGAGGAGAGGCACAGTTTCAAACGTTTTTAACCACTGTCTCCATGACCATATGTTCTGTTTTTCATCCAGAACAGAAAGTAAGTAAAGTAGATAAATTGGAGGCGGGGGGCGGGGAATGTAAACAGAAACAATGGCTAAAACTGATATATGGGGCTTACTGTGTGTCAGGCACTGTTCTAAACACCTTACTATATAGATTATCTCATTTAACGTTCACAACGACTCTACGAGAAGGTGTTGTTATTCTCCTCATTTATACACCTGGGGAACGTGAGGCACAGAATAGCTAAGTAATTTGCCAAAGGCTACACAGCTGGTAAGTTAAAATATGTCCCTCTGCCCCTGGTGAGACACAGAAAGGATTAATGGAGCCAGCACCCTTGCCTTAAGGAGTGCAAAGTTTGAAAAACCAGGGAGATCTCGTGAAGAACAATATTATTTCTCCAGAAGCAATTCCAGATTGTTGCAAAAGGATATTTTTNTACACAGCTGGTAAGTTAAAATATGTCCCTCTGCCCCTGGTGAGACACAGAAAGGATTAATGGAGCCAGCACCCTTGCCTTAAGGAGTGCAAAGTTTGAAAAACCAGGGAGATCTCGTGAAGAACAATATTATTTCTCCAGAAGCAATTCCAGATTGTTGCAAAAGGATATTTTTGAAAATACAGGACAACTTAGACATTTTGTTGCTTTAGAATTCATTTCTCTGCTTATTGGCACTTCCTAAAGCATATGCCGGAGAAGGCAATGGCACCCCCCTCCAGTACTCTTGCCTGGAAAATCCCATGGATGGAGCAGCCTGGTGGGCTGCCGTCCGTGGGGTCGCTGAGGGTTGGACACCACTGAGTGACTTCACTTTCACTTTTCACTTTCATGCATTGGAGAAGGAAATGGCAACCCACTCCAGTGTTCTTGCCTGGAGAATCCCAGGGACGGGGGAGCCTGGTGGGCTGCCGTCTCTGGGGTCGCACAGAGTTGGACATGACTGAATCGACTTAGCAGCAGCAGCAAAGCATATGCAGGGCGTTGGCTCTTTAAGGCAAGTTTGATGTTTTCCTCTAATGTCAAGCGGGACATGTGGATCAGATTCACCATCCTCTGTTCTTTTTAAAGGACAGGTCTATATAAAACAGAAGAAGCTTTCCATGCAGATCAAAATTGCAAGATGAGTAGCACACCAGTCAGAATAGCCATCATCAAAAAGTCTACAAACAGTTAATGCTGGAGAGGGTGTGGAGAAAAGGGAACCCTCCTACGCTGTTGGTGAGAATGTAAATCGGTGCAGCCACTATGGAGAACAGTATGGAGGTTCCTTAAAAAACTAAAAATAGAACTACCGCATGTTCTAGCAATCCCACCCCTAGGCATATATCTGGAAAAGACAAAAACTGTAATTCAGAAAGACACAGGCCTCCAATGTTCATAGCAGCACTATTTACAATAGCCAAGAAACGGAAGCAGATGAATGAATGTCTGTCAACAGATGAATGAATGAAAAAGATGTGGTATAGAGATGCAATGGCATATACTCAGCCATAAAAAAGAATGAAATAATGCCATTTATGGCTACATGGATGGACCTAGAGATTATCATACTCAGTGTGGTCAGAGAAAGACAAATATTATATGATTTCACTTAAACGTGAAATCTAAAAACATGATACAAANGGTATAGAGATGCAATGGCATATACTCAGCCATAAAAAAGAATGAAATAATGCCATTTATGGCTACATGGATGGACCTAGAGATTATCATACTCAGTGTGGTCAGAGAAAGACAAATATTATATGATTTCACTTAAACGTGAAATCTAAAAACATGATACAAAAGGAATTACAAAAGAGAAACAGACTCACAGACATCGAGAACAAGTCTATGGTTACCGAAAGGGGAAGATTGGAGGAGGGATAAGTCAGGAGTTTGGGATTAGCAGACACACACTCAGTTCAGTCGCTCAGTGGTGTTCAATTTGTTGCAGCTCCATGGACTGCAGCATGCCAGGCCTCCCTGTCCATCGCCAACTCCCGAAGCTTGTCAGATTCATGTCCATCCAGGTGGTGATGCCGTCCAACCAGCTNAGATTGGAGGAGGGATAAGTCAGGAGTTTGGGATTAGCAGACACACACTCAGTTCAGTCGCTCAGTGGTGTTCAATTTGTTGCAGCTCCATGGACTGCAGCATGCCAGGCCTCCCTGTCCATCGCCAACTCCCGAAGCTTGTCAGATTCATGTCCATCCAGGTGGTGATGCCGTCCAACCAGCTCATCCTCTTCTCCCGCCTTCAGTCTTTCCTAGCATCCGTGTCTTTTCTGATGAGTCAGTTCTTCGCATTAGATGGCCAACGTATTAGAGTTTCAGCTTCAGCATCAGCCCTTCCAATGAATATTCAGGACTGATTTCCTTTAGGATGGACTGATTTGATCTCCTTGCAGTCCACGGGACTCTGAAGAGTCTTCTCCAACACCACAGTTAAAAGTCATCAATTCTTTGGTGCTCAGCTTTCTTTATAGTCTAACTTTCACATCCATACGTGACTACTGGAAAAACTATAGCTTTGACTAAATGGACCTTTGTTGGTAAAGTAATGTCTCTGCTTTTTAATATGCTGTCTAGGTTGCTCATAGCTTTTTTTCCAAGGAACAAGTGTCTTTTAATTTCATGGTGCAGTCACCATCTGCAGTGATTTTGGAGCCCAAGAAAATAAAGTCTCTCACTGTTTCCATTTTTCCCTATCTATTTGCCATGAAGTGATGGGACCAGATGCCATGATCTTAGTTTTCTGAATGTTGAGTTTTAAACCAACTTTTTCACTCTCCTCTTTCACTTTCATCAAGAGGCTCTTTAGTTCTTCTTCACTTTCTGCCATAAGGGTGGTGTCATCTGCATATCTGAGGTTATTGATATTTCACCCGGCAATCTTGATTCCAACTTGTGCTTCATCCAGTCTGGCATTTCGCATGATATACTCTGCATATAAGTTAAACTAGCAGAGTGTGTTTGTGTAACATATACACACTACTATATATAAAATAGATAAACAACAATGACCTACTGAAAGCACAGGGGACTATAGTCAGTATCTTGTGATAACCTAAAATGGAAAAGATTCTGGAACATAATATATGTATTTATATATATATTTCTTCACTTTCTGCCATAAGGGTGGTGTCATCTGCATATCTGAGGTTATTGATATTTCTCCCAGCAATCTTGATTCCAGCTTGTGCTTCATCCAGCTCAGCATTTCACATGATGTATTCTGCATATAAGTTAAATAAGCAGGGGGACAATATACACCCTTGACATATTCCTTTTCCTATTTGGAACCAGTCTGTTGTTCCATGTCCAGTTCTAACTGTTGCTTCTTGACCTGCATACAGGTTTCTCAAGGGGCAGGTCGGGTGGTCTGGTATTCCCATCTCTTTAAGAATTTTCCATAGTTTGTTGTGATCCACACAGTCACAGGCTTTGGCCTAGTTAATAAAGCAGAAGTAGATGTTTTTCTGGAACTCTCTTGCTTTTTCGATAATCCATTGAATGTTGGCCATTTGATCTCTGGTTCCTCTGCCTTTTCTAAATCCATCTTGAACATCTGGAAGTTCACAGTTCACACACTGTTGAATCCTGGCTTGGAGAATTTTGAGCATTACTTTGCTAGTGTGTGAAATGAGTACAATTGTGTGGTAGTTTGAACATTCTTTGGCATTACCTTTCTTTGGGATTAGAATGAAAACTGACCTTTTCCAGTCTTGTGGCCACTGCTGAGTTTTCCAAATTTGCGGGCATATTGAGTGCAGCACTTTCACAGCATCATCTTTTAGGATTTGAAATAGCTCAACTGGAATTTCATCACCTCCACTAGTTTTGTTTGTAGTGATGCTTCCTAAGGCCCACTTGACTTCGCATTCCAGGATGTCTGGCTTTAGGTGAGTGAATCACACCATCGTGGTTATCTGGGTCATGAAAATCTTTTGTGTGTAGTTCTTCTGTGTATTCTTGCCACCTCTTCTTAATATCTTCTGCTTCTGTTAGGTCCATACCATTTCTGGCCTTTATTGAGTCCATCTTTGCATGAAATGTTCCCTTGGTGTCTCTAATTTTCTTGAAGAGATCTCTAGTCTTTTCCATTCTATTGTTTTCCTCTATTTCTTTGCATTGATCAGTGAGGAAGGCTTTCTTATCTCTCTTCGCTATTCTTTGGAACTCTGCATTCAAATCGGTATATCTTTCCTCTTCTCCTTTGCCTTTAGCTTCTCTTCTTTTCTCAGCTATTTGTAAGGTCCTCTATCATCTAGGACCTTGGAAAGTCAGAGGGGTGATTTGCCTCACACCCAACACTAGCATCTTGGCAGTTAGTAATAAGTCCAATGTTCCACATGGGAGCAAATTGTCACTTGGGAAAACTGAGGCTTCTGTTGGCATTGCAGGAGTGGCTTTACCTGCCTGGACCCCATGGGCCTCTCAGCAAATAAGTACCTACTCTGTGCTGGCCCAGGAGCACAGCAGGGAAGAAGACAGACTGGGTACTTCCTCCCTTGGACCTAAATATTCTAGCAGGAGGAAAGAGATGATGAACACCCAGAGAAGATAGTTTCAGATAATAGTGAACGTGAAGAGGTAGGACAGTGTGGCATGGAGTGATGCAGGCAGGGGTACGTGACTTCAGCTAGTAGTTCATGTTTACACCGCAGCCTGAGTGAGAAGAAGAGGCCATTCTTTGGAGAATGGAGGCAAGGACATCCCAGGCTGAGAGAAGAGGAACCGGCAAGTGCAAAGGCCCGGAGGTAGAAACAAGCTTGGTGTGTTCAAGAAACGTGAAGAAGGCAGAGTGAGTCATCGAGAGAGTGACAGGAGAAAAGGTTGGTGACAGAGGCTAGGGCCATGTCATCAAGAATCTTGCAGGCTGTGGCAACAAGCTTCAGTTAGCTATGACGGGAAACCCTTTCAGGTGTTAAGCAGGGGGGGTGACATGTGATTTTATCCTATTCATCTATACACCTGTGCTGGGTCTTAGTTCCAGCTCGTGGGAATCTTCCACCCCCCTTGCAGCACATGGCATCTTTAGTTGCAGCATTTCAAACTCTTAGTTGCGGCATGTGGGATCTAGTCCCTGATCAGGGATTGAACCCAGGCCCCCTGCACTGGGAGAGCAGAGTCTTAGCGACTGGACCCCCTAGAGAAGTCTCTGTGATTTATTTTTGAAAAGACCTTTTTTAATAGCCAAAAAAGAGAAACAACCCAGATTTCTATTGATGAGTGGATAAACAAAAGGTGGCATAGCCAAACAATGGATATTATTCAGCAATTAAAAGGAGTGAAGCGCTGGTGTGTGTTACAGCGTGAACAAACCTCAGAAACATTATATTGAATGAAAGAAGCCAGACACGGAGACCACATATTGTATGAGTCCATTTATATGAAATGTCCAGAATGGGCAGATCTATGGAGACATAAAGTACATTAGTGGTTGCCTGGAGCGGGAGTAGGGAATGGGGAGGAGAAAGGATGTGCTAATGGATACAGCGTTCTTTTTGGGGGTATTGAATGTTCTAAAATTAGATTGTGGTGATGTTTGTACAACTCTGTGAATATACTAAGAAACATGAATTGTATGCTCTAAGTGGGTGAATTTTATGGCATATGAATTAGAATTCAATAAAGTGTTTTCTGGGTAGAGAAGAGTCTAAGGAGAGCAGGAGCAGAAGGAGGGAGCCAGGAGGCTCATTTAGTCTCCTTGCTGGGATGGTGAGGAGCTGGAAAGAGGTGGGAAGACGCACTCAGCCATGTGGTGGTGTAGACAGGGCTTGCTGATGGCTTAGGGGAGGGCAGTGAGACCAAAGACAAACATCGATTAGGGCTTGATCTCGGGTGAAGAAGGAAACAGAATAGGCTCTATCTTGAAAGCAGGACTCCATATTGGGCCGGACTGTCCATAGGACTGCGGACTTTGAGTTATATGCCCAGTATCTGTGGAAACCACAGACCAACTGGAAAACCAGGCCCCTGGAAGGAAGAGCCCCAGGGCTCACACCTACACTCTTCTCACCTAAAGTGAAAGGGAAGTCACTCAGTCGTGTCAACTCTTCGTGACCCCGTGAACTGTAGCCCACCAAGCTCCTCCATCCGTGGGATTCTCTAGGCAAGAATACTGGAGTGGGTTGCCATTTCCTTCTCCAGGGGATCTTCCTGACCCAGTGATCAAACCCAGGTTTCCCGCATTGCAGGCAGAAGCTTTAACCTCTGAGCCACCAGGGAAGCCCCAAAGCCTCGCCTAAAAGAATACCCTGATTATCTGTGTAACCGAATAGAATCATACATGCTATGGTGTATGTATTTAGGAATGATGCTAAAGCTGAAACTCCAGTACTTTGGCCACCTCATGCGAGGAGTTGACTCAACTGGAAAAGACTCTGATGCTGGGAGGGACTGGGGGCAGGAGGAGAAGGGGACGACCGAGGATGAGATGGCTGGATGGCATCACGGACTCGATGGACGTGAGTCTGAGTGAACTCCGGGAGATGGTGATAGATAGGGAGGCCTGGCGTGCTGCGATTCATGGGGTCACAAAGAGTCGGACACGACTGAGTGACTGAACTGAACTGAACTGATAATGTTTATTTGGGTAGACCACAGGCCTATTGATAATTGTCACTGTTAACTACCTAGGCTTAAGGCATATGAATCACGGGTTAACTTTGTATCTTTCTTTTCCTTTGTTCAGACTAGTTTATGGGAAACTTGTACACTTAGGGTATATAGGTTTTCACAAAAACTGGTCGGGGTCCTTGGCTAAGAGGAGACTCTGCCTTGCACCCACCAGTGTAGTGAACTGCACTCCACTATCTGCATTGTCCTGAGTGAGTTTGTTTCCTGGAATATGTGGCTACAACAAGGGTGGATGGTAAGGCCGTTTCTGGAAGTCTGAGAGGCGCAGGCTGGGGGCAGCTGGGTCAGGGCTGCTGTGTGGAGATGCCCCGAGCTGCTAGAGAGGCTGTGGGTGTGGGAGTCTGGTGCTGTGAGCTACTGGACTGCTGACTTGGGAGTCTCCAGCCTCCAGATGACATCTAAAGCCCCCAGATTCAGTGAGATCTCAAAGGAGAGTGAAGAGGCCTTCAGCCTGTGTGGCCACAGCAGCTGAACGTGGTCCCAGACGTGGCCGAGCCTTGGAGTCTGAGTGGCTTTGGCTGGATTCACAGGCACGGGGCTGGGGCTATGATTAGCCAGAAAATAGATTAATTGGAGGGGTCACAACAACCTTTGGCTAGACTCAGACTGTCCAGGCAGAGAGATTGGTTTCCTGGGGTCAGGAGTATGGACGTGAGTCTGAGTGAACTCCGGGAGATGGTGATGGATAGGGAGGCCTGGCGTGCTGCGATTCATGGGGTCGCAAAGAGTCGGACACGACTGAGTGACTGAACTGAACTGAACTGATGATGTTTATTTGGGTAGACCACAGGCCTATTGATAATTGTCACTGTTAACTACCTAGGCTTAAGGCATATGAATCACGGGTTAACTTTGTATCTTTCTTTTTCCTTTGTTCAGACTAGTTTATGGGAAACTTGTACACTTAGGATATATAGGTTTTCACAAAAACTGGTCGGGGTCCTTGGCTAAGAGGAGACTCTGCCTTGCACCCACCGGTGCAGTGAACTGCACTCCACTATCTGCATTGTCCTGAGTGAGTTTGTTTCCCGGAACGTGTGGCTACAACAAGGGTAGATGGTAAGGCCATTTCTGGAAGTCTGAGAGGCGCAGGCTGGGGGCAGCTGGGTCAGGGCTGCTGTGTGGAGATGCCCCGAGCTGCTAGAGAGGCCGTGGGTGTGGGAGTCTGGTGCTGTGAGCTACTGGACTGCAGACTTGGGAGTCTCCAGCCTCCAGATGACATCTAAAGCCCCCAGATTCAGCGAGATCTCAAAGGAGAGTGCAGAGTCCTTCAGCCTGTGTGGCCACAGCAGCTGAACGTGGTCCCAGACGTGGCCGAGCCTTGGAGTCTGAGTGGCTTTGGCTGGATTCACAGGCACGGGGCTGGGGCTATGATTAGCCAGAAAATAGATTAATTGGAGGGGTCACAACAACCTTTGGCTAGACTCAGACTGTCCAGGCAGAGAGATTGGTTTCCTGGGGTCAGGAGGGCCCACACAGACTGTTTTATTCTCAGCAGCATTAGCCTGGCTGCCACCAGCATGGCCTGGGGCCTCTGAACAGAGACCAGGCCCCACCCCTACCCTTGCTGGTCTGAGGAAGTGGGGAGCTTTTCCCCAAGGGCACCTGCGACTCTGAGGCACAGTCAGGGTTGGGAATCACTGGGCTGGCCCGAGCACCACTGAGTTTTCCTGTGTGGGGTTTCTGGAGTGCTAAGCATTGAATGCCACATCCGGAAGAATTTTTCCTTTTTATAAAACCACCCTCCCCGCACTCCTGTTGCTCATTCAGGACTGGAGGCTGAGAGTTTCAAATGCAGAAACAGCGATCTTCCAAACAAGCCATAAAAAACAGTGAATCTGACATTTGGGGGCCTTTAAACAGGGTCGGGCTCAGGAAGAGGTGTGGAGTTAACAGCCCCATGCTCTGCCCCTTGCGTCTGTTTTGAACTGTGGCCAAGGAGAGGGCAGAGATTGGGGTCAACCTCCTGGTTTGCCCAGGAATGAGGGCTACCCAGTATGAAAAGCTGCAAAGGCCGGGGCGGGCTGCGATGAGCCAGCCGCCCTACAAGAGAGGGACATGTCTCAGGTGCCTCCAGGGTGTTCTTTTTCATAAGCTCTGATCTTAGTTGTGTGCTTCAGAGGTTTGAGCCACAAAGGATAGAAAAGGGCTTTGTGACAGCCAGACAAAAAAGCATGAAGGTCCTTCTTATATAGGAGATAAGTCGTTATAGGTTGTCTCTTATCAATTGAGACAGAGGAAAACTCAGTGGAGTTTTATAATTCAAAGACCAAGAAGGGAATTAACTTTTGTGCTGAAATTAGTGGTGGACGAGGTCAGCAGAGGATTCACTCTGGAGAGGGCAGGTATTGATAGGAAGCAGCAGGAAGATTTTCTGGGGGCTGGAAATGTTGTGTCTTGATGAGGGAGGTTGTTTAAGGTCTATGTGTATACTGGTCAACATTTCTTCAGCTGTATGTTTAAGATTACTGTCCTTTACATTTGTTGCTGAATCTGCGTTAACCTAAAAGTTGTTTTTTTTTTTTAAGTAAATGTTTCTATGACATTAGGCACCTTCAGTTTTCAACTGTCTTTCACTCTATTTTTAGTTCGGAGCAGGGCTGAATATAAAATAAGAAAACCCCCTTCCAATCTTTTAAAGAAAAGTTTCATTTAAAACCTCATGGAGAAACAGGACTAATTAAAAACATGGGAAAAGGAAAGTAGGTGAAGGGAGGACATAGGGTTGGAGGGGGAGAAAGGGGGGGGATTTCCTCAAGGGCTGGTTGAGCTCGGAGACAAAGATGAAAGGGAGGAGGAGGCGGACAGTTCCGAAGGAGATTGGAGGTAATGGAATTGTTCCTCAACAGGAGTGATCCCGGAGAGACTTAACAGAGATGGAGGCAGGATCTCAGACAGCAGGTCTGATGTTTTCCTGTGGGGCTGGGGCAGGGCACCCTTATGGGGAGCCCTTAAAGCCATGGTGGGCAGCAGCTGTCAGGGCAGGCCCCTTGGCCAGCGGGTGAGCCTTGGGCAAGTAAAGTGTGGAGGTCATGTGGTGATTGTAGGTGAGGAGCCATGTACCGGAGGGAAAGCCCTGGAAAGGTGCAGAGTCAAGACCCTCCAGCAGGTGCCAGGCAGACCGCAGGGCAGAAAAGGAGAGGGTGCCCTGGGCATGTAGGTGGAATCTAGGCCTGCGGGGGACGCTTCTGAAAGGCCGTCGTCTCCTGGTTAGCATTCCGCGCGAGGGGAGGGCGTGAAGGTGGACAGAGTACTATGTCTGAGACCTGGAACTCACTGACTTCCTGCCTGCCACCAATCCAGAAGGTTCCAAAGGGAAAAGGGAGAAAGACCCTGGGCCCCACAAACAGCCTTGATTGCACATATACAAGGGAAGGAGAAGGGCTGTCGTTGGAGGCAACTTCTATTTTTAAAAAAACCCAGCTGGGCTTGTTGAAAGGGGTACGGGGGAGGGGAACAGAGGGGAGTGGAAGCTGCAGGAACAAAGGTCAAAGGAAAGCTGGGTGGCTTGAAGTCTTCTGGGCCGAGACCAGAGGAACCCAGAGCCCGAGGACTGGCCGTGGAACACCCGGCAGAGGGCGCTGGGCTCTCTCTGCACTCCTGGGGGCACTGATTCCAGAAACTTCTGCTTAGGAACCCAAAAATGGTTTTCCACTGAGACTGATGTAAGGGGAGAAAAAAAAGAATTCTTAGGCACCTCCACTCAGAAGGGAGAGGAAACTTTCAAAAATGTAAAGGAGGTCATCTCCAGTTCTGGAGGCTCTGCAGATTGGAGGCCGGTCAGTCCGACCTCTTCCAGCCGGTAGGACCATGCCTCCCCCTGGCTTCCTGAGGTGCCTTCCTGCCCCTCAGACAGTCCAGAACTTCCTCCGCTGAGCCTTGGCACCGGGACTGGCTGTCCCCTCTGCCTGAAATGCTCCTTCACACGTGTCAGCTCCCCAGGGAGTCCCTGACCGCCTCCGTTGCTCTCAGATGTCCCCTGTCTGTGGTCTCTCCGGCTGCACTCACCTTACGGATATATCTGAGGTTTGGTCGCTAGCCCGGAAGTCCCGTGGGAGCAGCCATCCTGTCCTTTGTGTTCTCAGCTGCAGTTCCAGCACCTCGCTCTTCATATGGCAGAGGTGGTTTAATGGCTACTTGTTGAATTACAAAAGCCTGGAGGATTCCGGAACCGAGGCCGGGGCAGCAGCCATGAGCCCCGTAACCCAACCTCAAGAACTTACTGGGTGGGAGAAAGCACAGTCAGCTTGGTAGGGGATGGATCTGGAGCATCACTTTCAGGGATAATGGCCAGAGGGAGTGGAGTTTGCTTGTTGATGCTAACCTCCAGCGGGTGCTGGGATTCTTCACGTCCTGTTGAGTCTGACCCCAGAAAAGCAAGATGTTCCAGAAATTTGGGGTCAGATTAGGTCAACATTGGGGGTGGTGACAGGGATGTACGAGATGGCTCAAGAGGCAGCCGGGGCTGTGGGAACCCTAACATCCAAGAGACCCTGACATCTAAGGAAAACAATTGAGAGCAGAATTTTTATTCTGGTCAAGACTGAGCAGAACAGAAACATGGAGAAGGAGGAGTCTGGACTTCAATTTGTTTGGATTTCAGTTCTCATCATAAAGGAGGTTTCACTGTGAATTTTTATTTTTTGAGGAGAGACTTCATTGTTTGGAGGGTGTTGGCATTGTTCAAAACGGGGGACACTTCTTATTTGGTTTACGGCAGGACCTGTGATGAGCACGCAGAGTTGAGGTGGGAATGATAGGGAGTGGAGACAGGCCAGGCATGGGTTTTATTCTGGGGTGTGGGGTGGCCTTGGGGATCAGTCAGCATCAGTTCTCCCACATCTACCTGCGCCAGGGTCACCTGAGGGCTTGTTACAAAAAGACTGCTGGTGCCCCCTGAGCTGCTGACTCAGTCGATCGCGGGGGGGTGCCTGAGAACTTGCATTTCTAACGAGCCCCCGTGTGCTGCTGGTGCTGGGGCTCGGTTCCACACTCTGGGAGTGTGACCTAACGACGCTTCAGCTCTGAATCATTCTGTGGCCCAGCACAAAACCCCCTTTTCAGGTCTCAGGGGAGCTCCCGAAGGAACAGTGACTGGGGGCCAGGGGCTCCCAATGGGGTCAGGACCATCTGGGTGTGCTCCCAGCTCCGCCGCCAGGGAGACAGCCAACCCCTGATGCCTGCAAGGTTGGCCAAGAAATCCTAAGGCTTAGGAGAGGGAAGTCAACGGGTGTGTTTGTGTGTGCACATGAGTGTATTTGTGTGCTTGTACATGTGTGTGTGTGCACGCACAGATGTGTGCATATATGTGTGTGTGTGCACGTGCATGTATGTGAGTGTGTGTGTGAAACCTTTTCCTCAGCATGCTCTCATCTCAGCCTCCAGACTGGAGAGCGATAAATAGGTCTGGCCTGTCTCCTCACTCTCTCTCGGTGAGACAAGGGCTGGGCTGATCAAGTTGGTTTTCTCCTGTGTAAATAACTGCCAGCCTCAACTCCCTACCAAGGAGGGATTCAAGGTCTCCAGGAAGAGGAAAGACAAATAGGATCTGAAACACCTTCCAAAGCAGAGACGCCTCTCCGCCAGCATCCTGGACAAGCTCTCAGCCTCTTCCTCTGGCTGGCCACTCCTGCCCGAGCATCCTTCACAAACTCACCAGGCCTTGGAAGCCTGTGGACAACCTACAAATATTCATCCCAATTTCCCAGTTTTCGCAGATTCAGGGCTAACGGCAATATGCTTGCTCCATGCGAAAAGCAGAGAACGTTCAGATGTATTGCTTGGAGAGTGTGGTCTGTCTCTTGGGCCTGCTTGATGCAGTTTCCTCCAAGTTTCATAGCATTTTGTTAAAAGAAGAAATTTTGACAGTAGTGTTTGTCTCACATTTACTCAAGGTTTATAGT
Organism: Oreotragus oreotragus; assembly: GCA_006410675.1. Lineage (NCBI taxonomy): Eukaryota > Metazoa > Chordata > Mammalia > Artiodactyla > Bovidae > Oreotragus > Oreotragus oreotragus. Next base: position 110,803 of record SJYX01013054.1, on the reverse strand, counting down.
TTACAAAGAGTGTTCATGTAATAATGAGAATCACTATAGGTATTGAGTTCTTACACTGGGGAGCTCAGTGAACCCCACAGATGGAAAAGCAGAGGCCCAGAGAGGTTAAAGGGCTTGCCTAAGGTCACACAGCCCAGGCAAAGGACAGGGTGGAACTGAACCCAGGTCCATTTGTTTCCTGCGTTCCTCCTCTCCTCTGTCCTTCTTATCTCCATCCTGACTGAATGTATTCCAATCCACAGAAAAACTGAGTGAGAAAAAAACACAAAACAAAGCAAAAACCAAGCGCTTTTGCAGAAAACAGAGGCTGGAATGCATATAAAAATAAATGCGTACGTTCAAGGGAACCCTCCGGTCCCCAAACAATATGTTTTGTGTAAGATTCTTTCTATAACGATTCAGGTGGTAGAGGGTCCAGTGGGGCAGGTCGTCAGTGAGCTGAGGACTGCCTTTCTAAGTTTTAGGACTGCACTGTCCAAACAGTGGCCAGGAACCACTCACAGCTATTTCAGTTTAATTAAAATGAAGTGAAAAATTTCGTTCTTCAGTCGCACTTGCCACATTTTAAGAGCTCAAGATCTAGAGCATTTCCATCATCACACGAAGTTCTCCCGTATAGCATTGTTCTAAGCCCCCATCGAGCCTGCTCCTGTCTTACCCTGACCTGGAGGAGGGCAGTCACAGTGTGGGGACTGACACCTATTCTAAGGCAGGTTCCTTTGTAGTCAAGGTACCTACAGTTGCCATCCCAACACCCAGGCCCCTCTACTTCACTCTGGAGAGGCGACAACACAAGGAAGCAGACAAAGGGCAAAACCCGAAGGAGTGGCCGTTAACTGAGGCCATGCCACTCAAGTGTGGCCCAAGGACTGGCAGCTTCAGCAGCTCCTGGGAGCTCGTTAGAAACGCTCCATGCCAGCCTCTCTGAATAAGAACCTGTGTCTTAACAAGACCCCCAGGTGATTCAGGTGCACTTTTAAATTTGAGAAGCTGTGACTCAAGAGACAGGCTGAGCAGGATCAAAATATTGTCCCAAATACAGGAAACCAATCAGATATTTTTAGACACACAAAAAAACAGCATCAGCACCCTGTCCCCCCAGTACTGTGTGATTAACCATGAGTCACAGAGGGCTGAGCATCTCTGCACCATGTGATTAATCAGCATATTTCCTAGGTTAGGCCCCTCGGGAGGAGCTGGGGAGAGCTGGCCCATTTCCCATCCCTAGCACCTTCTTAGACCAAGATGAGGTCACCTCTCCAAAGCAAAGAGAAGAGAGCTAAGACTCACATCCTGGGTCTCAGGGATGCTGCCTTTATATCAGATTTTCTATTTTTGCCTTTTCTTTCCAATGCGTCTGGCTTTGAACTTTGTAAATTGCCAAAGACACAATGCACTATATAAAGTCAGCCCGAACAAACACACAGTCCTTTAAAGGGAAGCACCTGGCAAAGGACTGTGTTCCCCCTTCCCGGGGACGTGATGCCCCGCAGGCCCCAGTGCCTGGAGCCAGGTGCTAATGAAGCTTTCTGGGAAGGAACCAGCAACAAACCGATCCATGAAGAAAACAGGTGGAAGAGGTGTTTCCATCCGCCATGAGGGCAAAGACGAGGCTTAACACAAGCCTGGCAGCACACTGCCCGCCTCCCCACCACCCCCCCGAGCTGGGACAGAGAGGTCTGCTTCAGGAATGGTTCCAGAGCTCGGATTCTTCCTTCATTGCAGATGACTCACCCTTTTACTCCCCTCTCCTCTCAGCCTACCTTGGGTCTTACTTATTTTTATCCCCAGAATGGAGTTAANGCCTCCCCACCACCCCCCCGAGCTGGGACAGAGAGGTCTGCTTCAGGAATGGTTCCAGAGCTCGGATTCTTCCTTCATTGCAGATGACTCACCCTTTTACTCCCCTCTCCTCTCAGCCTACCTTGGGTCTTACTTATTTTTATCCCCAGAATGGAGTTAAGTTGCCAAAGGGATGATATTTCTCCACCTGCAAGGGCCCTCCTGGAGGATGAATTTAAAAATATTCATTTTTACAACTTGCTCCCAGCGATAACGCAGAAGATAAGAATGCTGTGGGGAGGAGAGGGGGACAGCGACATGGGCCCAGCGGGGAAGCCTGGGGCCTTGGGGAACTGCCAAGTGGCTCTGCCATGAGACACCCCAGGAATTGACTCCAAGGGGTTGCACCAGGAAAAAGGGAAAGGGGCCAGTGTGCTTTCGTAACTCTCTTTATAATGCCGAGAAGAATCAAAGCCATAACTAAGAACAGTCTTGCTGTTTGTTTTTGCCTTGTCAGCAGATGGATGTGTCGTTTAGGTAGCAAACCTCATTTTTCCTCCAGGGAACAGCCCGTTGCCCGTTGCATGGGGTCTTGGTGGGTCTGTCGGTCAAGATGCCTTGCCCTCGCCTTGGCTGGGGGCACGTGATCCAGGTCAGGCTGTTTGGAAGCACGCGTCCTTGAAGGGACACACAGTGGAATCTGGAGCAAATATTTGGATTCACCCATCCTGGTGGTGGTGCCTGGGGAAGCTGCCCCCTGATTCTTGCAACCTGGACCCCTGACAATATCTTCTCTCCTGTCCTTCCTGAGGTCTGGCTGTTCTCTCCTGAGCCACTCCAAGGCATTCTAGTACTGTATTGTTATTATTCATTTTTTTGCTTAAGTTAGAAACAGTTGGTTTCTACTATTTGTAGCTAAGAATTGGAACTGACACAAACCCAAATGCCCAGCAATCGGGGCTTAAAAGCATGATACAGCCCACGATGGACTACTACACACCAGGTACAGCAACGAGACACAGGCACAGAAAAGATGTTTACAACATATAGTTTAGTGCAGAGCAGATTCTAATAAAACAGGATGCCATGCTATGATACAATGCTTGCAAAATACACTCTGTACCATCATAGAAAAAGGTCTGGAAAAAAATATAACATTATTCTGGTGCTGACGTATTCAGTATTTCCCTGATGCTGGGAAAGACTGACAGCAAAAAGAAGGGGGCGGCAGAGGATGAGATGATTAGATAGCATCACTGACTCAGTGGACGTGAATTCGAGCAAACTCCAGGAGATAGTGGAGGACAGGGGAGCCTGGCGTGCTGCAGTCCATGGGGTCTCAAAGTTACATGACTTAGTAACTGAACGACAACATTTATTCTGGAGGGTAGGAAGGAGAATGATTTTTCTTTCAGCTTACCATAAAGATATCTCTAACCGTCCTATAATATTTGTATAATGACTCTTCTGTTTTGCTTTTAAAAAAATGGGCCCAAGCATGTGACACTTTCTTGGTGCCTGTCAAGAGTGATTTGCTGGGTTCAGGCAGCAACTTATTTACCAAATGCCAGGGCTCCTGCTACAGAAGATGCTGGAAATGTCTGAGTCTCCACAACAGGAAGCAGCATCTCCCACAGTCCCAGGGCACCAGCCACATTCTGCTGATGAGAACCTTATAAGGTGGAAGGTCCACCGTCCGCTTGGTGGAAAAGAGAGGTTCAGAGAGACAGGAGACCTGCCCAGGTCCCCCCAGTGGGGGTTTAAAGCCAAGTCACCTGGCCCAGGGCCTCAGCATCCCAGGGTGCTACTCAAGTTCATTAACAGCCAGAATGAAGTGGCTGAGCCTGGAGACAGACTCTATCTTGTGAAGTCAGCTGTGTGGACACGCTGCCGAGGGGTGAGGGTGAGTGAGGAGACACTCTCCCCAAGCTGCTGGGGCCTGAACTTTTTGTCCTGCAGAATGGTGGCCTCCCAGGGGTGGCGGTCAGGGGGAGAGCGGATTTGTGGGATACTCTTCCCTTCCAAGTCTCAGCTTGAAGGTCATCTGCTCACAGAGGCTCTCCTTGACTGCTCCTCTAAGGTAGGTCTCAGCCTGCTTGTCTCCTTTGGAGCATTTCATGGAACTTTTGCAGTCATTCTGCTCCATGGTCTGTGTCTCCCTGCTTGACTATATGCTCCCTGAAGGAGAGGCTGCTGACTGTTCCATTCACAGTTGTGTCCTCGTGTCTGGCCCCCCACAGACACTCACCAAGTAGCTGCAGAACGATGGAATAGATGAAGGCTGGATGGGGATGGTGAGCAAACCATAGGGGCTGGTCTCACCTCTGCCTTCATTGGCTGTGTGACCTCAGGCATGTCGCTGCCCCTCTCTGGGTCTCTTCCAAGCCGTGATGTTTAACTTCATGTATAAATATCCAACTTCACTGAAAAGGTTGGCCTCACCCTTGCTGAATATCTTAGGACCGATGTAAGGGAAGGTAATAGAAGTTGGCATCTTTACTAAATTATACTTTAAATCAACTGCTGGTTGACTTTTCTTTCTGATGATAACATTGCAGTAGTTTTCCCAGGAGTCACCGATGTGCAATGAACCCAACTGTATTTCTTATTCAATAAACTCTTTTATTGTAACTTTACAGATTTTTCCATTACAGTAATGAAAACAGCACTAGCGATTCATAACTGGACCAAATCAAAGGGGAACTCTTCCTCAAATTATAAGGTAAATGACACCTAATTGAACATATAGTGAATGATGGGCAAAAGGAATTCAAAATATAGAAGATGGGGTCACGATTTTGTGTGTGTGTGTGTGTGCGAGTGAGTGCAAACACTTTAAGGGTTAGTTTATCAGGATGATAGCATTTTTGAAAGCACATGATTTTGAAAACTATATTTATAATCTGTGATACAACTCAACTGTAGAGAAAAGGCAAAATCAAGCAAAACTCAATAAACCGCCAAAATGAAAGAAAGTGAATCAAATCCACAAGGTTGCAACGCAAACCTCCGGTGCTTTGGCCCTGGAACGGCGAGAGAGCAGGTTTCACAGAAATTCTCTGTGGAAAGGAATGTCTGGGCCTGGTGTGACATCTCCACGTCTCCAAGTCCTGTCTCCTCACAGAGGAAAAGAAGTTGCTCGTCCAACACATTGGCTGGGTCTGCCGGGCAGGGGCCCACGTTCCCAATCTGTTTGAGAACAACCCCCAAATCCAGAAGAGGCGACCCGGGAGCAGCAGGGATCCGGGTGGGCGTCAGCCCCCGCCCCGGCCGGAGCTGTCCGAGTGGTTCACGGGGAGCGGGTGGGCCTCTGTGTTGAACACCCAGTCTTCCAGGGAGAGCATGTCATCTTCAGAGAACAGAAGATAGAGATACCTGTGCCCAGTGGGAGGGAGCAAGACAGCCTGTCAGTGCCCTGGGGAAGGGGGATCTACTGGGAACAGAGCTCAGAGCTCGGGGAAGAGGGGGGCGCTCCGGGACAGGCCTGTGCCCAAGGGGGCGGGGAGGTCGCAGACCCTGAATCTGTCCAGAGGGCCGTCCCTGGGAAGGAGCTGTGGACGCCGGGGGGCACGTCGAGCTGTAGGCCAGATGGAGCCGCTTCATCCTGCTTCTGTACCTCCCCCCAAACCAGCTTCCCCTAATGGAAGGAGCAGACCATTCCCATCCACCCTGAAGGGCCCTGCTTTAGGAAACCGCGAGGAAACAGAGACCGATTTCCACCCCGGAAAGGAGAGGGCGGCGCAGCGGCTGAACTGCTGCGCCATCACGGTGATGACTCTGCCCGTTTCACACAGAGCTTAGGTAACAGGCTGAAGCAGTTCACCTCTCACACAGCTAACGCTCAGGCGCGTGGAGTCCGGCCCACCTCACTCTGCGTGGAGAAACCGCCTGCCCAGGGCCCCCGCCCTGAGCGCGGTGACCTCCTGGTCCCCAAGCCCCCACCCCTCTCGGGCTTCCCCCTGGGACGGCGGAGCCTGCCCCTCCCGCCTGCCCCCGCCTCCCCGAGAAAGGACGGGGCTGCCTTCCGGACAGAGCCCGGGCCAGGCCCCCAACTCACTTTAGAGTCTCCGCCAGAAAGAACGTCTGCTGCTTGTTGTCGCGGTTGGGAGCCTTACTGTATACGTCCTGGATCCCGGAGAACCCAGCTTCCGTCCGACAGTATTGCTCCAGGGCCTGAAGGAGCGGAAGGCAGACCTGATGTGGGGAGAGGAGAGGTCTCCCCAAGACCCACGCCTGCCCAGCTCTTTAACAGGCCTGCGCGCCCCCGCCCCGCCTGGGCTGGCGACGCCAGCGTCTATGGGAGCAGCAGGCCAAACTCCTCTCTCCGGGTTCAGCCACCCTGCGCAGGCAGGCTCCCTGGGCCCTGCTGGGCTCTTCACCTGGTGGGAACTCACAGGAGCTAGACTGGCCTGACCGACTCCCTCACGGTGGCAGACAGAGGGCAGGGAAGGGGCGGGAGACGTTCCTGGCCTGCAGTGTGGGGACCGGACTTGGCTCGCCCCAGGGATTCCCTGTAGAGATGTGGTCCTTGGGCCAGAGGCTGTGTCCGCCTTCGCACAGGAATGCGATTTTTACCCACTTAGCATCTACAGGTGGGGCCCGGGGGGACAAAACAAGTGGCCTTCAATGGTCAAGAACTAGGGTTCTCAGAAAAGGAGGGGGACTCTGCCAGTGCAGCGTGTCTGCGAGTCTGAGCAGGCCCCGCCCCCTGGCAGAACATGTGCTCTGGGTGGTCTGGGCCCCCCAGGGCAGTGGGCCAGGGCAGAACAACAGAGGGAGCTCTGCATCCATCCAGGAGTCTTCTGGAGTCCCCACCCCTGCCTCTAACACTTACCCCAAAGAGGGGAAGGATTGGAGGAGCAGAACCCAGGAGAGGGGGAGGCCCAGGGCTGGGCTGGTTTGGGGAGAGGAGGCAGGTGAGCTGGCAGCTGCTCCCGTTTGAGAGGAGTGATCGACAGCCACCCGTCCATGCTTCAGGGTCAGAAGGCGGTGACCCTGTGTGTGCTGGGCCGCCTCTGGCTGCCGCCCTGCATTCGCCCCTCCAAGTCCGCTGACACCACTAGGCACTCAGCCCTCTTCACAAGCTCTGGGCCTGCTTCTGCCCGGCTGGCAACTCTTGGCCCTGCAACCCAACCTTGGCCTTTTGCACTCTCAGCCTTAGCCAGGTGCCAGCCTGGCTGGCCCTTCCTCTGGGCTTTGGACCCTGCTGGGAATGGCCAGGGGCCCCCGCCATCACCCCACCGCCCCCGCCACTCACCGTCACCACTCCCCAGCCCCACTCCCTGTAGATGGGGTTGTGGGTCTGCCGCCACAGGTACATGTAGCTCTCCACCACCTCCGGCCGCAGGATGTAGTAGCTCTCGCTTGTCTGCGTGGCCATGGCCTCTCTGCCCGAGTTAAACCAGAAGGCCTCGGGCCCCAGTTTGGTATCTGTGGGGAAATGACCAACCAAGGAGCCTGGGTCAGACCTCCTATCTCCTTGCTCTTCAGGACCCTGCTGCCCCAGGACAGATGGAAGCCTCTGGAAGCCCTGGCCAGGACTGGTTGGTGATGGACTGGCATGGGCTGGCCTGTCTGATTTGCCTGATAAGCTGCCTGGCAGAGGCATAGCTCCCCTCTTGGCCCAAGCTGGCCAAAGCAAAAACCTTAGGCCTCGAAACTTTGGCAGTTTTAGACCCTGAGAATTCAGACGAACATCCCAGCAGTTCANGTGATGGACTGGCATGGGCTGGCCTGTCTGATTTGCCTGATAAGCTGCCTGGCAGAGGCATAGCTCCCCTCTTGGCCCAAGCTGGCCAAAGCAAAAACCTTAGGCCTCGAAACTTTGGCAGTTTTAGACCCTGAGAATTCAGACGAACATCCCAGCAGTTCAGGGAGACAAAGGTTTGGGTGGTGTGCCCCTCACTGTGTATTTTGAGACCTTAGTCCTGCTAAGATGTGAACCAGAGCTCAGCCAAGAAAGGGTTGCAGGTTTAAGCGCATTTGGGGAACAGTGGGTTAAAACCAAGTAAAAGTCTCTTGTCTCTTGACCCTTCTTTAACTCGCTAATGCAGTGATGCTTCTCCATTGCCTGCCCCCCACTCCCCACCCCACCCCACCTTCCCTGGGAACCGCCCTTCCAGAACTGACGGTTTGGAAGATTTGCCCAGAAGGCACACATATTCAGGCAGAGGGAGCTTGGCCCTCCCCACCTCCCCTGAGGGCTCAGGACCCCTAGACGCTCTGGGCTGCTTTTTCTCAGGGACAGATTGGAGCTTTGCAGGACATCCTACTCATTCATAGAGGGCTTCATGGAAGGGGAATTAGGCAGACCCCGGCCCCTCCAATCCTCTCAAGTGGCGGAGCCGGTCATGGCCATCAGCACCCAGCCGTTCTGCCAGGCTGTTAACGGGGCGAGAGTGAGAGCGACCGCGGCAGCCATCCGTGGCGGAGCCGGGCTGGCTGCAACAACATGCTCTGTTAAGTGGACTGTCTTTTATGGTCTGGGCTGATTGTCCCCGAAGAATAGCAAGCGTTTTGTCATTCCTGAGATTTCCTGTTTGTTTATGGTGCTGGCAGAGACAGCTCTTTGAAGGGAACTGAAGACCAGTTTTAAGGACCCACTGCAAATCGCTGGCCTCCTGAATACAGCTCCAGGAGCTCAGGATTCCACTGTTGCGCTCACGTACTTGTCTTAGGTGGACCGTTAACAAACACCTCCCACAATGCTGGCTGAAGGTGCAGGCTGAATACTTCCCATGGGGCCTAGAAGACCTGTGTTTTGTTCCCATTGAACAGATGAGAAAACAGAGGCCATCAGCTGGGTGAGTGGCAGACTGGTACTCAAGCCAGGATTTTTTTTTTTACTGCAAATCTTGCATGGGTCCTCTCCTCCAACCAAGGCGGGGATTATGACTCAGAGCATTGGGCCCCTTTTGGGGTCCTGGGATGGGGTGGCCTGGGGCTTTTTCTGAGGGGCACTGTTCAGAGAGGCAGTCCACAAGGTGGGGCTGGGCATCAGAAGACCTGGGTTCCAGCTCCCTGAGCTACTCAGGCGCACTGTGGTTTTGGCTTAGCCACCGTTTCCCCACCTGTAAAATGAGGAGGTGGGTTCATGATCATTAATGGCGGCTTCTGAGTCTAATGTTTGGCAGTTCTGCTGTGAGGGCTGGCGGGGATGGTGCAGAAGCTCTTGAGCTTCCCGGGGGGTCTTGGATCAGAAGGTGATTATGGGGGTGGTGCCAGGAAGTGGTAAGACCCTCTAAATAGGAGGATTCCAGGGAGGAAAGACAGGGTACGTTGCAGGGTAGGGGCTCAGGGAGAAAGAGTTTGCTAGGCTCAGGAAGCGAACGCCTCCAGCTCTGTGCCCCTCATGTGGGAACCTGGCCGGGTCACCTCTGAGCCTCAGTTTCCTCATCTGTGCTGTGAGGGTCAGCGATGGGTGTCGAGTGTTGAATGACACCCAGCACAGGCAAAGTGCTTAACACAACACCATGTTCCCTGTGACTGAGGACAGTTTCAGTGCATGGCTAGCACACCCCTCATTCAAACTCTGTGTGACCCCTAAGGCGAGGATCGCTAAGTTCACGTGCTCCCTTCACTCACTGCCGCTCTGCTGGTCTTCCCGGCCTCTCCTGCTGCCCCTTCCCCTTGCAGGGTTACCTGAGCGGGCATACGACTCGTGGCACGTCTTGGTGATCTGGGCTGCGAGCTCTCGGTAGTGGGCCCTCTTTTCTTCCTTGGCATCCTCAGCGCCGAGGGCGATCATACCCCCGGAGAAACAGGCCAGGTGCCCCATCTTGTGGTCCAGGATCCCCCCTCGCCACTCGGCGATGTAGGTCAGCCCCCCGGGAGAGACATTCACCAAGTGGGTCTCTATCGCCTGGGAGCAAGGTGGGAATCGGGGCAGGGAGGAAGGGCAAGGGGGGCACAGAGAAGGGAAGGGGGAGAACGGAAAGTGAACATTCTGGAGATGCAGCAAGCGCAAGTCGAGTTCTCCATCCCAGACAAAGGGGGCCTGCTGACTTTGGCTGGGGGTGGTCCCAGGAGGCGCTGGCAAGAGTTTCTGCCACTCACCCAGCTGAGGCCTACTGCTTGCTGGGGCGGGGTGGGGGGCTTGGGTACAAGGCAGCTTCCCCAGGGTGGGTCTCTTATACAGATTTTTAAAAATTCTTTACGTTCAAACATTTTTAGAAAAAAACTTTAAAAATTATTATCATTCTCCATTATATCCTCTGTCTCCCACATTGCAGGCGGATTCTTTATCAGCTGAGCCAGAAGGGAAGCCCATATCCTCTGTTAAGCAATCTTAACCTGAAGCCTGGATGGCCTGCGGATGGGCTTGAGGGAGTCCAGAATTCCCCTAATATTGTATGTGACACTTTAGAGCCTTTTCAAGGGAAGAGGATGAGTTTCATTTGATCCGATTCTCAAAAGGGACCACAGACAATAAGAGCTGCCCCCTACAAGCCCTTATCAGAGGCTTCCTCACTTAATGCCCACAATAAGCCAGGCGCAGCATCTCCCACCACGCCAGGATCAGGACAAGGACGCCCACATGCCCACGTCTGATTCCTTCCATGACTTGACAGCTGCTCCTCTTGGTGACAAGGGGCTTTCAGAGTCCCTCCCGGCTCCCTCAAGAGGTGATGCTGTTGGGGAAAGACTCCCAGGATATTGCGGGGGGGGGTGTAGGTGTCAGGCCATCACACCCCCGACTTCCTGCCATTAGTCCCTGGGACTCCAGGAGCCCTGGAGACGGCGGTGATGGTGGCAGCCACCCACACAGCGCAAGCCTACACTCAATGGGTGCTGCTGCAGGGTGGAGCCTCGGGGCCTCTGCCTCCACTGGTCCCCTGCACTCTGTTCTCTGGGGTGGGATGGGGGCTCTGTACACTGTAAACAGCACACGTGCCTGCATCTTGGGCCTCTGTGATGCCCTCCCATGGCTTTCAAGCGCCCTCAGACAAAAGTCCAGCAGGGCCTCTGGCTCCGTGATCTGCACGCTGAGGTTTAACCCAATGCCAGGGACATGGCTCCCGGGTGTAGACTCCGGGTCAAACCGCCTCTCCACCAGCCCCCAGCTGTGTGACACTGGGCGGGTTCTCTGTTCTCTCTGTGCCACAGTTTCCTCATGTATAAAACCAGGGTGAGAGCACCAGCTGCTTCACAGGGTTATGAGGGTCCAATGTGACGAGGCTGCAGAGCTCAGCATGTTTCTTTGTGCAGAGAGGGCTTAACAAAGAGGCTTGCTACCTCCAGCTCTGCCGCTTCCTTGGTGGGAATGCTCCCGTCGAAACCACGGCAGCCTCATCACTCTACGACCCTGTTATCTCTCTATGTGGTGCTGGCCTCACGTGCCTGCTCCTATTTGTGTATGATTCTATGGGATATCTGTCTCCATCCCAGGACCCTGAGTCCCTGGCACCTGAGTGCCAGGTGATGGCAGAAACCACCACCATCAACCANCTCTTATACACATCTAGATGTGTATAAGAGACAGGGGCGGGTTCTCTGTTCTCTCTGTGCCACAGTTTCCTCATGTATAAAACCAGGGTGAGAGCACCAGCTGCTTCACAGGGTTATGAGGGTCCAATGTGACGAGGCTGCAGAGCTCAGCATGTTTCTTTGTGCAGAGAGGGCTTAACAAAGAGGCTTGCTACCTCCAGCTCTGCCGCTTCCTTGGTGGGAATGCTCCCGTCGAAACCACGGCAGCCTCATCACTCTACGACCCTGTTATCTCTCTATGTGGTGCTGGCCTCACGTGCCTGCTCCTATTTGTGTATGATTCTATGGGATATCTGTCTCCATCCCAGGACCCTGAGTCCCTGGCACCTGAGTGCCAGGTGATGGCAGAAGCCACCACCATCAACCGCTGGCACTGGGGAGGTGCTGAGACACGTTTGTTCCTTGATCTGTTTTTCCTTGCCAGGAAAAGCAGAGAGGCTGGCAATTATGACTCCTCTCCAGTCTGCCCTCCGGCCTCCCCCACGCCCTCCCTCACTCCCCTTCCCTGGCTCTGGCCACAGCTGTGCCCCCTCCCAGCCCCCAGGACATTTTGTGAGTGCCCTCAGTGCCAGCGCTGTGCTCCGTGCAGGGGATACAGCCCGGAAGATGGGCCTGGGCCTTAGGGAGCTCACCAGTGGGCACAGAGGCTTCCCAACAAAAGCAAATACACCTGAGAATCATGACTTGTGACCAACATTTGAATAAAACAAGTTAAGGGGATGAGACAGAAAAAAGCTTGGGGAGGGGGGTGGTCCTATGCGGCAAAGTGAGGTCAGAGATGGTTTCAACGCTGGTGACCTCTGCCGAGACCTTTCTTTCCTGCCTTGGGCTTTGTTGCAACTGCTGTTTCTCCCCTAAGCTCCAGCCCCAACTTGCTACCTCCAGCTCTGCCGCTTCCTTGGCGAGAATATCCCAGTCAAAACCAAGGCGGCTGTTACTCTACAACCCTGCTATCTCTCTATGCGGTGCTGGCCCCACTTGCCTGCTCCTATCTGTATACGTTTCTATGGGACGTCTGCCTCTATCCCAGGACTCTGAGTGCCAGGTGACAGCAGAAGCCACCACCATCAACCACCAGCCAGTGGCTGGCACAGGGGAGGTGCTCAGACAACATTTGTTCCTTGATCTGTTTCTCTTTTTTCCTCAGCTGTCAGGCCCAGGCTGGTGGGCTGGCACCAGGACCCTTGCTGAGCAGCAGATGGGGAAGCTCTGATGAGGTAGCTGATGTGCCAGGGCACTGCTCTCCTAGGGAGGAGCACTGGGGTGACCTGACCAGCAGAGCTGGGTCCACTGCAGCTGCTCTACAGCGCTAAGCACGTTGGAGCAGGGAGGGGTGGCAGGGCTAGTCCTGAGGGCAGAACCCTGATTCAGTTACCCACTGTCAACAATTGGGAGAGAACCCAGACATCCAGGGAGATCCTAGGAAGCTTAGCACTGCAGCTGGAAATTGGCACCTTTAAGACTGTCTCCCATCAGTTAACTTCTGTGTGGGGTTAATGGGGCTTCCCGGGTGGCTCCGAAGGTAAAGAATCTGCCTGCAATGTGGGAGACCTGGGATCGATCCCTGGGTTGTGAAGATCCCCTGGAGAAGGGAATAGCTACCCACTGCAGTATTCTGGTCTGGAGAATTTCATGGACAGAGGAGCCTGGCAGGCTACAGTCTGTGGGGGGTCATAAAGAGTTGGACGTGATGGAGTGACTAACACGTTCACTTTCACCACGCTCCGTAACTGTGGTAAAGAGTGAAAAGACAGGCCAGTCTCTCTCTGAGGATATAACTGAGATAAGCAAATGTAAAGGTGAAAAAGCAAACCCCAAAGCTTCCTAAAACCCTAAGCAAGACAAGAGACAGCACAGTCTGGCAACTGACTGGTAGAAAGGCTAAAATCACAGCAAGAGACAGAGAAGAGAGCTGAGTTTGAACCCCAGCTCTGCAGCCTGAGAGCTGCCGGACTTTGGGCAAGTTGCTTTACTCTCTCTCTGTAGAATGGGAACAATACGTCCTGGATGGTTACGAAGCTGCTCAAAGACTCTGGCTAAGCACTGGCACTGATGGTCCCTTCCTTCGCCTCCTGGAGGGCACCCTGTCTGCACCCTCCTGAGGGGGCTGTCAGACTAGCCAGGATCCTCTGTGATTTGGCAGCTGGTAACTGGTAGCTCAGATGGTAAAGCATCTGCCTACAATGCGGGAGACCTGGGTTCGATCTCTGGGTCGGGAAGATCCCCTGGAGAAGGAAATGGCAACCCACTCCAGTATTCATGCCTGGAAAATCCCATGGACCAAGGAGCCTAGTGGGCTACAGTCCATGGGGTTGCAAAGAGTCGGACATGACTAAGCGACTTCACTTCACTTCACAAGTGGAGGATCTGGAGTCAGTGAGACCTGTGTTTGAGCCCTGGCTGTGACACTTGCTGCTGGGGGCCTTGGGCCTTTCTTTTTTAAAAAATTAATTTATTTTTTAGTTGAAGGGTAACTGCTTTACAGAATTTTGTTGTTTTCTACCAAATATCAACATGAATCAGCCATAGGTATACATATGTCCCATCCCTCTTGAACCTCCCATCTCCCTCCCCTCTAGGTTGTTACAGGGCCCCTGTTTGAGTTTCCTGAGTCATACGGCAAATTCCCATTGGCTATCTATTTTACATACGGTAATGTAAAGTAATGCTCAAATTTTGAGCTAGCAAAATTGAGCTAGCAAAGTAAAATTTTGCTAAGTAAAGTAAAGTAAAATTTAATTTGGTAAAAAAGTAAAATTTAGAAAAAAATTGAGCTAGCAAAGTAATGCTCAAAATTCTCCAAGCCAGGCTTCAACAGTACGTGAACTGTGAAATTCCAGATGTTCAAGCTGGATTTAGAAACGGCAGAGGAACCAGAGATCAAATTGCCAACATCCACTGGATC
>SJYX01013054.1:68750-93751 GCA_006410675.1 Oreotragus oreotragus | reverse complement strand
CAATACTTTGGCCACCTGATGCAAAGAACTGACTCATTGGAAAAGACCCTGATGCTGGGAAAGATTGAAGGCAGGAGGAGGGGACAACAGAGGATGAGATGGCTGGATGGCATCACCGACTCCATGGACATGAGTTTGAGTAGTCTCCAGGAGTTGGTGATGGACAGGGAAGCCTGGCTTGCTGCAGTCCATGGGGTTGCAAAGAGTCGGACACGACTGACCGAACTGAATGTAAGTTTCCATGTTACTCTTCCCATCTATTTCACCCTCTCCTTCCTCCTCCAGACCTTGGGTCTTTCTAAGCCTCAGTCTCATTACCTGTAAGAAGGGCTCTCAATAAGGCCAGGCACCCAGCACAGCTGCCTGGAGGAGGCCACAAGGACAGGAACTCTCTGCTCTTCCTGTTGTGCCTCCTCTTGACCCCCAGGGGTGTGCCTGCCCGCCTGTCTGAACCCCGGCCCCCCATGCCCACCCTAGCAGGAAACTGTTCTGACCTGCACATTAGAGGCCCTGAGGCAGCTTTCACAGTGGTTGCCTGGGCCCCAACCCAGAGGTTATAAAGTAACCTTGTTGGGGTGCAGCCTGGGCACCAGGATTTTACAGCTCCCCAGGTGATTTTTAACATGCCAACAAGGTTGACAACCACCAGAACATTCTTCAAAGCCCCAAACTCACCAGAGGCCCAGCCTTTACCCGGGGTCAGAGACACTGCAGGCTCTTCGTTGGGGAGATCAAATGCCAGAGCAAAGCTGAGTTCTCTCCTGTTCAATCAAGTGTTTCTATAAAGCTCCCCGTTTGCTTAAATAATTCATGGCCATTTCTTCCCTTGAAGCCTCAGCTACAGTGTGCCCTGAGGGCTGGGAACCGGGCTGCTCGTTAACTTTTCTGACTATTCTGCAAGGAAGGCATAAAGGGCCTCTCCAGGCAGCACTGCTGGACCTGACCGCTAATCCTTGACAGATACTGCAGCTGCAGCTCAGCCGAGAAACTTGGAGTGGATGGGGCTGAGCCAGACAGAGCTGGGACTGGAGTCCCGGGACCTGCTTCATGACTGAGGTCTTGGCGCCAGGGAGCTGGGCAGGGGAAATTCATCACTGAGCCCACAGTTTTAAGGGGTCCATGGCTCTGGAGGGCTGTTCCAGTGTGTTTCCTTGAAGGACTACCATTCCTGGCCAGATTCAAGTGATCAGAGCATTGTCAGATGTCATTCATCCATCCAATTGCTGCCCACACCCATTCATCTGCCCTATATCCACCCACCCATCCTTCCACTCACCCATCCACCCACCCATCCACCCACTCACACACTCCTCCCTGCCTTCCTCCCCACTTCCTTTTCTTCCATGCTTCCACCCACCTATCCACCCATTCAGTCACCCATCTGTCCTTCCTTCCCGCCCTCCCTCTATCCATTCACTTGCTCACAAGATGGTGATTGTATGCCCTCTAGGTACCAAGCACTGTTTTGGGAGTCAAGCACACAGTGAATGAGTTGACAAGACCCTTGTACTAGACAGCTCAGGAAGTGAGACTGTAAACGAGAGAACAAGAAACATAGGATCATTTTAGATGCTGACAAAGGTGAAGATGATTAATAATGAGCCTAAGGCATGTGAGAGAGAGAGAAGCCGGGGAAGGCTAATTCTATGGCCTTTGAGTAGACCAACAGGCAGGACGCAGCCACGTGAATGATATTCCAGGTAGGAGGGCAGCAGGTACCAAAGCCCTGAGGTGGGACTGAGCTGGTGTGCCTGAGGGAGGCTGGGGACCAGAGCTCAGAGGGCAAGGGGGAGAGAGAGAGGTCAGGGTGATTGGCAGGCTCAGGTCAGGGACTGTGGGCAAAGGCGAGAAGTCTGGTTTGTTCCAAGTGCCAAGCAGCTGTGCAGGGAGGAATATGCACTTAAAACTATTCGGGCTGCCATGGAAGAACTGACTTAGAGTGGGGAGGGGTGAGCAAGGAATCCAGTTAGCTTCAACCAAGGAGGGAGCAGAATAGATCCAACCTGCTCAATGTACTTTATGAGGAAACTGAGGCCCGGAGCCTGCCTCTTGTTTTGTTGGGCTCAAAGGTATCTTACCAGTGGGCTGCTGGGTTCCAACCCCCCTTCAGAATAGCCCAGGCTAACTGGCTGCCCATCAGTCCCACAGTCTCTGCCCCTTTGGCCCATCTGAGCCTAGCATCCTTGTTCACTCCATGCCACGTGAACAAACCAGCTGAGAGACAGTGGGGAGAGCCGGCCAGGTTTTAGCTGGAGTCCTGCCTGTTCTGTGCTGTGTGTCTTTGAGCCAGTGCCTTCCCCTCTCTGGGCCCACAGGATGGGGTGCCCCGCTGAGGGAGGCCCCTCCTAGCTTGGATGTGCTAATTACGTCCCCTCTGGTTCAGCTGGAAGATGTGAGGGTCTTGCTTTGGGAGCCTTCCTTGGGGGCCCCTGTGTTCTGGGTTCTGACACAGCAGGAGCACAGACCCTGCGGTTTCTGAATCAGGCTGCCTGCTGCTTCCCCTGAGGCCTTGGACAAATGACTTCATCATCTTCAGCCTGGGTTCTGCATTTGTAAAACGAGGGGGCTGACATAGCCCTGATTTCAAGGTGTTTGAGAAGAGTCACAGACAGGGTGTGCAGAGCGACAGGCTGGGGAGAGGACAGTCTCAGGGTTCCTTTGGGCTCACTCGCCGTTGGGGGCAGGGGTGGGCAGAGGTGCGTGGGGGGCAGTTCTCAGGGACCCTCGGGGAGCTGGAGGCGAGTGACCAAACCGCCCATGCAGAGTCAGGCGCCTGTCTTACCTCCAAGGCTTCATAGTACATATCTTTTGCTTCCATATCTGTCTTGGCCGACATCAGCCAGGACTTGATCAAATATTCATAAAAACTGTCCCCGAGTCCTCCAACCGAGACGTGGTCTGTGAGGGGAGAGAGGACAGGAATATTATCTCCACCGGCCGCCGGCAGGACTCACTGGGTGAGCTCGGTGGGGAGCGCGCATTTAATCCCCAGCCTCAGACAAGGGTGCTGGGAGAAAGGCGTGGCCTGCGACTGGGGGCCACCAGGGCAGCTTGAGCTCGATGGTCCCACACAGAAGTGCAGGGGCTCCTCCAGCTGCCATAAATCATGTCGTTTAGCAGGCGGAGGACGGCAGGGCTGCTGGTTATTAACTGTAAATGAGTTGCATTTCTTTAAAAAGATAATCTGGTGGCAAGGAGTTCAGAGATTTTTTATTACCTGGTGCCAAACATGGTAATTAATGCTGGGCAGGTTCATAAAAGGCCACAGGAAGGAGGAATGAGAGGCTTAATTTAGTCGGCCAGAGTGCAGAGCTATTCTGAAAAAGCCAGGTTTAAATGTAGCCTATTGGGATGAACGGAGTTCAAAAGAGCAGGGGGAGGGAAAACCGGGTTGGAGGACCCCTCCGTCCGTCCTGGGGGAGCAGGACCGCCAGGCGTGGCTGGACGAGCAGGTGTCCCCATGCAGGGCAGCTCCAAGAGAGCGACAGCTGACGGAGGAGCACTGAATCACGGAAGCAAGGGCGCACTTCACTCCCACTAACAGGCAACGTCAAGGCCTTCAGTAGATACGACAAGGGGCGAACTGCGGTTCCTGGTTAAGCAGGGAGACAGAAAGGAAGGAAAGCGGCTGAAGGCAGGGCGTGGGAAATGGGCAGAGGATTTTCAGCTCCTCTGGAGAAAGAGGGGGCCGAAAGAGAGAAGGGAGGGGAAGCGGGTAGAGGCAAGAGAAAGGAATAGAGAGTATGGCAATAGCCACCCTCTTTCGAGGGTCCACTGTGGGCCAGAAGTTTTCCTGTATTATGTGTAACAGTCTTCCCAAGAACCCTGTAAAGTAAGCACGACAAACCCCACTTCCCAGATGGGGAAACTGAGAGTGAGTCTAAATAGCTCAGCCACCAAGCCAGTAGAGCTCTCACTTTCTGCAGCTTCACACAGTCAACCAAGAGAAGGAGGCAAAGACGGAGAGAGAAAGAAGGGACAGGTGTGAAGAGGGAGAGACCAGAAATGGGAGGAAAAGACAGATGGGAACCAGAAGAGGGGGCTTATAGGAGGCTTCATGGTAAACCAGCCCTGCCAGCCCCTTCCAGCCCCTCCTTCAACAAATCCTGGTCCAGCAAGGGTTCAGGAGGGGGACAAGCACTTGGGAAAATGGGAGCAGACCAGATAAAGCCTGGGGCTTAGGGAGGCGTGGGAGGGGGCCAGCGTGGGCTGGACTTTGTTACCCGAAAAGACGGAACCAGCCTAGTGTCCCCCTCGGCCCCTCTCCCTGGGGAAGGACACAGCTGGGCAAGCACAGAGGTGGGCAGGGCTGTGCAGGAGGCCCGCGCAGAGCAGAGGTGGGAGGAGGCTGGAGGTTGGACCAGGTCAGCCTCCGCAGAAGGGGCTGTGGCTGGTGGCACACAGGAGGGGCACGGTGACCTCCACGCTCATCTACTGGGCCTGCCTCTTCTCCACCGCCCCAAACGCTGCAGCTCCCCCGCCACACTCTGTCTCACCTGTGATGACCCCTCTGCCGAGAAGACCTTTCCCCACTGCCATGGCTCAGGCCCTCTCCCTGCTTTGCTCCACCTAGAAGGGCTTTCCTCTGTGTCCCCACAGGGCGACCATGAGGAAGGAGGGCGACAAGGCAGCTGTCGCCTCTGGCCCGGTGCCCTCCTGCGGCAGGTGCTAGGTGACAGCGGCCCCCCACCGTTGCTGGGTGCTGTATCATCAGGACCTGTCTGTGGGTCTGCCTCCCCAGCTTGGCTGTGGGCTGTGTGGGGAGGGACCATGGGCGATTCGCAGCTGTGCCCAACATCTCCACGGCACACAGCAGACGCCCCAGTGGGCCCTGAGTGAGAGAAAGGCGAGCAGATTTGGGCTGTGCCGGGAAGGGCCTTGAAGGCCACGCCAGCGAGGCTGGACTTCATCACGTGATTGCAGAGCGTGGGGGAGTGACGAGGCCCAGGGCTTCACCTGGCAGGTGCGGGAGAGGGGAGCCAGGTAGCAGGTGTCCCACAGTTGTCTGAGATAGGACCCCTCCTTGGGATGTGCATAGAGTTTCACGGGGCCTTGGTTTTCATCTGGAGGTCCTGCTGCTTTCTTGCCTGTGTGGGTGTGTGTGTGTGTGTGATGTGTGTGTAATGTGTGTGGGCGATGTGTGTGTGTGTGGTGTCTTACCACACCAAGGGGCACAGGGGAAAAGTACAGGAGTGGGAATTAGAAACATTAGCTTAGGACAAGTCAGACCCCCGTCCTGAGGGGTCTTCGTCTCCTGATTTGTAAAATGCAGATGGGAGCAAGAGTTTGTGTGCGTGACTGGAGCTGTATTCTTCTGCTTCCTGACCATGTCAACAACACTCCCATCACACTCGGCAGCGGGAGGCGGCCACCCTACACGCCTGGGAATCGCCGGCAGGAAAGTAGCGTGAAGCTGGGGAGGCGGCCAGGCTGCAGCTGGTGGGCCGCTCACGCTCCTACGCCCACGGGGGAGAATCTGGGCTCGCCACGTCCCTCCCACCAAGGACGGTGTGGGATTCAGGCGGTGGACAAGGAGGCCAAGCCACTCCAGGGGCCAAGCCGGAGGGCTGGCAGCTCTTCAAGCTCTGCTGGGCCCGGTCTCATCTTGGTGCCTGGTGCCAGCAGCAGCCTGGTGGACTTATCCTGGCTGCGACGTCCGAGGGGCGGGAGGGTCTCTGCCTCTCGCTGCCCTGACGCCCAGCTTCAGGCAGGAGTGGGGACTGGGCAAAAGCATGGGTCTGGGCTGGGAGGTAGCCTCAGTTAGCTCTTCGCCTCCTGAAGCTGCAACATCTGTGGCTGCAAGTGGGCTACACAGAGGATTCAAGGAGAGATAAGAACGTGAACTTGGCTTGTGCAAGATGGGAATGGTATCATCTGGTGGAAAATCACACAGTCATCCAGAAAACAAAGCCAAACAAACCCAGTGAAAACCACAGAAAACCTGAGAAAACCCTGGCAGCAAAGCCAGGGGAGGAGGAAGGCAGGCACCCAAAGGAGCAGGGCTTTCTTTATAACCCTCCCTCTGCAATCCAGTGGGCCTTGGCTTCATATTTTATTAATAGGAAACATTTTTCCATATGTGACTGAGTCTGCCCAGCCCAGCGACCCTGGGTGCAGCCTGCAAAGAAAATTATGCTTCTCAGCAGGGCCGGGGAAGGTAGGGAGGCTCCCCTGTAAATTGTCGAGGTGGCCCTTCAGGCTGGGAAGCCACGCCCCTCGCCCCCTGGTAATGGGTTTTGCTGCATTGTCCTGGAGCAGCTAGGGCCGGCAGCTGCACAGTTTATCTCTTCACCCAGTCAGGCCTGGCAATTAAAGGCAGTAACAGTTATTGAACTGTCTCTTCCCGTGGCCGTAATCTGTAATTCAAACCTTCATTTCCCCCTGGCACTTCTGAATTTGGTAGTGTGTTTTGGTTATAAATACTTTGCCTTTCTCCAAGCAGTTTTTGCAGGAGGCTCCTTGGGAATGAGGTCATCGCCAAGGAAAATTCCGGGGTCGAATTTTCTGGGCCTCCTGGACCGGCGGATCCTAGAGGCTCTGGCTTGGAAGGGCAGGCCTCTGCAGTTTCCTCACAGTATCCCTGCTGGCCAGCCAGCTGGCCCTCCAGGTCCTGCTTGCATACTTCTGGTGATGGGTGCTTATTACCTGTCAGGACAACCCATGCCATCTTTTTTTGAATTTGTTACGATATTGCTTCTGTTTTATGTTTTGGTTTTTGGCCTTGAGGCCTGTGAGAGCTTAGCTCCCCACCAGGAATCCAACCCGCACCCTCTGCATTGGAAGGCAATGTCTTAACAACTGGACAACAACTGCCAAGGAAATCACAACCTGTGTCATCCTTGGAGAATGAAACGAAATCTGTTTACTGCAGCTTTGACCATTGCTCCCACGCCCTTCTGTAGGACACAAAGATCGTATCTCTAGCTCTTCTCCCATTTTGCAAGAGAGGAAACCAAGGCTTTAAGAGAAGAAGTGACGTTTCCCCCTGCGTGCCCCAGGGTGGGCAGAAATTAAGACTCAGGTTCACCTCGTCCCTGAGCCCTTGCTGATGACATTACAACTGGGGTTGGAGGCAGGGAAAGGGGTAAGAGGGAAAAAAAAAAAGGTAAGGGTAAAGGGAAAGGGTCCTTGTCTGGGTAGAGGCAGTGGAGGTGGGGCTTCTGGGCAAGTCTTGGGAAGCCCTGAGAGGCAGGGCGCATGGAACCAATTTGTGCTGACTGTGACTACAAGACTTGGGCCTTGGTCAAAAAAGGCAAGGCAGAGCTGGGCTTCCCAATAGTGGGGCAATGCTGGAGGCTGGGAGACTTTAACACTCCCCTGCCTGAGAATTTTACAAACCCCATTCTGTTTCAGTGGGTGGAGCTGGGGGCTGTGAATGAGGCTCCAGAGGTGACCCACAACTGTCTGGTTGAAAAAAAAAAAGCCTCTGAACATAAACAGCTGGAAATCCTAGCACCGATTCTTACAGGTGTAAGATATGAGTGAGGAACTCATGATTTTTATATTGCTGTATAGGTAGGATCTGCTTAAATGTTTTTTTAAGAAATTAAAGTTGGAGGAAGGGAACCAGACGAAGCGGGGTGGGAGGGGATTGCATGGCTTTTCTTGGAGCCACATTTAGAGTAAACCTCTAACTGGAGCACTCTTGCAAGTTTGGGCGAGGATGAAGGAGGTTTCGGTGGGCGTCAGAAGAGATGGAAGGCTGGAGGTGGCTGGCACACGGGCGATGCACAGGGTGGGCCTCACACCCGTCACAAAGGCAATGGCAACGGTAATGAGCACTCCCCCACGGCTCCTGGCAGGAGGGTGGTACCCAGGAGCCCTGAGCAAATGCGTCACCCCTCACTGGGCCCAGTGCCTCACACAGCCTGGCGGGCGGGGAAGCTGGGCAGCAATCCAGTGGACCAGGGGCACCTGTACTCACGTTGCATCCAATTCCCGCTCACCGGGCTGAGGAAGTTGGGGTAGAGGCCGAAGGGCTTGTCAATTTCCCGAAGGACCTTTCGGATGTTCCTGACCTGCCAAGAGATGGACACCGGGCACATCTTTACTTTCTCCAAGGAGCCAGCTGATTTCCAGCCCACTGAGGACCAGGGTGGCTGATTCCAATCCAGAGAGGAAAACATTCCAACAAGGAAAGGAGAGCTGGGTGGGTAACTAGCAGTTGGCTCCAATCTGGAGGTCAAGAGAGGGGCCTTTGTGCTCAAGAGTGGGGCGCGGCAGGATGTGGCCACAGTGGGGCCTGACCTCCCACCTCTGTGCTGACCAATCTGCCAGGGGCCCTGCCAGTCTCCCCTTCCCCACCTTACCCCTTCCTCACTGTGTGTGGATCTCGGGGACAAGTCTTTTTACAAGGGGCTTTGTATAAGTGACAGTCGCTCATTTGTAAGTGCTAGACAAAACTGTCTTTTTAACAGTCAGAAATGGTTAAATATTGGCAGTTTCACATAAGCCTGGTAATATGTTGTTTTATCTGACATGGTAGGAACCATTCCAGAAGGGAGGATCCTTGGCATTCTTGTGCCCTAATAGGCATCTCGGGGTTTTAATAGCAACTGCAACAGCTGTTAACATTTCTCAGTTGCTCTGAGGCAGACCCATCAGATACACGATCGCCAACCCGCCTAACAATCCACACGGGATTATCATCTCAGTTTAACAGGCAAGGAACCAGGACGTCAGAGAGGTGCAGTCACTTGCCCACGGTCACGGGGCTTGTAGTGGCAGAACCAGGGCATGAGTCTGGTCTGTCCATCCACCCAGAGTGGCCCTGGGTCCAACAGGGATCAGGGCAGGGACCATGCAACAGAGGTTGCCCTCGCTGGAGCAGGAGGCTGGGTCTGCAACCTGCGGGGCTGCGAAGGGCATGACATGGGATTCAGCAAGGCTTTATCCATCAGGGGTTGCTGCCTGGCAGAACATGAAATCTTCCGGTACAGACTCCGCAGGACAGAAAGGCCCTTGGGGACCGAGCTGTAGCATGCTCACAGATTTATCTACAAGCTGAGGAGCAGTGTTTTAGCTGTCAAACCTTTCTTTCCGGGCACAGAAGCTCGCTCGCGCTTGGCTTTGCCACATCAGATCTCACATCCATTTATACTAACGGAGTCCATCATGGGGCACAGGACTGTGCTTGCGCCTGAGTTAGTCTCCACCGTCCTGGGGGTGAGCAGTGAAGCAAGCTAAATGAGCTCCCCTGGAGGGTGCGGGTGCTTCCAGAATCGGGGCCAATTTGTTGACTGTCAATAATCGCCTGTGTGAGAGGCATGACTGGGGGAATCAAAGGAGCTGGAGAATGTAAAAGTAGCAACAGAGAGGTGGAGGGACTCTTGTGAAAAAGCTGGAAGCCTGCTGTAGTGATCTGGTCTCGAAAGAGCGTGGGTTTCAGGGCCAGAAAGTCCCTGGGTTTGAGTCTCGGCTTAATCACTTACCAGATGGATGACTCAGGACAGGTGATGGAACCTCTCCGAGTCTGTTTCCTCCTCTGTCAAAGGGGGATTAAAGAAGACGCACCTCACAGGCTTGGTGGGAAAATCACAGCCACTATACAGTGCCCAGCACATCCCAGGTGCTCAAGCAGCAGCAGCTCCCGTCTAGCAGGAGCTAGAGCAACTCCTCGCCTCACTTCTCTCTGAGCCAGCCGTGGTATTCCTAGGGGGGTCTGGCTCAAGAGGAGCGGAAATAGGGAGGCTGGGGGCAAAGTCAGCCTGGAGTTGGGCAAAAGGACCAGGACCAGAATATAAGACTCGTCAGAAGTGGGATTGACTTTACTCCATGAGCTCTGCAGGTGGGATGTCCTGGGGAGGCAGAGTCCTCTCAATATAAGGAGGGGCTTCTGAAAGGAGGTCTGACAACGTGAGGGGCTGTTTAAGGGTGATGGTGAGCCCCAGTGCTGAGGAAGTGATCAAGGGGTTGAAAAACCCTTCTTGAGATTCTTGAAAAAGCTTGGGTGGATTCCCACATTGAGTAAGCGGTGGTCTTCAACCTGACATCAAAAAGCACACGGGTGCTATTCTTTTTTTTAATGACTTTTTTTTTTTTGATGTGGACTATTTAAAAAATCTTTACTGAATTTGTTACAATACTGCTTTTGTTTTATGTTTTGGTTTTTTGGGCATGTGGGATCTCAGGTCCCTGACCAGGGATCAAACCCACACATACCCCGCCATCCTGCACTAGAAGATAAAACCTTACCACTGGGCCTCCAGGGAAGTCCTGTATGGGTGCTTATTTAAAATGCAGAGTCCTGGGCTTGGAATGACACTCAGAAATCTGCTTCTTCACCAGCCTGCTAGGTGATGCTTTGAGGCTGGCTGGCTGACGTAAGCCTGGAAGCCACTGGTGGTGGTGTGACTCTGTGAGCCCCTGGCTCCCTTGGCATTCTAAGAGACTAACCCAGGACCGGGGAAGAGGAGACTTTGGCGGTGGTCTCCTGCTTCCTGGAGGGCAGGGCTTTATCTCCCTGCAGGGCCAGGACTCGGGAAGGGTCAAGCGCCATCCGCGGATGGTGTGTGGCCACTTTCCTTCTTTGGGTTTAGAGTTAGATCTACGGGGACCCTGCCAGATGGGACTGCCCTGGGCTGTGACCCTGAGAAACCGCTCTTTCTGGAGGGCTTCACGGGGCAGGGGCAGCTGTCAGGAGGGACAAAGGCCTGGACGCCAGCTCTCTGCACCCCTGCGGTCCTAGCCAGCAGGGTAACTGAGAAGGAACAGACGTGAGCCTCTGCCGCGGAGGGAAATCGCTTTGCCAGCCTGCTGACAGAATGAGCTAGACGGGCGTCTGGAAGCGCTAAGGCAGGCAGATCTCACCCGAAGAAGTTAAATGTCTCTGGAAAGGGGACTTCGGTGCCGGGTGGCCAGTTCCTGCCAACGCAAGCTGGTGCCTAGATTTCCCTGGTTGCACTTACTCCGGATTTCACACGTGTGAGGTTGCCACCGAGCTCACACGTATACCAGGGAAAACCTTCTTGCTGGCAGCCATGTCTCTTCCCAGCTTACTCCTTGTCCTCACCTTCCCTGCCACCTGGCATCGGGTACAATCAGGCAACTATTTGCTGCTTGGCCCTGGCTGCGGGCTTTCAGCTCCCCTGACCCGCCCTCAGCTGGCCTGTGCTCCATCTCCCCATCACAGGCGGAGCGCTCACCCTCCGCTCTCCGCAAGGGAAAGAAGGAGCAGAGAGAGACTTGCCTTTTCTGCGAAGGCCTGGTTGCCAGAGAGCTGGGTGAGGTGTAAGAACTCCAAGTGCAGGGATCCAAACTCCGCCAGGATGCTGCTGCTCCCCGCCATGGCCCAGCCCCAGCTCCTGTTGGAGCCGCTGCAAAGACAGAAGCAGTCGGGCTTACCCCTTGCCGGCGGGGCTGGCTCCTCTGCTCCACGGGGGAGCACCTGCTATGTGCTGGGCACTGGACTAGGAGCGTCACCATACAATCGCAGTGAATCCTCCCTGGGGGTCGATACTGTTCGTACCCACCCCCCGTTTATCTGATGAGGATGTTCAGGTTGGTGAGAAACTCGCCTACAGGTCATTTAAACCCAGGGCTGTCTGACAGGCAATAGTCTTCGTTCCTCCGGTCAAGCAGCTCCTGCAAGATGTGTGGGCTCTCGAGGGACATGGGCAGAGCTGCCTTGGTGGCCAAGACCTGGCACAGACATGATGCTAAGTTCACAGGCGATAGGCATAATGCTGTCAGGGACCACAAAGACCCCCTAGAACATTCTATCTCCACCCACTTGTTCAAGGGCAACTGATCGTTCACAATCATTGTTGCTGTGTGTGGAGGGTAAGCAATGCATGGCCGGGGTCCAAAGTGGGGGGCGACGAGAGGGACCCCGCTTGGCCCTTTCCTTCCCTCCACAGTCACTGCTGCCCGTGGACTCACAACGGCCCCCACCTGGAACTTCGTGGAACCCACACCTGAAGGGTGGATGGCTCTTCTAAGACCACCCACCAGGGACCACCTAGATCCTGGGAAGTCCGAGGTTAGGGATGAAAGCAGCAGGGGCTCTCTGAGCAAAGGTCTCCTCGCCGCAGAGATGCACGCGTCTCATGAACACCTTAGATGGGTCACCAGCGTGACTTGGCGGCCCCACCGGAGAAGGCTGTCAGCTAACTGCGTCCTACTTTCAAGGAGGAAGAGTGCAGAGGCAGGGCCCCGGGTAATCCTCCCATCTGCCCCTTTCACAGACGGGGAAAACAGGGCACAGAATGGTGACGTCACTGCCCAAGATCGCACAGTTAAGTGGAGCAGCTGGGACCCTGGCTCCCCGGCAGCTGGCCTCTGTCCGCCCTCTGACTCCCAAGGACAGGACCTAGGAGGGCAAGTGTGGGCCTGGGAGGTCACAGTTTGCCAGCTGAGGGGCCCTGCTTTATCTGGGTGGGCTGGGGCTCCCCCGAGGTTGCCTTTCTCCTCTCTGATGTGGTTTCAGGAAACAGATGGAATCTGCTGGGGCAATGACCTCAATAGACACACCCATTTCCTTCCTATTACTCTGACCCCGGGCAGGTGGGGAGGGAGGGGTTGCACAGAGGGGAAATTTGAGTTCTAGGTAGTAAATAAAACAGCTTCCAGATGCAGGCACTGGGCGGGCTGTCCACATCATGACTGCATTTAAAACCCACAAGGTTAAGCACGGTTAATCCCTGAGGAAAACAGAGAGGGAAGTGAGCTGTCTTTAGAAGCTCAGAACCAGTAGGTGGTGGAGGCAGGATTTGAACTGAGATCTGCTGGCCTCGGCCTCAGAGGGTACGACCCTCAGGGGTCCCCCAGATGGCCCCATATCCACCCTGAGAGAAGGGGAAGCTGATGCCTCTGTGTCCCTCTGCCCTCCAGGCCAGGAGACCTCTCTCTCCAGCCTGTGACCTCAGTGGGAGCCTCAGGCACCCACAGAGGGCTTCCTGAATAATTGATGCTTCCTGCCCTGGCAGAGAAATTCAACGTAAGCAAACAAAAAAAAGCCCCAGCCATGATCAGCAGTCTTTTGTTCCCCTTTTCCTTACAGGAGCCTCTCCTTCCTTCTTCTCCCTCCCAGCACTCACCCTCCCCAGTGGACCTTCAGTGGTGGACTCGCCCGAGCAGGGGCAGGTGGTGGGCCGGGCGCTTTCCCCTCTCCGACTTGGCCTCACTTACTGGGTCCCCCAGTTCCCAGCTAGGGGACCTCAGGTGTGTGAGGGAATTCCTGCAGACCCCAATCTCCTCATCTCCACACCTCACAGAGTCATTGTAAGCTATAAATTATGCACGCGAGGACTGTCACTGTAACCATTATGTAATAATGCACATTAAATTATGTTGTCTGTTAGAGTTAAGTTCTTGATATGTGCCAGGCAGCAGCGGTATCTTATTTTACCTTCACATCCAACTGCAGGGGTAGATAGCAAGATTCTTATTTCACAGGTTGGGACAGTCAGACTCAGAGAGGGTAAGACACTTTTGCAAGGTCACACAGTAACTTGACAGTGTTAGCTGAGCTGAAACCAAATCCACATCCTCGGTCCTCTGTGCCCCTAATGCATCTGTTCTGGGCAGCATCCATTCGGAGACCAGGAGTCTTCTGATCAGCCTTGTGACTGGTGGGCTGACAAAAGCGGGTCTGCTCCCCTCCCTGCCTTTTCAGCCTGAAAGTGGGCCTGCAGCATGCGTTCTCTCCCCTGGTGTGAGGGGCTGCTCCATAATCCTCCTCCCCAGCCTGGCAGAAGCTTTTGTATGTGTACACATGTGTATGGTATCAACACAATCGTTAATTCTGGAACCAGGCAGAGACTGGATTCTAATTTCTAACTGCTGCTGTGTGACCTTGGGTAAGTTACCTCTCTGAACCTGTTTTATCACTTTAAAGTGGGGTCCATGTGGTGGCTGCGTGATGAAGAGAGAGAGTCCATAATGTCATGCCTGGGACACGGTGACCATTTGACAAACCCGCATAATTATTACCACATGGATGCCTGTGTGTGGCAGAAATGTGCACTTGTAAACACGCATTTAGGTGTGAATCTGTGCAGGTAGGGATGGGAGAGCCTGTGTGGCAAGGCAAAGGTGAGGTTGGATCTCTGAGCCTTCATGATTAGGGTGAGTGGCAGTGGGGTGCACGCGTGTGTGTGAGCCTGAGTGTGTGAAAGCTACCTGGGGAGGCTGATTCAGCTGCAGCGGTCCTGGGACTGGACACCTCCCCTCTCCCAGAGTCCAGTGGTCCTGCAGGTCACAGGTCATGGCTGCCCCCTGCCTCTGCCTCCCAGGCCTGCCACCAGGGAGGAGTGGTCATGCTCACTCAGGGACCACTATCCCTCAGGGTCCTCCTCCTAGTTACTGCCCCTCCTCCTGGGGCCCTGGGCAGAGCTGCCCACAGCCAGCCCCATGCTGAGCAGCGGCAGCAGCATGGACCCCGCTCCGCCAGCAGGCCCTCTCCAAAGGGAACACTCAGCACCATGCCCCCAGGGCTGGGCACATCCCTGACGCTTTCCCTGGTGGAGGCAGGAGGCATTTTTAGCAATAGACTCTCTTACCCAGAAAATGAGAGGGAGGTGTTGCCAGGAAATATGCATTTACATACATATGTATACAGCACTGGCAGCATGCAAACAGCCTAAAAATAAACGCGCTTTCTTGATCAGAAATGTCAGGATCTGTGTGAGATCAGGTCTGGGCTCTGAGGGACCTGGGAAAGGCCAGCGGCCAGGGCCGCAGCGTGTGGGGCTTGCTGGGGGTCAGGGGAGGGGGTGCCACATATGGAGGAGGGAGGGGCGCCTGAGCTGAGGTCTTACCCTGACTTCAGGCAGGGAGGCCTGAGAAGCTAGACCTGGGACAGAGAGTCCGAATCACAGGTGCTTATGTCTTGGCTCCGAGACACCTGGCCAAGTTTCTCCAGGATCAGTGTTTGTGGGAAAGGGGCCTGAAAAGAGATCCAACTGTCCACCTCTGAGGAGGCAAGCCTGGCGCCGAGAGGGTGTTTCGCCGGGTCCCCAGGGTTCCTCGCTGGTCTGTTACAGAGACTGAAGTGACATCGCTCCCCAGAATCCTTTCAGACCAGATGGTAAGTCAAGATGCCGAGCAGGCCGAGGCCCCTCTTCTTTGCAAGGCCCTAGCGGGTGGGACCTCCTCTGGACGGACAGGGGTGGTGGGGACCCTAGCTGAGCCCAGAGACTCTGCCTACCCTCCCCTGTGGGGCTGAGATTCCTGAGATAAGAAACTGCTTCAGGTGATGGGACAAGAAGTTCAGTGTGATGGAAATCTTGCAACTCTTTCCCCAGGGTCAGGCTGTAGCAGGGCCTAAAGCACAGCCCCAGAGTGCTCCCTGGGTGCCTGGGGACCGGCTCTTGCCTTCTACTAAGACTCTTGGCTCTGTTCCATGCAGCGATGGGTGCCAGGGTTCCTGCCTGAGGGAGGGCCAGGTGGGCATCAGGAGCACAGTTGTTGATCCATAACGAAATGATTTAAAAGTTGGCCCCGTTACCTGTGAGCTAGAAGACCTTGGGCAGCGGCCATAACATAAATACTGCCCCTAAAGGACTGCTGTGTGGAGTGTGATAGGTGAGGCGATGAGCGAAACCCTCGGCATGATGCCAGGCACAGAGTGAACACTCAGTAAACGTAGGAATCAGCAATCATCAAAATCGGCCTCTCGTCCCATACACAGTGCCTCGAGTGAACATGTGTGGAAGGAGTGAAGAAAGAAGGGGACATGTGTCCTGTCCTCAAGAAGCTCCAGGGCTGGTGGGGGAACGTGGGGAACAAGGGTAATGAGGGCCAAATGAAGCAGAGAGAGTGCCTGGTGGCCAGGCGAGGCGAGGATGCTTCTGGAGAAGGTGGCATCTGAGCTGGGCTCTGAGGGCCAGAGAAGCGGCGAGGAGCCCGGGGACAGAAAGATGGAGGGCAGGCAAGGCAGTGGGGTGCGCAGGGGTCCCCAGGAGCAAGCTGCATGGTCCTCAGTGGGTCTTGAGGCCTGCTGGCTGCTGTCCCCTTGACTTTCACCCTGCCCTTCCCCTCTGGGAAGCAGCGGGATGCAGGTAAGTCCCTGAAGGCTTTGGAGCAGGCTGGAGCTGCAGCCTGGCTGCAGCACCTGCACCAGCCACGTCCCCCAAGGTCCCGTCCACTCTGGCTCTGGGACTTGGTGAGCGTCCAGGAAGACGCTAGCTCCCTCACTGAATGATGCAACCCATCGGGAGGGAAAATGATGGAAGCAGCCAGTGAAAATCAATGGCCAGCAAAAGAAGCATACCAGTGGTTTCTTGCTTAGTGGAGTCACGTGTGATATTTTGGGTCTTATCCAACACTTCTGGTATAATCCACATTTTTTTGTGAGAAGAATTTGTTTTTATAGGGGGGACTCCACCCCACTCCAGTACTCTTGCCTGGAAAATCCCATGGATGCCTCTCAGCAAGGCGCTTCCTCTGCCTTCTCCCACGCCATAAACCCAGCGGAAGGGCCTTTCCCACTGACATTCTGCCCACTCTTCCTGGTTTACAGCAGGAAAGGTGAATGGCTAACCCAGGGATATGATGGCTGA
Source organism: Oreotragus oreotragus (assembly GCA_006410675.1). Taxonomy (NCBI): domain Eukaryota; kingdom Metazoa; phylum Chordata; class Mammalia; order Artiodactyla; family Bovidae; genus Oreotragus; species Oreotragus oreotragus. The sequence goes on along the minus strand of SJYX01013054.1, from coordinate 77,249 downwards.
GGAGCCCAGGTGTCAGGGGCCCTGCCCAAGGCTCTGGGCTGCTCAAACTGTTCTGATTAATTCAAAATCACCCGTGACCCTCTGAGGAAATAAATCATCAAGGAAGTTGCAACAACTTAACTTTATGGCTATTTATTCCAGTGTTGTTTACAATAGTAGAAAAAGTGCAAATACACTAAATATCAAATAACAGGGAAATGGGGAAATTACGGCTTTTAAGTGCAACTACTGAAGTGATGTTGCAGACGGTTATTTTATAGCAAAAAAGGGGGTTTGTGATCTATTAAGAGACAATATTTCACAATGGTGTAATTCAACTTTCACATGAGGAGAGGTTGGGAAAACACTGAAATATTAACAATGGTCTTCCCAAAGGACTAGGCTCATGGAGGATTTTTATTTTCTTCTTTTGGTTAATCTCTATTTTCTGTGCTATTTTTACAATAAAAGCAAACCCACAAAAGGGTTATTTATTTTTTAAAAAGATGAGATGCAAGTCCCCAAGCAACCACTCCTGGTGAGACAACAAGCATTTCCTTTCACTTCGCGGCTTCAAAGGGGGTCTCAGTGCGCTGGACCCCACTGCGTGTTGTTGTAAGATGAAGCGTTCCTGAGGCCTCGCCTTCTAACAGATGCAATTGATAGCTTCTCAGACAGCCGTCTGGGGACCACAGTGGAGAAGGAGTTTGTGATCACCGCTCTGGTGAGACAACAAGCATTTCCTTTCACTTCGCGGCTTCAAAGGGGGTCTCAGTGCGCTGGACCCCACTGCGTGTTGTTGTAAGATGAAGCGTTCCTGAGGCCTCGCCTTCTAACAGATGCAATTGATAGCTTCTCAGACAGCCGTCTGGGGACCACAGTGGAGAAGGAGTTTGTGATCACCGCCTGGGATGTGGGTTAGAGGGCTCTGTGGGGCAGGTGTGGTTCCTGTTTAGGGAAGGGGGTGGGAGGGAGGGAGGGAGGGAGACGGACGAATTGCACCTGGGGACTGGCTGTGATGGGTGCGAGATGATAATGTCCAGTGCCAGACAGTGGGTCCTAGCAGTGGGTACAGGGGCAGCACAGCAGAATCCCAAGGCAGTTTGTCTAGACACCAGATTCCAAAGCCTCGGGTCACCCCAGAAGCCACTGGTTCAGTAACAAGAGGCTCTTGTTTGAAGGTCCTGACATCTTCATTTGACCCCCAGGGGGGCTGAGCACAGAGGCACAAAGGAACCCACGGGGCCCTGACACAAGGCTGGGGCTCCAGGCTGCCCTCTGCTCGAGGACTGCAAGCTAACTCCTCTGAAATGCTCCTCTCTCCCAGCAAACCACATCTCCTCCTTTGGAAGGCCCTCCTGCCGACTGGTACAGCAGGGTCTCAACCATCCCAGGCAGGACGCTGGGGGACCGTGTAGACAGGAGTAGGACCGCGGGGAATAGAAAGCCCGTCCTCCTTATCGTTTGGAAATGATGTGTCTTACCCACGTGAACTTCAATCCTTGCAACAGCCTTGGGGAAGACAAAACTGGGTCTCAGAGAAGCAATTTGCCCGAGGTTGTGGAGCCATGTTATGTGGCTCTTTTCCAGGCCGCATGCTGCCTCACCAACACAGAGAGAGTCGGCCTCGGACAGTCACGGTAAACAACGGGCCCTGGCCTCCTAGTCCCCAACAGAGGGAAGAGAGACCGGCAGAAATTACGTGCCGCAGAGCGGAAAGGGCTCTGGACGGGAGTCAGAGCCCAGGCTCAGATGTCCTGTCTGGGCAGCTGCCTGACCTTGGGTGAGCCATGTGCTGTCTCTGAGCCTCCTCTGCACAAAGGAACAGTGATGCGTGCTTGAGAGAGAGTCCTCTGGAAATCAGATGAGAGGATGTACGTAAGTGAGGGCGCTATACAAGCTGCAATGTGCTCTGTGGATGTCACTCGGTGCAGCCGTGGCTGTACTTGTCACTCTCCTGGGAGCGGAGTCTCAGGGGCTCCACCTCCTGCAGGTTCCCTCTGTGGCAAGAAAGACCTCAGCACCGGAAGGGATGTGGAGGCTCCTTCACCGTCCATTCCACAAACGCTCGTGGGGACAGCCCACCCCACGGATAGGCAAGACGGAGGAGGAGAGGGGAGGGCGTCCTCACCCTGGTGTGGCCAAGTCCCGGTGACAAGCAGTGATGCCGAGCCTGGCTGAGCAAGGGCTAGGAGCCAGGGCGCGGGAGCCTGTGTGGCCTGCACCAGACGGCTCTCTAGCTCTCTGTCTGCATGCCTGCTAGGGCAGCCTGGTCTCTGCCACGTGGAGGGAGGGGTCAGGGAGGCGTGTCCGGGGCGACGGGGCAGTGCTGACCACGTGGGAGCCTGCCTGCTCAGGAGCTCTGCGCCAACTGGGCTCTCCTGGGGCCTCCTGGACCACGGCGCTCACACTACACCCTACTGCCTGCTCTGCCCCCCAGAAATCATTGGCCCCACACCCACCCTGGTGGGCCCTGAGCTGTATCACTCCTCCCCCATCCTGGACAGGAGGCTGGGGAGTGCCTGGGCAGAGGCTGGTGCCTTTCTCAACTCCACGTCATTTTCCTGTCCTGGGGGCTTTCAAATGACATTCAGGCCTTGGGTGGCTCGCAGGGTTCCCATGGACAGTTCAGTTCAGTTCAGTTCAGTCGCTCAGTCGTGTCCGACTCTTTGCAACCCCATGGACTGCAGCACGCCAGGCCTCCCTGTCCATCACCAACTCCCAGAGTTTATTCAAGCTCATGTCCATCAAGTCGGTGATGCCATCCAACCATCTCATCTTCTGTCATCCCTTTCTCCTCCTGCCTTCAATCTTTCCTAGCATCAGGGTCTTTTCCAACGAGTCAGTTCTTCGCATCAGGTGGCCAAAGTACTGGAGTTTCAGCTTCAGCATCAGTCCTTCCAGTGAATATTCAGGACTGATTTCCTTCAGGATGGACTGGTTGGATCTCCTTGCAGTCCAAGGGACTCTCAAGAGTCTTCTCTAACACCACAGTTCAGAAGCATCAGTTCTTTGGCGCTCAGTTTTCTTTATAGTCCAGCTCTCACATCCATCACTTGGGGACAAATTGATACAAGCAGGAATCTCTGCTGAGGAGATCAGTCTTGAGCAAGAGGGGCCCTGAGTGACTAGAGATCGAGGGCTCACTGCTGCCTCCACACCCTTAGCACCCGGGGCAACCCAGTGACTTCCTCCGACAGCGGCGGCAGAGGCTCCCCGCCGGCAGGGAGCAGGACCACTGTTTGTCTCTAAGTGGACACAGCAGTGATGCGCGGAGCAGCGCAGCCCTCTGGGTAATGGAGACATGACTGATGGGTGACCCAGGTGCTGGGGACTCAGCCAGCTTGCCCCTCAATCCTCAGACACTCCCAAGGGACGAAGTCCCCGCTCTACGATCTCAGGGTTCCTTACAGTGCAGACAACATGGGCTCTGGATTCTTTCAGCCCTGGGTTCGAACCCTTTCCCTCTCATCCCATTTCACAAGAGCTCTCTGACTCCATGGGCTTAGGATCACCCCATGGAGGGGAAGGCAGGAGGCCCAGGAGTGGGAGAAAGAACTTGCTCAAAGCCACAGGCAGGTGCCCCGTGCGGGTGAGAGGCAGGTCTTCCTAAGCTGGGCCCAGGGCTCCACCTTCTTGCCTCATTTCAAGGCTCTCCTTCTGGAAGCCAACGCAGCTTGCCTGGGCTGAGTGGCCAGCAGTGGCTGCCCACCTCCCAGGTCACCCCCTTGATACCTGGAGCTGGTGTCTGGCCCAGAAGCAGCTGCCCTTAAAGATTTACCACCAACAGTGGGAGCCAGTGCTGAGCAGCAGAGTGGACACACGGGACAGAAGAGGAGGTAGAATCTGGAAGTGGCCCTATGGAGACGGGATGTGGATCCCCTGGAACCCCTGTTTCCTCGTAAAATGAGGGGGTGGGATTGGTGTTCTCCCAAGCCCTCTTCAGCCAGGATGACCCAGGGGCCTCAAGAGGCCAACTCACCTCCTCTCCCGTCAGGTAGAAGGCTGAGAGGAGTCCTCCGATGAACCGGATGTTCACTTCAAACAAGGACGCTTCTCCGCTCTGCAGGGCAGAAAGATGGGGAGGGCAGAGGGGACATCGATGAGATCCCCGCAGGGCTCCCTGGGGCCTGCCAGGCCCTTGAGACAGGTCACATCTGCCACCCACCGCCTCTGCCCCACTGGCCTGGCCACACTTGGGCCAGGCTCCAAGCCCTTGCCCAGCGGGTCAGGGTCCCTGCGGTGGGGGTTTTCAGAGCAAAAGGCGAGAGGGATCAGCACCTGCCCGGCAGCAGCTACCGCACATTTACAGAGTTCCAAATAAACACTGGGCTTGGCTGCCTTCCCTAGCCCTTGCCAGAGGCCATCGGAGCCAAGTCATGCCTGGCTGCTTTCCAAGGAGCTTGAGAACGCGCGGGGGAAGCTGCCGGCTGAAGCTTAGCCCGAGGACTGGCAAATCCTCTCCCAGTCTGGTCCCCTCCCCTCTCTAAGGGAGCCTCCTTGGCTTTGCAGGAGGCTGGTGTGGCCCTTCCTCGGGGAAACAGGGCAAGCAGATGGTTCTCAGAGGAGGTTCTGGGGCAAAAGGAGGGCTGCCAGGCAGATCCTGACAGGCAATCAGCATTTTCTTAGCCTCCGCTCCGTAGCCCTCAGGGTACACCCACACTCGCCTTCATCACTGTTGTCTTCTTTCTGAAGCCTGGACAGCAAAGCAGGGTATTGGAGCATCATGGTAAGGACCATATCTGGCTTAACATCCCACCTGAGCCACTCACTTGGCTTTGGGACTTTGGGCAAGATATTCAGCCTTTCCCACTCCGAGTTTCCTCTTCCTGAGCAGGTGGACAGGAGATGCTGACTGAGGCAGGGGAGAAGCCTGTCCAGTGCCTGTCCAGGGCTGCATGTGGCTCCAAAAAGGTGCCTGTTATTACCCGCCCTTGCTCCCGAGGGTTCCCTTTGCACGCTTCCCACATTGCAGTCTTTTGTTATTGATGACAACGACGGCCATCCTTTTATCTGGGGGAGCTTTTCCACTAACAGAGCACTTGCAAAGCTGTTCCTCTCTTTTGCCTTCCAGTTCTTGGTGAAGTCATCACTCCCACCTTTCAGATGAGAAAGCCCAGACTCAGAGAGGTGTAGAGCCCCGACCTGGCTTTCTTCCAGGGACACTCCCTAACTGTCCCTGGGGTGCCTGAATGTCCCTAGGCTCCCCAGCCCTGCCACCACCCGGCCCCTCGGGCAGCTGCCTGAGGCCCACTCTCTTCCCACCATCTGCTTAGGGGTCCAGATGGGCTATGGAGCCACTCCTGCCTTCTCCCACCTCTGCTCCCATAGGAAATGGCAGGATTCTGCACGTCTTCACCTCACGCAGACTGGGCAGAAGTCACAACAAGCTTCGAAATCATCACAGGGATGATGGCATCACTTTATCCGCACTGGGCTTTACAGTGTGTTATGAAATGCTTTTTACAACCCTCCAGGGCCATCCATCCTTACAAGCCTGTGAATTAGGCACCAGCATCGCCCCGTCTTTCGGGTGGGAAACTCGGGTCCAGGAAGGTCACATGACTTTTTCCCAGCCTGCGGGCTGAGCCGTCCCCTGTAGCATCGCTCGCCCAGACCTTTTCCACCTTGTCTCTCTGCCCTGCTCCGCAGTGACACGGGCTCCTCTAGGAGCGGAGGTGTCCACTCTGCCAGGAGTTACTGGAGCTGTCTCGGTTCACAGCAGGACCTGTCACTCGTGGAGCCCCGGCTGGAGCCTGACGTGACCCCACCATCTGTCTCCACGTCCCGCTCCCCCAGGCCACCTAAACAGCTTCTCCCTGAGGGAAGCTGAGACTGCCAGCATGGATCTGTCACTTTAGTCCAGGCTGGGAGGTCACTGGAAGAGGCAGGTGTCTGGTATTTAAGGCTTTTGTACCATCCACACGCATGAGCGTTCCCTCCCCAAGGGTCTGGTCCTTGAGGTCCTAAGCAGGGTTGCCTTTAAAGGCTGGAGACCAAGAGGGTCCCAGACCTGGCCATAGGCCTCACACCAGATCTCCTCCGTGCCCCCTCGCCTGTCTCAAGAGGGCAGTGCAGGGACGCATAGATGGGAGCTCCGGCTCAGGGCAGCTCCAAGCAGATCACCACTTCTCCCTTCCTAGAGTCACTTCCCCTGTGGCAGCGGCTCTGTCTGACAGACTTAGTCCCAGAAGGAGCTTCCTGGGTGGGAGCAACGTGCCTGGAGTTCAGGCTGGTAGACACTCATGGGCTGGCGGGACGTCCCCCACCTTAAGGCTGGTCACAGGGCAGGGCACTTGGCCCAGAGTGTTGGGAGCCCTGGCTCTGAGAATGCCCTGCTGGGCAGCCTGGGTCTCAGAGATGGGAGGCGAGCTGGTGGCTGACCTCTCAGGCCCCTTCCAGCCCTAGTAGCCCAGGAGGTCTCGGACTCACCACGTTCAGGTGGAAGCTCTCTTCGACCCAGGCCTTGGCCTCCTGGAACTCCTCCTTCAGCTCCATGAGGTAGAGGGTGTCTAGGGAGTCGATGATCGTGGCCCCGCTGAGGCCTCCTGCAGGCACAGAGGATGCAGGGCGTGACCCAGGGTCATTCTCATCCTTTCCACCCCAACCATAAGCCACCATTCACTAGGCGTCCTCTAAATACCTGGGCAGGCTCCCAGGAACAACTCAAGGAGACTCCAGGGTCACCAGCCTTTAAAGGCACATCTGGGATCCAGAGTCCTCCCTTTGCGTCCTCCTCAGGGCAGCAAAGAGGGGGTGGTGGGTCGGGGAGACAAGTTCAAGGGCTGAGCCGCTTCCCAGACCTTGGTCCACTTTTACGTCCGCCAGCAAGTCAACCATCAGCACCAAGCGGTGCTGTGATGCTGGAGGGTGCGGGGAGGGGTGGGTGAACTGGCATTTGGGCCACAAAATCTTAAAAAGTATGCTAGTCTTCTGACTCAATTCCATTCTTTATTTTATGCTAAGAAAAAAGATGTTCATAAATATTTACCCAGGAAGGTATTATTGCAGTAACATATAATGGGTGAAAAAGTAAAAAGTGAAAGTGTTAGTCGCTCAGTCGTGTCTGACTCTTTGTGATCCCCGTTATAGCCCACCAAGTTCCTGTCCATGGAATTCTCCAGGCAAGAATACTGCTGCTGCTGCTAAGTCACTTCAGTCGTGTCCGACTCTGTGTGACCCCATAGACGGCAGCCCACCAGGCTCCCCCGTCCCTGGGATTCTCCAGGCAAGAATACTGGAGTGGGTTGCCATTTCCTTCTCCAATGCATGAAAGAGAAAAGTGAAAGTGAAGTTGCTCGTGGGTAGCCATTCCCTTCTTCAGTGGATCTTCCCAACCCAGGGATAGAACCCAGGTCTTGCAGGCAGACCTTGAAGGCAGATTCTTTGCCATCTGAGCCACCAGGAAAGCCCCAAATATAAGGGGTAAAAGTTGGGGAAAAAAGCTCCAAGTCCAATAATAGGGGATCAGTTATACAAATTGTGGCTTATGTGTACAAACTAGGACATTATGCATACATTCACACAAGTCAGAAAGACTATTAGCTGGGGAGATATCCACAGGATCTGATAAACTAAAAAAAATTAAATTGCAAAAACAAAAAAGCAGAGTATAATTTCTTTACTGTTTGCCAGTGTGGACAAGCTGGTACAGAATTAAGTCTGGCAGGAAGTGATTCAGTGGTTATCTCTGAGGGTGAGGATTACAGGTGCTTTTTGATTACTTCTAGCTCATGGATTATTTTTATAACCAGAAATTTATTTCTGCGTAAAAAAAAAAAAAAAGGAAAGACAGTTTGAGCAAAGAAACCAAACACATGCACAAACTAAAGAGGCCATGGCCACCCCTGGGCTTCAGACTCCTGTCTTGGGAGTAAAGGCAGAGAAAACTGTACCGTTTCCACCTTACAAGCCGGACAGAAAAGCAATGAGGAAGACCTCCCCATGTGGGACAACAGAGCGTGGCTTGTAGAGGATGGTGAAGGAGGAAAGGAGGGAGAAAGAGACATGCTTAGTGCCACCTGGAGGGCTTCCTGGAAGAGATGGCAGGCTCCCATTAACTCTGTACTACAGTCATCACAGGCAGCAGTGATTTCCTTCAGGGACTAGGGGGTAACTTGAGAGGAGTATTGTTCCTTCAGTGTACTCTTTGCAGAGTGCTCCTTCCCCCAGAGGCTGCCAGAGCTGGCCACCGGGTGCGGAGCCCCACTGGAGTTTGAAGCACGGCTCTGCGGGCCCTCCTGCATTCAGAGGTAGTGTCTGATCTCCTTAATTAGTGCTTCCCTAACTGCTCACTTGTGTTGACTTTGCAGAGTAATTCCTATGAAACTCAAACACTTAACCACCTCTCTAGGCCGGGCAAGGTCAGATAAAAGGCATGCCCTGGAAAAGATGGGAGGCAGACCCAGGAGAAGCTGGCAGTAAGTTAAGTCTGGAGGTTAAAGAGCCACTTCCAGGAGGAAGGGTTTTGCAAGGAAAAATAGAGGGTGGGGAGGGCTAGCGGGGGTGGTGGTGCGGGCG
>SJYX01013054.1:0-61793 GCA_006410675.1 Oreotragus oreotragus | reverse complement strand
ACCCTTGCCTCACCCCTAGATTTCATAGACAAGGACCCCTGAAAGATCCCCTTCAAGTTTAGGCCAAGGGAGGAGAGGAGCCCCAGGCTGGGCCACATGTAATGTGTTTTCCGTATGTGGGCGTCTCGGTCCGCTGGGAAACAATTTCGGATCTGCTAGCTGAGCCCCCTTCCTGGAGGGGCCAGGAGGCTGCTCAGATCAGCGAGGAGAAGAGAAGCCCAAGCTGCGTGTCCTTCAGGGCCCAGGGCGAGGCGGCCCAGAGGATCTGATTTCTGGACCCTGTCCCCGGGCCGCCGGGTGTTTTCACCCCGTAGGGCCTCCGTCTCCTGGGCTGACCCTGAGCCCGGAGGCCCCGGGACCTCGGCTGGGCCAGGAGGGCAGCCAGGGAGCCTCGTGACCAGCTGTCCTCCAGAACACTCCCGAGGCTGCTCACTAAGAGAGCTGTTGGCAGGGTTCTGCCCCGGCTCTCAGCTTCCTCTCACCCCGCCCCCAGCCACCACCCTGCTGGGCCGTAGGCCAGCAAGTCACTTATTGGAAAGCTTTTCGTTTCAGGCCAGAGGTTACCTGGTGGCCCGGCCACCAGGCAGGAGAGAAGGCGTGATACCCTCTCTCTGTCTGCACCTGTGGCCCATCTAGGGTGGCTCCCCCATGGAAAAAGAGACCCGTCCGTTCAGTCAACAGCCCCACAACTCGTCGGGAAAGAGCCAGAGGGGTGCAGAGTCAGGCAGCTGGCTCGGCAGCTTCCCTGGGCTGCAGCAGCCCGCTCTCCCAGCTCTAGCTCTGAACTCCGCTGGTTCCTCTTTCTGCCGGGGCAGGAGGCAGTGGTGGTGGTGGTTCAGTCGCTCAGTTGGGCCGGACTCTTGTGACCCCATGGACTGGAGCCCGCCAGGCTCAGCATCTCCATGGGATTCTCCAGGCAAGAATACTGGAGTGGGTTGCCATTTCCGTCTCCAGGAATCGAGGCAGTGGGGTCTGTTAAAAAAACAAAAAAAACAAACCACAGCTCTGGGTTCAAATCCCAGGTTGGGTCAGCAACCTATCCCCTCTAAGTGCCAAAGTTCTCATCTGTAAAATGAGGTAAAGACCACTGGGCCGGGGTACTGGGGAGCTACTGAAGGTTCCTGAGCTGGGACAAGGTATCATATAATGCCCAGCCTACATACACGTGTACGTGTCTGGCATGGAGGAAGCGCTTGACAAATCAGTTTCCTGCTCTTATTTCTGGGGTCCCTTAGCTCACCTTGAAATTCTGGCCTGGCCCAGGGAGGTTCACATTCTGGCTCCATTATGTACTAGCTGTGTGACAGGGCAAGTCACTGTACCTCGCTGAGCCTCATTTTTCTCATCTGCAAGATGAGGAATACAGTAGCACCAACCTGATAAGGCTGCTGGGAGGGTTAAGTGGGGCGGTGGATGAGGAGGAGCTGGCACGATGTTGGGTACACGTGAGCTTGCCCCGACAGCAGGGGTGTGGCCCTCTCTGTCCCCAGCTGGCCCTGGGCAGCCCCTCCACAAAGTCTTCCAGGGTCTCCTGCATTTACTGGTCTCTCACCAGCCCGTGGGGCACCAGACACAGCTTGTAAAAGTCTTGGCCTCAACTTAAAGGCAACACGTCACACGGGTCCCGCCTCTGTCCGCTGCTTCCCACCCCTGACTTGGCTGTGCCTCTGCCTCCAAAAAGGTCTACCTGCCTCCCAGGCCTCTCTGATTCACCCTGTACATTGTCACCTTACCTGTCTTCCTAAAACCAGATCCACTGTGCCCCTCCCCAGCTCAGGAGCCTGCAAAGGCTTTGCAGTACCCATGCAACAACCGGGGACAGGGGGTGAGGCCTTTTGGGTCTGAGTCCAGAGGATCTGGCTAATATCATCTCCCATCCAGCTCTGCTTCCTGGACCCAGGCTGCATGCTCTGGCCTCCCTACATTTGCATGTGTGGTCTCCTCTGACAAGAGAGCTTCTCTGTGTATCTGGGCATATGTAAAGCCTTCACCTTCTTCAAGGTCACCTCCCACTGGCAGCCTTCTCTGATTGCACCCAGCCAACCTCTTCCTGCCCAGAGAGCTTCCATAGAACTTTCCGAGACCTCCCACTCAGGTGACCTTCATTCACGCCCTGTACTGTGAGGCTCTAAACAGACTGTGAGTTCCTTGAGGCCAAACGCTCCCTTGGCTTCTCTCACACCCCTTCCCTGCCACCCCAAAGGCCAGAGCCCCCAACCCCAGTGCCACCCACCATTCCCTGCAGCCTCAGCACCTGCCCTGACTTCTGGGATACTTCTGCAAACTCTGCTAAGAATTGCCTTCCCCATCCCCCCTTCTCCTGCAGAGCCCGCCCAGGGCCTCCTCGGCCAGGAAGCCACCGTGATCCTCCCCCCACAATCTGCATGAAGTCTCACCCTCCCGGAGACGTCCTCACCAGCCCCTCGGGGCCGACCCTTGAGGCTTGTGCACTCTCATCTCCACGACAGGTGCTCCGCTCTCACCACCATAACAGAGTTGTCAGTTTACTGCCCCGTCCTCTGTAACAGCAGGGTCGCCTCCAGGCTCAAGAGACAGCCGCCAGCGGAGTGGGCAGACAGGAGGGAGGAGACCAGGCCGGCCCATCTGCACGGACTCCCTGGCCTGGCGCTGGCTCTGGGCTGGGTCTTGGCCTTCAGGACGCCCTCTTCCTCTTGCTTCTCCTTCTCACCCTGTGGTTGCTTCTTCCCAGCTTCTTTGCTGGTTCTTCCTCATCGCCAGGCTTTGAAAGCCTGGGGCTCTGTCCTTGGGCCTCTGGTCTGTTCTCCTTCCTCTTCTTAGTGACTGAATCTGGCCTCACGGCTTAAATACCATCCACATGCCGATGACACCCAGATTTAAATATCCAGCCAGGACCTCGACCTCCAGCCCAGACTCACTATTCAACAACGCCTTACTCACACTTCCACTTGGAGATCTAGAGACATCTCGCCTATAACTTGTCTGAAGGTAAATCCTGCCCCTCCCTCCCACAGTCTTCCCACTTCGGTGAATGCCAACCCCCTCCTCCCAAGAGCTGTGGCCCCAAGCCCTTGACTCTTCACCTCTCGCCCCCACATCTTATCCCGCAGCAGATTTTGGTGGCTCTGTCCTCACAAGAGCTCTAGCCTCCACCCACTCCTCACCTCCTCCGGCCTTCCACGTTCAGAAACGCAAGTCGTGTCACGCCTTTCCTCTGCTCAAAACCCTCCGAGGGCTACCCCCCTGCCTGGAGGGCTGTGATCCTGCCCTGGCTTCCTCTCTCTGCTTGGCCTCCCTACCTTCATGCCAGCTGTTTGCTGCTCGCCGAGCCCTCCAAGCCCTAGAGCCTTGGCCTTGGCACTTGGGGTAGCTCTTCCCTCTCTCTCTCTTCAGCACCTTAATCCCTGGCAATGTTACACACAAACAGGGTCTGCTTCCCTGTTTGCTGTCTTCCCCAACGGAGCGTGAGCTGCTGGAGGGGAGGCTCTGTTTCGTGCACTGCAGTCCTCCCCTGCCTGGAACACTTCCTGCCCATCACAGGTGCCTGATGAGTATTTAGGAATAATGGGGCCCCTTCCCGGGGCAGGGAAGGCTTCAAAGGGGTTGTGGCTCATTCATATGTTTCCGTGTTTGGCTACAGTCTGGCACCCAGAGGCATTAAAGGTAAATGTGTGGCTTGAACAGACTGAACCTATCACATGGGCATCTTCGATGACCACGTCCAGAGCAGCTTAACTCTGTGCTCTAGGCGCTGGTGCCCATCGACAGAGGAGACCCTCCCAGCAGGCTGTGGCCAGACTGGCCAGAACGGTTGAGCGGGTCACAGCACTGCCCTGCACAGAGCTACCTGTCAGGGTCTATAAGGGAAGGACCCTGGGACCCCACGGCCTCCTGCCCTGGGGGCTGCCTGGCCGTGAACCACTCTGCCCTGCTGGACTGTGGTTTGTATCACCTCTCCAACTCTGCCATATTAATGATGATGAGGTTTTTATGTGACATAGTATTAGCAAAGAGAAGTGGGTTAGGCTGGGCAACATAAGCTCCAGAAAGAACATTTAGATAGGAAAAAAAAAAAAAAAAAATCACCCAAGGCGTAGCCTATTACCGCAATATCCCCAGAGCCAAATACTAATGGTTCCATTTAATTTGATGATACTATCCAGAGACTTTATTCTTAATCTGTAAAGCAACAACACAAATGTCTTTCTCAGCTTCCAAAGAAACCACTATAGCTGTGGGGCAGGTTGAGTTCCCAAAGATGAGTTCCCATAGGATGCCCTATCCCACAAGAGAACCTCTGCCCACAGCTCCTCTCCTTGAACCTGGGTGCAACTTTGTGACTACCTGGAATAACAGAATAAAGCAAAATGGATGATGTGCTAGTTTTCAGGCCCAGACTTACAGAAACAGGCAGCTTCTACTTTCTGTCTCTTGGAATGCTGGCTCTTGGGACCAGCCGCCATATTGTGAGGAAGCCCGAGAGACCTCACAAGGAGAGAACGCATGGAGAAGCCGTACGTATGCTATCTGATGGACAGCCCATCTGAGCTTCCAGTCAGCAGTCTGCATCCATTCCAGAAGCTTCCAGAAGGTTCCAGCTATCAAGTCACCTTCAGCCTTCCAGCTTTCCCAGGTTAGGGGCTGTATATCCTGGCAGGGAGATAAGCTGTCCCCATTGTGCCCTTTCTGAATTCTTAGCCCACTGAATCTGTGAGCATAATAAAATCATCGTTTTAAGCCAGTAAGTTTTGGAGTAATTTGCTATGTAGCAGTAGGAGCCGGCTTGTTCTGCCACATGGGTTTCTATGAGGATGAATTAAAGCGATATTCCTACTATCCCAAAGTACATTGCTTAAAACTACCTGAGGTCTTCTGTGGAAGAGTGAAAAAGGAGAGTGAAAAAGCTGGCTTAAAACCCAACATTCAAAAAACTAAGATGATGGTATCTGGTCCCATCATTCCATGTCAAATAGATGGAGAAACAATGGAAACAGTGACAGACTTTATTTTCTTGGGCTCCAAAATCACTGCAGATGGTGACTTCAGACATGAAATTAAAAGACGCATACTCCTTGGAAGAAAAGCTATGACTAACCTAGACAGCATATTAAAAAGCAGAGATATTACTTTGCTGACAAAAGTCTGTCTAGTCAAAGCTATTGCTTTTCCAGTAGTCATGTGTGGATGTGAGAGTTGGACTATAAAGAAAGCCGAGCACCAAAGAACGGATGCTTTTGGACTGTGATGTTGGAGAAGACTCTTGAGAGTCCCTTGGACTGCAAAGAGATCCAGCCAGTCCACCCTAAAGGAAATCAGTCCTGAATATTCATTGGAAGGACTGATGCTGAAGCTGAAACTCCAATACTTTGGCCACCTGATGCGAAGAACTAACTCATTAGACAAGACCCTGATGCTGGGAAAGATTGAAGGAAGGAGGAGAAAGAGACAACAGAAGATGAGGTGGTTGGATGGACATGAGTTTGAGTGAACTCCGGGAGTTGGTGATGGACAGGGAAGCCTGGTATGCTGCAGCCCATGGGGTCACAAAGAGTCGGACATGGCTGAGCGACTGAACGGAACTGAGGTCTTCTGGCTGCATAAAATATTTTAGGGATGAGGATTTCCCCACTTTTATCAGGTCTGGGTTATTTGTTTTCCTCCAGGAGGAATTTTTTCCTTGAAGCTTTCCATAATGATTAGTTCCTGGATTACTTAAAGTTGTGTTCAGGGGCTGAGTATTTCCAGGAAAAGGTTTCTTGGTGCCTCTGGAAAGACTAAAGATATTTTTAAGGAAATATTCTTGGAATCCAACAGAATGTTCTTACAAGAAGCTGATTAATAAAAGGTAATCAGATCTGACTGTATCACTGCCCTTTTAAAAAGCTCTCAAAGCCTCATTTTCTCCAAGTTCAAAGTCCTGGGCACAGTGTGCAGGGTGCCTGTGGTCCAGGCCTTGGCACCCTCCCTAGTCTCACCTCCCTTTTGCCCTCTTTGCACGTGATGCTCTGCCCAGAGCAGACCACTAGCAGCTCCCCAAATACCCTGCAGTGTCTGCTGATGCAAGTGCTGTGTCTTTTCTCAGGATGTTCCAGAACCATGAAGCAGAGCTGACCGCCCCCCTCCTTTGCAAAGCCTGACTCGCTCTGCAGCAGGTGCCTCCATCACAGCACGGTCCACCCTGCATCTGACATCTTTGCCCGTGAATCATCTTCACCCGTGAATCATCTTTGCCCGTGAATCCCGGAGGCCAGTGGCTGGGTCTGACTCTTCCCAGGAGCCCCAGCATCCTCCCTTAGGCCAGGCACCAAGAAGGCAAGAACAAACGGCTGCTGCATGAATAAATGGCTGGCAGAAACACCCACAGCACTTTCTTAGGGATTTCCAAACATTTCGCAAGCCCTTTTTGCCTCGGAGAAAACACAGTGCTCCTAGCAGTGGCCAGTGATCCAAGGAAAGCACTGCCAGAGGGACATGATGGGCAGCTGCTGACATCAGGGCCCTGGTGGAACTAATGGCTTCCTGCATCCTTCCCAAACACATGCCGCACTTTGCAGCCACAGCCGCTGGAGAACGCTTGCTGTGGCTGACCGCCGGATGTTCACTGTGACGAATGGCCAGACATGGTTCACTGAAGCAGCCTGCTGGACAGGGTTCCTCATTGGAAAACAGGGTGTGTTTAAAAATGTTAATGTTTTGTTTGTTTTTAAATAAGAGCTGGGGGTGCAGGCTGACCTGGAAACTGGTATTCAGACAATTCCCTGCAACAGTGCTGTGTAACAAGCTCTGAACTGCTTTCATCTCAGAACATCTCATAGAGAAGAAAAGGCAGATGGAGAAACTGGAACTCAGGGCGTTCACAGCTGTAACCAGACTTTTCAGACCATGTAACTTTACAGACTTGGTTTTAACCCAGCTTCATCCTTTCCCAGCTGTGTGATCATGGGCAACTGACTTGACCTCCCTGGGGCTCAGAAAAATGGGACAATGGGGCCTCCTTTTGAGGACAGAATGGCCAGTTCAGATGCATGTATACCAGAGCACTCAGCAGGCACTCAGTACCAGAGAATCTGATCCACCCGGCACACAGTAGGTGCTCTGTGCACAGAGCTGTTATCATAAGGCTCAGTTCTGGCAGAGGAAGGCATACCCTTGGCCCGCCAGGAAAGGATGGCATGGCCTACATGCCAAGCAGGTAGGAGCTGCGGGCTCTCAGGAAGGCAGGATCAAGCTGGGCAGGCACTCTGGCATTTTTAACACACTTCTTGCCTCAACAGGAAGACGAGAAAAAGCCGGAGTCCTGGCTGCTCACCCCGAGACCCTAAACCCAACGGCTGCTCTGGGTGGCTCCTGAGGGCAGACCCAGAGTCCCTCCACGGTCTGGCTTCCCCCTGCAAATCAGACGATCGCTCAGTACTGTCCCTCCACCTCCACAGGAAGGGTAAACATCCTTGTTTCATCAGCCTTGATCTTAGCCATGTAACCTTTTTTGGCATCTCGGTGGGAAGGCAATTAAAATTGGCTCTGACTTTAGGCTCGGCCCTGAGACTTGCCAGTGGGATTAGTGGACTTGAACATTGAACAGAGGTTTGAAATAAGGTCGCATGGGTGGATTTTCCCTCCTGCATGCCCACCTTCCACCAGGAGAAGAACAAGTCTCAAACAGTCACTGGTCCATGAAGGATGACAGGCGGATGGAGCAGACTTGAGCCAGCTGAGCAAAGCCTAGATAAACCAAACCCCAGCCTATTTGCAGCCACGTGAACAGAAAATAAATGCTGACTCTTGCCTGCCACTCACTGTGGAGTAATTTTTTGCATGGCATTATTTTGGAAATAGATGACTGATATAATGCCCTTTCAGTCCTACTTCTTAATAGTCTTGGGATGTTTTCTATACTCTAGCTAGACTACAGACTCTATGAGGTCCACCTTTTCTCATCTTCCAGCCCTTTATTCTGTCTGCTTGGAAGTGCCTCCTCTAACCCAAAGTGTCTCCACAGATGGCCAAACCCAATATCTACTTTGAGTCCTAGAGAAAATGCTGCTTCCTCCATGAAGACATCCCTGATTGCTCCACCTGGTCATCCTCCTCTGAATTTTTATTAAAAGAACTGCTTTTCAACTTTCATCACAGAAATCTGTGTCCTTTTCTCAAGTCCCTCCCAGGCAGTGAGTGTCTTCAGAGCAGAATCTAAGCCTATTTAACCAAAGCTGGCACAGGCCCTGGAGAGTATAAAGGTGTCACTGAGATCTACTGAATGATGCCCTCCNAAAAGAACTGCTTTTCAACTTTCATCACAGAAATCTGTGTCCTTTTCTCAAGTCCCTCCCAGGCAGTGAGTGTCTTCAGAGCAGAATCTAAGCCTATTTAACCAAAGCTGGCACAGGCCCTGGAGAGTATAAAGGTGTCACTGAGATCTACTGAATGATGCCCTCCACCCACTGCCTCCCACCTGGATGATGAAGACTCTGGAGAGCCAGGGCCCCTACCAGAGGCTGTGCCTAATATGGTGGCAGGTGTGGAGGGGGTTGGAGCGGGAGGGCAGACCTCAAGTCCAGGAATCTGTGAAATCCTGGCCCAGGGCGGACGTCCAACCGAAGTTCGCTTGTGGGATGTGGGATTCTCCTGATTGCCAACCACAGAGGTTAACGAGAACACTGTGGACAGTGCTCCGTGCTGGGCATAGTCTTACATGTTCACACACATCTTTTTAAGCCTCGTGAAAACGCTAGCATTGTCTCTCTTTTGCAGGTAAAGATGGAAATTTCAAGAATTAAGTTACTTGCCCCAGGTTCATTCATCTACCCGAAAACACACCGTGGAGTCAGGCTGTGCCTGGTGCTGAGCACAGTGGGGAGCGGACAGTCCCGGTCCCCACTCTCAAGGAGCCGAAGGTCTGGTCGGGGGAGAAAGACACCAGCCAGGTATCACAGGATGGCACCGAGTTACAAAGGACCGCATGCCGCTAACAGGGGCATGGCCGAGCCTTTGAGTTGAGGCCTGAAGGAAGCACAGGAAGGAAGAGGGGGTCGGGGCAGGCCAGGCAGATACACGGCAAGTAGAACGGAGCAGGGAAGCCTTGGCCTGCTTGTGCAGCAGAGAGGAGGCATGGGCTGGTGAGAAAGAGGGAACATAGTGGGTGGTGTGGGGCGGTGGGCCAGACCACACAGGACCTTGGGGGCTCAGGAAGCCCCATGTGGATGGCTTAGGGACCCCAGCTGCCTGGTGTTTTAAAGCGACACATAAGCGATTGTGTGAAGAGTGTCCTTGAGGGGGACCCAGTGGGGACCCCAGGTAGAAGAATCCCGGGAGTGGATGAGTAGGAGAGAGGCAGGGGGCACCTGGGCCTGTGCTTTGAGACCCCCTGAAGGTAGCTGGAGACGCCCTCCAGCAGGTGGGAGGCTATCTACCAGTCCAGGGTAAGGAGAATTAACCAAGAGCACAGGGCAACATCAGCCAGTCACTTCATTTCAGCCCCGTTGTGGGGAGCCTCCAGCTGCCCTCTGAAAGCGCCAGGGCCCCCCAGGCCCACGGATGCAAGGTCACAATGTCATCTTGTACATACATGGTGGCCACACAGAGCTATGCATTGATCATGGCAAACACAGCCTGCAGGCCAGAGCCAAGAGGCACAGATGCAAGGCTGTGATAACAAGATGAATGATGACTCCTGGAAAGAGGAAAAGCAAGGAAATCAAAGAGGCCCTATTCACCCCAAGAAGCATAAAGAGGCGGCAGAGGCAGTGCCAGGGGAGCCTGGTACAGAGCTGAGCCCCAGCCGAAGGCCCCTCCAGTCGCTGGGACGGCTGAGCTAGGGAATGGCCCAAGCCCTGGAGCCCCACCCACCAGCTGCCTCAGTTTCCTCATCTGTACAATGGAGCAACCACACCTCCACCCTGCAGAGCCACCCTGAGGGTCAGAGATCATACCGCTTCCGATCCACGGCCAGCCTCAACTGAACCTGTGTGGAGGCAGACGGGGGCACTCTCTCTTTAAACAGCCTCCTGACAACCCTCTGAGGGGGCTGCAACTATGTCACTCCTCTTCAAGTGGGGAAACTGAGGCTGAGACAGGTCATGGAAGGTTCCCAAGGTTGATGATTGGGGAGCCAGGGTTCAACTCAGTCTGTCTGCATCAGAGACTCCGCATTTCATTGCCGGGTCATCTTGCTTCTGTGCAATTTCTGGAAACTGGGCCAGGTTCAGAGGGCCTGAGAGGGTCCCAGGGAGGTGCCCACAGCCACAAGACCCCCAGGCCATCTCCTCAGGGCTTGGCGGCACCTGCCACCTGTGGGAGGAAGCAGTACCTGTGTGAAAGCAGCTGGTGCCTCCCCGCAGAAGTCCTGCCCTGGTGCTCAAACGAGCCTCCACTAAGCCTTCCCAGACCTCCTCGGGGGAGTGACGCTTTCTCCCTGCACCATTCTGAGTCCCACTGCTGATCACCTGGCCAGGCCAACTCTAGGAGTGTCCCTGTTGGTCTGTCTCTCTAACAAGCAGGAGCCTGGAAGGCAGAGATCCCGCCATATTCATCTTGAGACCATCTACGAGGATTCCCTGGTGGCTCAGACGGTGAAGAATCTGCCTGCAACGCGGGAGACCTGGTATCGATCCCTGGGTCGGGAAGATGCCCCGGAGAAGGAAATGGCAACCCACTCCAGTATTCTTGCCTGGAGAATTTTATGGACAGAGGCTACAGTCCATGGGGTCACAAAGAGTCAGACATGACTGAGCGACTAATACACACACATTCACACACTCACACATACATTCACACACTCACACCAAGTGTGCTCAGGAGGGTCTGAGTCAACATATACAGAATTAACCTGGAGAGAGAACTGAGGAGCCCAGCAGGCATGAGCAGAGGTCAGACCAGCTGGCCCTCTTCCCATCAGGTCCATGACAGCCCCACCTGATTCACCCTCAGCATCCAGGGAAGAGGAAGGGGCTGGCTCCCTCTCCTCCACAAATACCTGAGACCTTCCCTTTCCTTAATCCATAAACCCCTTTTAGAATCTGCAAGAAGCCACCCCAACCCCTCCCCTTTACTAAATGGACATTTGTATGCATTTTACACAGAAAATAGCACAAGCTTCCCACTGGCAGACCTGTCTGGGTTGACCACCTAAGTGAGATGGGGGACCCTCTGGGCAGATTTTTATTTACTACAAAGGATGAGGTGAAGTATTTATTTTGGAGTCAGGGAGATGTGGAAACAAATCCTACCTTACTATTTCTAGCTGTGTGATCTCTAGTTAGCTGGTTTACCTGCATAGACTTCAATGTCCTCATCTGTGAAATGAGGATAATGTCAGGTAATGCACACTATTCGAGACAGTGCACTGATAGGTGAACAGGGAAGGTTTTTTTTTTTTCCTTTGAATAAGAAATAAGAAAATCAGCTGCAGTAGGTGCCTCTGAGTTACCTTTCACTTGACTGTATTTGATTTCT
Source organism: Oreotragus oreotragus (assembly GCA_006410675.1). NCBI lineage: Eukaryota > Metazoa > Chordata > Mammalia > Artiodactyla > Bovidae > Oreotragus > Oreotragus oreotragus. The sequence goes on along the minus strand of SJYX01013054.1, from coordinate 50,363 downwards.
TGTAGTAGGCAGCAGTGATAATGGAGAAAGCATAGGCTTCTAATCAAAATGTTTGAGGCTTGGCTCTGTGTATTACCAGCTATGTGACCACAACCAGATTCCTAACCTCTCTGAGCCACGAGTCTGCATTTGTCAAAAGGGACTAACAACATCCCCCTTGAAGATGTGGGTGGCTTGGATGTGGCACAGAGTCTGGCAGAAAGAGGCAGCAGGAGGGGAAGGGTCTGTGCATGAACTGAACAGGGAGAGCTCCTCACCCACCTGCCCATGTGTACCCACTTCTCATTCCTGGTGCGACAGCCCTGAGCACGCTTCCTGGGTGAGAACTGCTTCTGTTTTAGATCTGGAGCCCAACGCAATTCACAAATGCAGCAGACGTGCCGTGGCCCAGAAGACAACTCCCTCTGCTTCAGAGAAAACACACAGTTCAATTTCCCAAAGATCGAACCCGGGAGCCTTTCAAGGCTTTCCCAGCGAGAGCAGTTCCCGGAATTCTCAGGCGCCGCCCTCATGTGATGAAACAATTAAAGCCTGAGTATTTGTCATCCTCAGCAAAGGTTTGCGAGGATGAGTGAGAAAATGAAAAAAAAAAAGAAAAAGAAAAATCTGATTTCAGCGGCACAGATTTCAGAAATATATGGTAATCCATTTTTGTCAATCCACGGAAGGCACAGCTCAAATCATTAAAAAGCCATCGTACTTAATCATGCATGGAGAAGGCTGGGCTGTGACTCTCAGATCATTTTCAAATGGTTTCAGGTTAACTTTCAAAAACTGACAGGCAAGCAGGCAGGGGATTATGACAGATGATAATCTGAAGAATTTCTGGTTCTGGTTCTCAGAGGATGAGGGATTTATTTGAGAGAAAATTGCCACCCAGACCTCAGCATGATGGCAATGGTGAGGGAGAGTCCAGGATGGATCAGCCGTGACCTCTGCCCTCAGGGAGTCTGCAGCTGCTTTCTCAGAAAGACAGCAAGTTCAGAGCAAACTATTAAGTAAGCAAATAATTGTGATGCATTGTGACAGGGGCTAATAAAAGGCGGAAGCTGACCCAGTGGTCAAGTCTCAGGTGTGAGTGTACAGACCTGGGTTTGGGATTCGTCTTTGCCACCCACTCCATGACCTCACGCAGGTTCCTGAATCTCTCAGTCTTGGGTTCCTCATCTATAAAAAGGGATAGCCAGCTCATAGGGTCAGGAGGTTATGATGGAGCTCATTTCTATAAATCCTTTCACATGGTGTCTGGTACATACTGAGCTCTCCAGTCAATGCTGGCAAAGCAGCTAACTCTGCGGAAGGAAGCCTCCCAGGTGACCTCTGACTGGGATCAGGAAGGATAAGTGGGAGTCTGCAGGGATGAGGGGTGGAGGGAGGACCTTCCAGGCAGAAGGCACAGCATATGCAAAGGCCCTGAGGTGAGAGGTTGGCCAGGGAGGAGCACAGGGCCCGTGGGGAGCAGGACGAGGGAGGGAGTGCTGCAAGGGAGTCCTCCTGTGAAGGTCAGTGACTGCCAGGCTGAGGCGCTGGGTCTTTACTGAAGGCGGGGCCAGTGTCTGCGACCTCAGGGACAGGCACATCCTGAGTCTTCTTCCAGGTCTTCGTGCCTGTTGGTGACTTGTTGAATTCTCAGGGACCACCTCCCATCAAACTCGACCCAGGCCTTTTTGTAAGAAAAACGTCCTCTACTAGGCCCAGTAGCGGTCAGGCCTCCCCTATTCAGGGCAGAGCCACCATCCAGTCAGGAACCGCGTTTCCCTCTTTTCCCCTCCCTTATGTTTAGGTGGGGCCCTTGGACCCAGTTCTGGCCAGTGGAATACAGTTACATACAGACTGGGCCCTGGCCCGTGAAACCCGCTGTGGGATCCTCCGAGGCTGAGGTGCCCTTGAGAGTCACAGTCTGAAGATGGCGCAGCCCCTGTCACCCTGTCCCTGAGGGACCGGGATGGGTGGGGCTCCCTCCTCCTGCCATTTGCCTTTACACAAGCAAGAAATAAATGTCTGTTCCCAATCCATACAATGATCTCCGGGTTTATCTGTTACAGCAGCTCGCATTACCTTGAATAAATACACCCATCACACAGCATGACCGTGGGCATGTTATTTTGCCTCTCTGAGCCTCAGTTTCTCTAATGCAGACTGTCGTGAAGGGCTAATAAGATGACAGATGTGAGGGAACGCATTGCTGGTGTTGTGGCTTCAAATCTCTCCGAGAGCCTGCAGGGCAGGGCACTTTGTATGCCTCCTGCTGCGGCAGGGGGAGTACATGCAGCTAAGCGCTTGGAGATGCTCCGGGCACGGGGTCCAGATCCAGCAGCAGATCCTGACCTGGACTGGAGACCCTCACTCCGGGCTTTAGTTCTGCCCCTTGGCAGAGATGCTCCCCAAACGGCTGAGGGAGGGGGCTGGGGCCTAGCTTCTGTCTCTTGGCTTCTGCTCCCCTGGGAAGCAGTCAGCCCAGCCTCCCTGATGATAACTTGTTCCAGCCTCTCACAACTCATTAGCAGGAAATTGCATGCCCTGCCAGGAAGATGCACGTCTGATTTTTCAGACATGTCAGGTAGACACTATTATCAAAACCTTGTCATGTCTCTGCACAGCCCCACATCCTTCTTTGAGGTCCTCCTGGCAGGCTCTGTGCTCAGGGCACATGCTTGCTATCTTGGGAGACTGAAGAGCCTCATTCAGTTGAGCATTCCGCCAGCCAGCTTGCAAGGAAGGGGCTCGGGACGGAAGCCCGAGTCGGTGGCTGAGGCTCATGCTCCACCCTGCCTCTAAGCCATCCTGCACCCTCAGCCCAGGACTGATGCTGAGACCCACAGAGGAGACAGGAGGAAGGCCTGAGCGGTCTGTGATGTGCTGAGCTGGATCCGGCCAAAGACAACTTCAACATTACATGTCCTTTTGCGGACAGGGTTTCCTCTCCCATAGACTGGAAGTAGGGATGGAGAATGCCCCACCCCCAGCGTCTGGAGCCTGAGGTCGGGGCAGGGCCACCTCATCCTGTACACATGGCCCCGTGGCCCCGTGCTCAGGTGGGTGGGTGCAGACGTTGACCTTCTCCACCTTCTGTGCCCTCACCTTTGCCTGCTGCCCACTGGCCAGCGCTAGTGGAAGGCATGTGACGAGCTCTCAGATCACCTGATGGGTGATCACCATCACCCTGGGCTCGGCTCTAAGGAGAGACGGAAAAGAAGCGATGACAAGGACAAAGAGCACCCGTCTCCACAGTCTTTTCACACAGCACTGAGCCTGTCTGAGCCTTGTATCCTCTCTGAGGAATACCCTTACCCTCATTCCACCGAGGAGGAAACTGAAGCTCACGGAGGCTCAACGACTGGTGCTCAAGGTGACCCAGCTAACGCATCAGGCAGCAATCTGAGCTGTGCCCTGTGAACGTCTCATAACAATCACAGTCACTTGCTTAGAAAGTCCTACATGTCGAGCACTAGACCAAGCATTTGGTCAGTTCTCCAGCTGAGGTCATATGATTTCCATTTCCAGGTGATCTATGGAGGCTCAGAGAGGTTAAACAACTTGTCCAAGGTCACACAGCAAGCAAGCAGTAGCCACAGCCTTAATGCCTACGGTGGTGCTCTCTCCCTACACCAGCTGCCTCAGCAGCGAGAAGGGTCCCACCTGGGGAGGGCAGCAAAAGAGGGAGGCTACCAGATCCTACCAGGCTAAAAATCAGCAGACAAACTTGCACGCATGCCGATCAGCACTCCATTAAAGCCCGAGGGGGCATGGATCAGATAGGGCGGGATCTGGTGGACAGTTGGGTGGGCGTCTCAGCGTGACACAGGGCCTGGCAACCTCTGCTAGCTCATGGTCTCTCTTGGCTGAGTTTTCCTTGTAAGGATGGCTGAAGGTCAAGGTGAATAGGGGCCAGGTGGGCACAGGTGTGGTGGCTCCTCGGCTCCTTGGCCCCGGCAGCAAGGGGTCCTCCCTCCCTCTCCCAGGCGCGGGAGCCACCTGGCCAGGTAACCTCTCCACCCCACCGCATGCCAGACAGCCTTCAGTCTCAGGCCAAGATCCCAGCCAACCAGCACCCACCGCGCTGAGCACGTGGAGCTTTTGAAATAGTGAGACTGGCAGGAGGGGAGCCGAGCAGCTGCGACAGCCCAGGCGGTGCGTGTCTGTGGCCCCCCATCCCGGAAGCCAAGGCCAACGAGCTGGTCTCCAATTGCCTTCTAAGAAGCCCTCTGTGATGTAGCCTCCGCCCTCCGGGCAGCTCATTACTCACCTCTCCTTTCGTGCTCCACTCACTCTCAGGGCAGCACACAGGACTGCCAAACCTCCTCCCAGGCTGTCCTTTCCGGAGAAAGCCCCCACCTCCGCCTGCCTATTCTCCAGCTCTGGAACACACGTCTGTTGCTCTCAGTTGCCCTGAATCCACCCTCCAGCTTTCAGACTGCTATACATCTTAAACTTCTGTTCAAGCAAACACTTCAGTAGAATCCTTCGGAACTCCTGCTGGAAGGCAAGGTGGGGTGGAGAAGGAGGGTGGGGAAGGGGAGAATGGCGCTGAAAGGGGAGGTGAGGTGGCCCGAGGGTACCCCGCACACCCGTGCTCGGCCGACTCTGCGCAGCCTTGCCCTAAGCTGCCTCTGCAACAGCTCCCGGGCTCTCTGTGCCTTTGCACATCCTGCGCCCTCCACCCAGAAGGCAATTCCACTCTTCTCTATCCGAGCAGCCCCAGCTCATGTCTCAGGGCCCAGCTGGATACCATCCACTCTGTGATGCTACAGAAGTAGGCTCCTTCCTCTATATTTTCTGCACTTTGTATGTCTCAATGACGTGTGGGTCCTTTCCTTGAGGAGAACTCTTTAGGGATAAGGGACTTGGCCAACTCATCTTTGCATCTCTTTTATCAGCCCAGAATTGGCCTGGAAATGTCTCATGAGTGAACGAGTGAACCTCCTTCTCTAAGACCTCAAGAGGCCTAATTCCCCTCTTCCTGCTGGGCCTTCTTCTCCAGTCATGAGAGGAACAACCTGTGCCCTTTGTCTTCAGACCACACTGGTATTGACCAGAGTTGGGTTTTAATGGCGCTTTGACAAAAGGCAGCACCCATGTTCATTTTCCTTGGCTAATTACATTTCCCAGTTGAAATGCTTATCTCTGGGCTGATGTTAAAGACATCATCAGTTTCCAGAATGGATTCAAAGGAGGTGAGAAGCAAGAAAATAATTAAGCTCACTTCTGATTGAATCAAATAATTAAGTAGATTAAATCGGCTGTTTGTGATCTACAGCCCAGCCCAAGCCTGGGGGAGTGCATTTCTCTATCAGAGAGATTATTTCTGATTGTTTTAGAGATGGGGAGCCTTTCTTCTGAGTAGTATGAAAAGGACTGACTCCTTCAACTGAATGCAAAATCAGAGTGGCAGGACCCCAGCTTCCTGGTTTAGGTAAAGTATTCTGCGTTTAGGGAAAGAAAGCCTGAAGCAGGGAGGGGCGCGCTCTGTTTCAGAACCACACCTGGACACTCGTGGCACAAGGGAGGCATTGCTGCCTCAGTTTCTCACTTTTCCCTGTATCCATGCCCTCTGCCCTCTGAGCGGGCTTTCCTGCCCTGTCGTCTTATTCGGGGCTCAGGCACGTGGCTAACTTTAGCCAGTGATAGCCAGTGTGATGCAAGCAGAGGCTTGGAGAAACACTTGCGTGGCCATCACTGTGAGAACATTCTGGGACTAGACCCTGAAAAGGAAAGACATGTGGAGCAGAGCTGAGTTGACCAGTTGTCCCAGCCAAGGTTTCCCAGGATAGTTTACAGTCAGCTGTGCTACTTGGGATCAGCAGAGTTACTCAGCTGACCCAGTCTGGAGCTGCTAAACCCTGAAGGCTCCCAGGCTAAATAAAAGCTTAGTGTTACATACCAGTGAGGTCTGCGAGTGTGTGTTATGCAGTGTCATTGGAGGGCTAGATTATCCCTCAGCCTGGGGTGATCGCTTCTCCAGCCCCAACCTTTAGAAGGTCCTCTCTACCCTCAGTTCAGCATCACTTAGAACCCCGGTAGGTGACCAGTAAATATTGGGTTGGGCAAAAAGTTAGTGAATACGTTGTTCAATAAAGTTCTTGGTGAAAATGAAAAATGTCTTTTGTTTTTACTTTAAACTGAATGAACTTTTTGGCAGACCCAATATTTACACAAAAACTCATCTGATCTTTACAAAGGCTCCTGGGAGGTTGTCAGGACAGGGATCATTTGCCCCATTTTATAGACAATGGTATGAAGGCTCCAAGCAATTAGAAGAGCAAGGGATTATGGTTACGGAGAGTGGGTTGGATGAATACATTAGCCTCTATTTCTATCCCTACCCTGAAACTCCACTAAAACAACAGTATAAAATTTTTTTAAAGATATCAATTTAGAAGGACAAAACAGAGGAGAGGCAACAGCAACAATTGGCCTCTGCTAAAGAGAGAGACGTGTGACACTGAATTAGCAAAGCCAGGAAAGCAGAATCTATGCCAAGATGGTGAGAGCACATGCATCAGGCCCGTACCAGAGAACCTCACAGGGTCTGGGACTGGTGGCAAGGCCAGGCATCTCTGGAAGGATTTATTGAAAGTCATCTTAAAAGGCAGCAAGACCCCTTTTCTCCTACATCTACCCAGCCAAGAAAATGTCTTCCTTTCATCCCAGCAGAAAACTAGGGGTTGAGTCTTGAGAGGGGGTAAGCTAGAGGGTCTCTGGACCGTGGGAGGCCTGGCAGAGGTGGGGACAGCATCCTGAGAGCATGGGGGTTTGGGACTGCCCCACTTTGTCCCCTAGCGCTTCTGCCTACCTGGTTCTCAGCAAACAGAAGCCCAGAGTCCACTCTCAGAGAGGAGAATGGAAACATCTCAGCAGATGCTGAGCAACCACAGAAGGCAAAGACCTTTATCTAGAGTTCCCTGTTGCCTCACCCTGCAGTGAGGTATCAGCCAACAAAACCCACTCACCACATCGGAGCCCCAACCACCTTCTTTCCTGGCCCCCATTTAACATGCACACAGCCAAGGGTCCCTAAACATTTTAAGGAAAACTCACATGTGCAATAGACATACATACGCTCAAATGAACAGGAAAAGCATATTTAGAGGACACAGACTCTGCAGGAAGGAGGAAATCAGAGAGACAAACTACAAATATCCTTGGGGAGACAAAAGGAAATGTTGCACCCATGAGATAAGAACAGGATGCTCAAAAAAGAACATTCACAAAGCAAAACAACTCTTGGAAACTAATACACAGTCTGACATATTTCTTGACATAGCCAAGAAATAAAGGCCCTACGGAAGAGTTGGATAATAAACTTAAGGAAATTTCCCAGAGTAGAACCAAAGAGAGGGACGAGGATGAGGAGCAACTGGAAATCTCAAACACTGCTGGTGGGGATGAAAAAAGGTACATTCACTTTGAAAAAAACCGTTTGGCAGCTCCTTACAAAGTTAACCATACACTTAATACATGACCCATCAGTTCCACTCCTGGGTATACACACATCTACACAAAAACTTGTACATGATATGCAAAACAGCATTATTTGTAATATTCCCAAACTGGAAACAACCCAAATATTCATCAGTCGGTGAATGGAAAAAACCACCTATGGAATAGGCATCAGTGGAATGCTACTCAACAATAAAGAAGTGCAAACCGCTACACACACAACAGTGTGGAAGAAGCTTAAAACATAAGGTTAGGTGAAAGCACGCGGCACAAGACTACACACTCTATGGTTCTATTTATAAGAGACTCTAGAAGGTTCCAACTAAACCAGAGTGACAAGAAGAAGATCAGTGACTGTCTGGGCCAGAAGCTGAAGAAGGATCAACTGCAGAGGGGCACGAGAAAACTTTCAGGGGACAAAATATTCTGTATCATGATTTTCAGTTCAGTTCAGTTCAGTTGCTCAGTCATGTCCAACTCTTTGTGACCCCATGGACTGCAGCACGCCAGGCTTCCCTGTCCATCACCAACTCCTGGAGCTTGCTTAAACTCATGTCCATTGAGTCGGTGATGCTACCCAACCATCTCGTCCTCTGTCGTCCCCTTCTCCTCCTGCCTTCAGTCTTTCCCAGCATCAGGGTCTTTTCCAATGCGTCAGTTCTTTGCATCAGGTGGCCAAAGTACTGGAGCTCCAGCTTCAGCATCAGTCCTTCCAGTGAACATTCAGGACTGATTTCCTTTAGGACTGACTGGTTGAGGATCGTCATTTTGGTGATGGTTAAAAGCACTTCTCAAGATGCACTGAATTTTGAGAATTTTTGTTATTCTCTTATAAATAGAATCATAGAGTATGTACTCTTGTGTCTTGTTCTTTCATTTAACAATGGAATTTTTAAGTACACTTAAAATGGCGTATTTTATTGTAAAAAATTATACATCAATGTAGTTGATTTCAAAGTAAAAAAAGAGAGTTACTGATTCAATTGGGGTTTAAATCAAGGAGATTTCGTGGAGAAGGCAGCGTATAAGCTTGGTTTTTAAAAATGAACTTGAGAGACATATGGAAGAAAAGAGGGGTGACCTGTCAAGGAGAGCAAATCATGTAGTTATGGCTGAAACTGCTAGTGCTCCCCTAATATGCATTCTCTCCTGAAGTCTATAGAAACAGAAACCACAACTTTACCTGAGCATGTGGCCGTAAGAATAAAGACCACGTTTCCCAGCCTCCCTTGCACCTAGGTGTAGGCATGCACACAAGTTCCAACTTGTACTGTAACTTGGGGATGTAAGTGGAAGAAACTTGGGGGTGTAAGTAGAAGTGGGGTGCGCACCTTCTGGAGAGTGTGTTTAAAGTGAAGGGACATTGCTTCTCTCCTCCCTTTTCTCCTCCTGCTGGCAGAAGTGTGGGCACGATGCCCAGAGCCAGAGCAGCTGCCTTGGACAACACTGGACTGAATGCTGTGTGTCTCCAAACTTCATGCCAAAACCCTAACCCTCAGTGTGGTGGCATTTGGAGATGAGGCTTTCAGGAAGTAATGAGGGTTAGATGAGGTCCTGAGGGTGGAACCATCTGATGGGATTAGAGCTCCTATAGAGAGCTTATGCATTCTCTCTCTCTCTCCCCTACCAACCCTCCCTTGCTCCTGTTCCTGCTCCCTAAGTCCACAGCGAAGTCATTTGAGATGTAAGCACACAGCAAGATGGTGGCTGCCTACAGACCAAGAGAAGATGCCTCAGGATGAAACCCACATAGGCAGCACTTTGATCCTGGACTTCCCAGCCTCTGGAGCATTGAGAAATAAATTTCTGTTGCTTAAGCCATCCGCTTCCCTGGTGGCTCAGAGGTTAAAGTGTCTGCCTCCAATGCCAGAGACCTGGGTTCGATCCCTGGGTTGGGAAGATCCACTGGAAATGGCAATCCACTCCAGTATTCTTGCCTGGAGAATCCCATGGACGGAGAAGCCTAGTAGGTTACAGTCCACGGGGTCACAAAGAGTCAGACACGACTAAGCGACTTCACCTCACCTCACCTCACCTAAGCCATCCGGCCTGTGGTATTTTGTTTCAGCACCTCGAGTAGACTAATACACACAAGACAGACTACGTGTTTGCTTCCTGAGGACAGGACCTGAGCCCCCTCAACACCCCCATAACCCTTGCACCTAGCTGCAGAAGACTTCTGTGGGATCTCAGGTATTTGCTGAAGCAAAGAATGAAAGGTTGATGTTGCACAAATCTGAGGTTTCACAGCCAGAATCTGCCCATCTTTTTGGTTAACAGGTCCCCAAGTTGCTTTCAGGGGCGCCTCCTCTTCTCTCTCACTCCTAGTTCATGTCCTTCTTCATGGAGCGGGACTGTCTAGACCCCCAGCAATGGGAATGAGTGATCTAGACCCCAGCCAACCCATACCTTTCATCCCTTTGGACCTAAGGATATGTTAGGGACAGACAGAGCCATGGGCCCCATTACAGCTTGTTAGAGCTCATCTTGGGACTTCAAGTGAACAATAAAAAAAGTGGCTCTTTTCTACCACACACAGATTGAGTGGATGGAAGATAAAGTAGCTGTAGCCAAATTGCTATCATTAAGGAACAGCCAATCTGAGGCCAAAGCCAACTGAGAGAAAGTAGAGCACAGAGACAGAGGGGGAATGGGAGCCTTGGTGACTTCATTTGATGCCTGGATCAAGCTGTGCCTGAAGTCCATCCAATCCTAGTGATTTAAACTAAGTGATCTAGTAAATGTCCTTAGGGGTTAAACCAAATGGGCTTCAGTTTTTATCTCTTACAACCCAGAGAATGCATACTAAAAATTGACCTTAAGGGTCAATGTCACCTTTAAAATATGTCATCTTGGGAGCCTCCTGGGAGCTGTGCTGCCATCTAAAAAGGGGGCCAGGGCACTACCAGGCTGTTGCATTAACTCTGTTTCCTCTCAAGCATAGCTGACTTTGAGAACTCCAACGAGGCCTTGTTGATTCTACCTGGTATGTGACACTGTAAATCAATCTCACGTTATCAGCATTGCAAAAAATTCCCTGTAAAAACACAGGAGTCTAAAATGTTAATCTGGGAATTAGTGGACATTTATCTTCTTTTGGATCGGTATAATTTCCTCAAAAATTTTTTTATCTGCTTTCTGAGTCACCTCATTTATCTAAGCTTTCAAAAGCTCATGCAAAACACATAATGTACTTCAGCTACAAAAATCAATGCTTGAGGATGTGTTTTTTATCAGGATTGCTACAGAAATTTTTCCTGTTGCTTTTCAGAGCCCTCACTACCAAAATTTTTATTCATGAGTAACAGCCAGAATAGTCTCACTTATAAACAAAGCTTTTCCCTAATTATCAAGTAAAGGGGAAAATGTAATTTTTAAAAATAATTCTTTTTTTTTTAAAATATGTTTTTGAAGAGGAGGAGATTCATATTAGTTTGGGCTTCAAACAACCCTCCCCTACCCCTCACCCTCACCGAGACTGACTTTAATTAAAGACCATTTACCCTGGGAATGGATTGCTTGCTGCAATTTGTACCAAAGAGACACATTTGCAGACAAATGGATTGCAGTTCTTAGATTTTCCTCAAACGACAAAAGGAGCGATTATGTTCCCTCATCACTTCCTCAATCTGAAGAACTCTATTAAGAGAATAATTTGAACGGTCTCTCTGCTACTCTGCATTTTAAAGTGTGATCTATTTCAATGCCACCAACATTTTCCCCCTTTAAAAATAATGAGTGATATTTAAGGAAAAATGCCAGCTGGGTGTCTATTTGAGGAGGGGCTCGTAGGAAACGTGAAGGTTTACATAACTCCCTCTGAAGCCCCAGCTGCTCCAAGTGCACGGGTAACCTGTAGCTTTGTTTTGTGGCTGCAAATAGCAGACAGAGCCGGTCCTAGAGCACAGGAGGAGACTAATCGAATTCCCACGCTCGCTCTGGACACCTTGTTTTATTTTCCGTTTCCTGGCTGCCCAGTGCCAGAGGGGTTTCAGTGGGGCTGTGTAACTTTGGAGCCATGGAGTTTAAATGGAACTGTCAGGCCTAAGGCTTCCTGACTCATGTGTGGTCTGAAAACAAGCCCCTGGATCTGCTGAAGGAAGCCCAGGCTGCATGGAGGTCGCTGGTATTATATTAAAACAAGCCCGGGGGTGCCTTCTCCATGACCCTATAAACACCTGCATCCTATGTTATAATGCACCATGCGTCTGTTATCCTAAGGGACTAAGGGGGGTGCCTTGAAGACAGGGGTTAGCCTACCTCCTCAGGGCTTAGCTCAGTACCTGGCGCACAGTGGAGCTCACTGAATGCAGAGTGGGCGGCTGAGTAAGATCATGTCCTCTAGGCCTGTCCAGCTGGAGCTGAGCTCAGCACCAACGCTGACTGGGTTCCCGGGCAAGTCATCCCAAATCCAGGAAAGGCCTGTCTAGTCCTTGGCCTGCGATGAGGGGAACTGGCCTTCCTCCTCTCACTCTGATCCATGCGCTATTTGGTTTAAGAGATTTTAGAACAGGGAGGAATCTGAGTGTGGTCAACTGCAAAAACATTCCCAATTCTTCACCCTTCCTGCATCCATGTCTTTGGCGATGTGATTTAGCAGATGTCTTCAGTCCGTCTCCTCACCCCTTTGTCCAGGCTGGCCATTTAAGCTGCTTAGCCAACAGAATGTGAAGGACGTGATGGTGCGCCTTGGAAGCATGGGTCTTAAGAGGATATGCATGCTTCCACCTCTCTTGTGGACACCTGTCTCTGTCAAGAGAAGAAGTCTAGGTCCATATACAGCCAAGTTAGGTAATCCAACCAAATCCAGCCGAGACCAAAGGGCGCCCAAGTGACTTAGCAACTGACTACAGATTCATGAGTTAGCCCAGCCAAGACCCATAGACTGGTAAGAAAAAATACATAGTTTTGTCTTTAAATCATTAAGTTTCAGGATGGTTTGTCACACAGCAATAGCTGACTGGTATACGGAGCTCAGCATTCCAAACAAATGGGCACCCTGAAGCCCAGAAAGGGGAGAGAACTTTCCAAAAACCACGAATGCCAGTGACAAGAATCCATAATGGGAACCACTCACTCAGGGCCCTTCCAACTACACCAAACATTGGTCTTTGTTTAAGTACCCATTTCTTTTCATCTTTCTAAGTCATCAGCCCTCAGGTTCTGAACAAAGGGCAGGGGCAGGCACATGAAGATCAGCCAGCAGCCATGAAGAGGCCAAATACGTGTCATTAGTTTCCATCTCACTACCTCCGAAGTTCTAGAATCATACTCCCAGGAAGCCATTAGGTTCCCACACGTTGTGACCATGTGTATTGCCGTGAAAATCAACCACAGCGGCCTTTCCCCAATTTGTAAAAAATTACGGAAATCAATAGGACTTTTAATGTCAATAATCATTTATAAAAGGAACTTAGAACAGCATTTGGCACACAGTAAGTGTTCAATAAATGTAAGTCATTATTATTGTTAAATTCTCCTCTCATGTTTCTTCTTAAACCTCTGGCACCTGCTACCATGTGTCAGCCAGCAGGCAAAATGCATGGATAACAATATCCACAGCTAACATTCTTTGAGCACCTTGCAGCCCTTCTACGCGTCATTGACGTTACTCTTCACCCTTCTTTGAGGTACCAACCCCCTCTCACAGATGAGGAAACCGAGGTTCAGGGAGATGAATTCATCCAAAATTAATAAAGCTAGAAAGTGGCTACACTCACACCTCAGTTGCCTGACGCAAGCCTGAGGCAGCACAGATCATGACATGATTATTCTTTATTTTCTCTTGTGCTTAGCCTAGAGGAGAGACTGAACAAAAGTACAGAATGAATAAATATATTTCAAGAATTCAAAGACAAAAACGTCTCCCTGCCCCATCCCAAGAAGGGCTGAAAATAAGAAGATTGACAAGGGACTTCCCTTGTGGCCCAGTGGCTAAGACTCCGCCTGCCAATGCAGGGGACACCGGTTTGGCTCTGGGCTCCAGGAAGATCCCACATGCCATGGGGCAACTAAGCCTGTGTGCCATAACTCCTGAGGCCAAGCTCTAGAGCCCTCTGCTACCGCGGCTGAGCACACGGGCTGCAACTACTGAAGCCTGTGGGCTCTGGGCCCATTCTCTGCAACAAGAGAAGCCATCAAGATGAGAAGCCCACGCCCTGCAACTAGGGTAGGCTTCACTCGCAGCAACTGGAGGAAGCCTGCACTCAGCAAGGAAGACCCAGTGCAGCAAAAAAAGAGAAAGAGACAACGTCAAGCGCTGGTGCGGGTGCAAAGCAACTGGACTCTCACGCACTGCTTCTCCGCCACCTCCCCGCGCTCCCTCCTCCCCCACCAAATCCCAGGCTCTCATACCTGAAACCCAGAGGGCAGGGCAGCAACCACGTCTGATTGACCGACACAGTTGAACAGCCCTCCAGAGCTGTGGTGAAGAGCTGGGATTCAGATCTGGATGGGCGGGGTGGACAAGAACTGTCTGTGAGCCCCTAGGGTGTTAGGCTTGATCCAGTACTGTTCCTTTCCATGGGACTCACTCATTGCTTCTTCATACTTTATTGAGCACCTACTACACGCCAACACAGAGGCCTTGAAGCTGCTACTGTTATGATCGCAATATAGAAAGGTGGCCCTGTCGGACTCTAAACTCAGCCGGCCTGCTTGATGTTTGGTAACCTCCTCTACACACTGCATCAGGTCCCCTAAGTGTCCCTCCTCTCTGAGAGGAGAAAATACACCTATAATCCAAGGCTCTCCTTCCTAAAAATAACCAAAGCAGCAAGGACACCATCTATCCTGGCCTTTCATTTCTCAAATCAGGAAAACTGTACCCTCCCTGGAACATGGACGCCTAGGGATTTTCTCTGTTCAAGGGTGCGGCAATGGACTGAATGTTTGTGCCTCCCCGAATATCATATGTTGAAATCCTAATGCCCAGCATGATGGTATTAGGAGGTTAGGCCTTTGGGAGGAGATTTTCAGGTAAAGAGGGTGGAGCCCTCGTAAATGGGATTGGAGACTTATAAAAGGGACTCCAGAGAGCTCTCTTGCCCCTTTCACCCTGTGAAGACACGGTGAGAAGACAGTCGTTTATGAACCGGGAAGCCAGCCCTTAAGGAGACAATTAATCTGCCAGCACCGTGATCCTGGACTTTCCAGCCTCCAGAATCGTGAAAAAGAAAGGTTTGTTCTTTAAGCCACCCGCTCTGTAGTGTTTTTGTTATAGTTGACCGAGACCGGTGCTATTTTGTGGGGGCAGTATGACCTTGCACCCCACCAGCCCGCCCATGCTTAGTGCTGTGTGACAATTCAGTTCAGCAGGTCCTGGATTCCTGCATGGCAATGCCCATTGGCTATGTCACATCTGGGAAGATCTGTGGATTCCCAAGTTCCTAAGCTCAGGAAAATGCAAGTGTCCAAATTCCAGGAGATGCTGACTGAGTAAGAAATCCATTAGGGACTTTCTCAGATACTTTCCAAGACAGTGGCTCTTTGGTACTGTCTTGGGATTGAACTCCCCACCCCCTAGGTCCTAAGATCACATATGCAGTTGTCTAACACACACTGACAGATGAATGGATAAAGAAATTGTGTGCGTATATACAACGGAATACTGCTCAGCCATAAAAGAGAACAGATCTGAGTCCGTTCTAGTGAGGTGGATGAACCTAGAGCTTGTTAAACAGAGTGAAGTAAGTCAGAAAGAAAAAACAAATAATGTCTACAGGATCTCTACAGGAATAGAGACTCAGACAGGAGAACAGCTTGTGGACACAGTGGGGGAAGGAGAGGGCAGAATGAATGGAGAGTTTAGCATTGAAACATACACATTACCATATGTAAAACAGACAGCTAGTAGGAAGTTGCTAGATAACACTGGGAGCTCAACCTGGTGCTCTGTGACAACCTAGAGGGGTGGGATGGGGTGGGGGTGGGAAGGACGTTCAGTGGGGAGGGGGCACATGTTTACTTATGGTTGGTTCCTGTTGTTGTGTGGCAGAAACCAGTACAACATTGTAAAACAATTATCCTCCCCCCAAAAAATTACTGTCACATGATTCTTCTTGTTTAATCCTTCTAACTCTAATCCTTTTTTTCTAATTAAAGTATTGATCCTCTAAGCATAATATAATTACATAAGATTTGAGAAGAATTGTCCTTAATACTGTTTTATCATTATTTTGTTAACTATACTGTCTAACAAAATTACTTGTTCAGTCGCTAAGTCGTGTCTGACTCTTTGTGATCCCATGGACTGCAGCACGCCAGGCTCCCCTGTCCTCCACTATCTCCCAGAGTTTGCTCAAATTCATGTCCATTGAGTCAGTGATGCCATATAACCATCTTATCCTCTGCCGCCCCCTTTTCCTTTTCCCTTCAATCTTTCCCGGCATCAGGGTCTTTTCCAATGAGTAAGCTCTTCGCATCAAGTGGCCAAAGTATTGGAGCTTCGGCTTCAGTATCAGGCCTTCCAATGAATATTTAGGACTGATTTCCTTTAGAATTGACTGGCTTGATCTCCTTGCACTCCAAGGGACTCTCAAGAGCCTTCTCCAGCACCACAATTTGAAAGCATCAGTTCTTTGACATTCAGCCTTCTTTACAGTCCAACTCTCACATCCATACATGACTACTGGGAAACCATAGCTTCGACTATACGGACCTTTGCTGGCAAAGTGATGTCTCTGCTTTTTAACATGCCTTCTAGGTTTGCCACAGCTTTCCTTCCAAGGAGCAAGCATCTTTTAATTTCGTGGCTGCAGTCACTGCAGTCTGTGTGATTTTGGAGCCCAAGAAAATAAAATCTGTCACTGCTTCCACTTTCCCCACATCTATTTGCCATGAAGTGATGGGACCGGATGCCATGGTCTTAGTTTTTCTGAATGTTGAGTTTTAGGCCAGCTTTTTCACTCTCCTCTTTCACCCTCATCAAGAGGTTCTTTAGTTCCTCTAGGCTTTCTGCCATTAGAGTGGTGTGATCTGCAAATCTGAGGTTGTTAATATTTCTGCCAGCAATCTTGATTCCAGCTTGTGATTCAACCAGCCTGGCGTTCCGCATGATGTACTCTGCAGGACTTGGTTGCTAAACTTTATGGGGGGAGTATGTCACTCCTAACAGGAGTCTCCAACCCTTGTGGCAGCAGGGATAGGTTATGTGAAAGACAATTTTTCCATGGACTGTGGGCAGGGGTAGATGGTTTCTGGATGATTCTCATAAGGAGCATGCAACCCAGACCCCTCACACGTGCAGCTGACAAGGGTTCATGCTCCTATGAGAGTCTAATATTGCTGATCTGACAGGAGACAGGGCTTAGGCAGTAATGTGAGTGGTGGGGAGTGGCTGTAAATACAGATGAAGTTTCTCACTTGCCTGCTGCTCACCTCCTGCTATGGCCTGCTTCCTAACAGGCCACAGACCAATATCAGTCCGCAGCCCCCAGGGGGTTGGGCATCCTTGACTTAAAACATAAGTGGAATTGAACTCAACAGGGGAGAAGGCACTAACTTTATAACCCTAACCCTTTAAGGATGGTCAGGGTTAGGAAACAGTCTCCCCATTTGAGGGGCTTCCCTGGTGGCTCAGCTGGTAAAGAATCTGCCTGCAGTGCAGGAGACCCCGATGCAATTCCTGGGTCAGGAAGATGCCCTGGAGAAGGGATAGGCGACCCACTCCAGGATTCTTGTGTTTCCCTGGTGGCTCAGCTGGTAAAGAATCTGCCTGCAATGCGGGAGGCCTGAGTTTGATCCCTGGGTTGGGAAGATCCCCTAGAGGAGGGCATGGCAACCCACTCTAGTATTCTTGCCTGGAGAATCCCCATGGACAGAGGAGCCTGGTGGGCTACATGGGGTTGCAAAGGGTCAGACACGACTGAGCGACTAAGCATGGCACAGCACTCCCCTTTTTACAGATGAGGACACTGGGGTCTAAGAAGTAAATTCCTGGCCAAGCACAGACTTCCTGCCTGACTCAATCTAGTGTTCCTTCTACTACATATCTCAAAAATAAGGTAGGGTGGGGAGCAGAGAGGTGGGGAGAGAGGGGTAGAGTATTACAGCTCTCCTGTTTTTACTGCGTTAGGTGTTTTTTTGTGTTATCACCATAACCAGGTAAGGTGATATTGTGCCCATTTTACAGATGAGCAAACAAATTCAGGAAAGCTGACTGATTTGCCCAAAGTAAAGATAGCAACAAATGGCAAAGCAAAATCCAAACCCAGGTTTTGAATCTGTGCAGTGGCAGGCAGAGGCCTACTTTCTAGAAACAGAGTTTATTGGGTTCCCAGTCTGGTGAGCGACAAATTAGCAGGACGTGATAATGCATGGTTGCATGGCAACCCACTCTAGTATTCTTGCCTGGAGAATCCCCATGGACAGAGGAGCCTGGTGGGCTACATGGGGTTGCAAAGGGTCAGACACGACTGAGCGACTAAGCATGGCACAGCACTCCCCTTTTTACAGATGAGGACACTGGGGTCTAAGAAGTAAATTCCTGGCCAAGCACAGACTTCCTGCCTGACTCAATCTAGTGTTCCTTCTACTACATATCTCAAAAATAAGGTAGGGTGGGGAGCAGAGAGGTGGGGAGAGAGGGGTAGAGTATTACAGCTCTCCTGTTTTTACTGCGTTAGGTGTTTTTTTGTGTTATCACCATAACCAGGTAAGGTGATATTGTGCCCATTTTACAGATGAGCAAACAAATTCAGGAAAGCTGACTGATTTGCCCAAAGTAAAGATAGCAACAAATGGCAAAGCAAAATCCAAACCCAGGTTTTGAATCTGTGCAGTGGCAGGCAGAGGCCTACTTTCTAGAAACAGAGTTTATTGGGTTCCCAGTCTGGTGAGCGACAAATTAGCAGGACGTGATAATGCATGGTTCAGGCATTGACTTCTAAAAGCAGTTCTCAGGTGGTAGTTTAGAACTGCTTGAGGCTGGACAGTAACGGGAATATGAGCTGGTCTCTCAAAGGAACCACCTGGAAAGAAATGAGTCACTTATGTTATTCTGGTAGATATGTTTTTTAAAAACATGTAAGTTTTGAGGTCAAATAAAATAAGACCATCAGCCTGGAAGGATGAAAGGCTGTCGAGAGTTTCAGCTCCAGTATGTCTTGTTATCTCAGGCCACGCTCTTAGGATTCTGCCCCAAAATACTTATTTTGGCTGTACACCCTCATCTCTTCTGTGCTGTGGGGCAAATCTGTGTTCCTGGCTCTGGGAAACAGGAAGAATCTGAGGTCTGCAGCTTAGCTGTCAACAACGTCTGGATGGCTTTCCCATCAGTCAAGCTCTGGCCCACCCATCTGCAACATCTGAGGCTTCACAGTGGTAAAGAATCTGCCTGCTGAGCAGGAGATGTGGGTTCGATCCCTGGGTCGGGATGATCCGGCGGAGGAGGAAACAGCAACCCGCTCCAGTATTCTTGTCTGAAAAATCCCATGGACAGAGGAGCCTGGTGGGCTTGGGGGTGGGAAGGACGTTCAGTGGGGAGGGGGCACATGTTTACTTATGGTTGGTTCCTGTTGTTGTGTGGCAGAAACCAGTACAACATTGTAAAACAATTATCCTCCCCCCAAAAAATTACTGTCACATGATTCTTCTTGTTTAATCCTTCTAACTCTAATCCTTTTTTTCTAATTAAAGTATTGATCCTCTAAGCATAATATAATTACATAAGATTTGAGAAGAATTGTCCTTAATACTGTTTTATCATTATTTTGTTAACTATACTGTCTAACAAAATTACTTGTTCAGTCGCTAAGTCGTGTCTGACTCTTTGTGATCCCATGGACTGCAGCACGCCAGGCTCCCCTGTCCTCCACTATCTCCCAGAGTTTGCTCAAATTCATGTCCATTGAGTCAGTGATGCCATATAACCATCTTATCCTCTGCCGCCCCCTTTTCCTTTTCCCTTCAATCTTTCCCGGCATCAGGGTCTTTTCCAATGAGTAAGCTCTTCGCATCAAGTGGCCAAAGTATTGGAGCTTCGGCTTCAGTATCAGGCCTTCCAATGAATATTTAGGACTGATTTCCTTTAGAATTGACTGGCTTGATCTCCTTGCACTCCAAGGGACTCTCAAGAGCCTTCTCCAGCACCACAATTTGAAAGCATCAGTTCTTTGACATTCAGCCTTCTTTACAGTCCAACTCTCACATCCATACATGACTACTGGGAAACCATAGCTTCGACTATACGGACCTTTGCTGGCAAAGTGATGTCTCTGCTTTTTAACATGCCTTCTAGGTTTGCCACAGCTTTCCTTCCAAGGAGCAAGCATCTTTTAATTTCGTGGCTGCAGTCACTGCAGTCTGTGTGATTTTGGAGCCCAAGAAAATAAAATCTGTCACTGCTTCCACTTTCCCCACATCTATTTGCCATGAAGTGATGGGACCGGATGCCATGGTCTTAGTTTTTCTGAATGTTGAGTTTTAGGCCAGCTTTTTCACTCTCCTCTTTCACCCTCATCAAGAGGTTCTTTAGTTCCTCTAGGCTTTCTGCCATTAGAGTGGTGTGATCTGCAAATCTGAGGTTGTTAATATTTCTGCCAGCAATCTTGATTCCAGCTTGTGATTCAACCAGCCTGGCGTTCCGCATGATGTACTCTGCAGGACTTGGTTGCTAAACTTTATGGGGGGAGTATGTCACTCCTAACAGGAGTCTCCAACCCTTGTGGCAGCAGGGATAGGTTATGTGGAAGACAATTTTTCCATGGACTGTGGGCAGGGGTAGATGGTTTCTGGATGATTCTCATAAGGAGCATGCAACCCAGACCCCTCACACGTGCAGCTGACAAGGGTTCATGCTCCTATGAGAGTCTAATATTGCTGATCTGACAGGAGACAGGGCTTAGGCAGTAATGTGAGTGGTGGGGAGTGGCTGTAAATACAGATGAAGTTTCTCACTTGCCTGCTGCTCACCTCCTGCTATGGCCTGCTTCCTAACAGGCCACAGACCAATATCAGTCCGCAGCCCCCAGGGGGTTGGGCATCCTTGACTTAAAACATAAGTGGAATTGAACTCAACAGGGGAGAAGGCACTAACTTTATAACCCTAACCCTTTAAGGATGGTCAGGGTTAGGAAACAGTCTCCCCATTTGAGGGGCTTCCCTGGTGGCTCAGCTGGTAAAGAATCTGCCTGCAGTGCAGGAGACCCCGATGCAATTCCTGGGTCAGGAAGATGCCCTGGAGAAGGGATAGGCGACCCACTCCAGGATTCTTGTGTTTCCCTGGTGGCTCAGCTGGTAAAGAATCTGCCTGCAATGCGGGAGGCCTGAGTTTGATCCCTGGGTTGGGAAGATCCCCTAGAGGAGGGCATGGCAACCCACTCTAGTATTCTTGCCTGGAGAATCCCCATGGACAGAGGAGCCTGGTGGGCTACATGGGGTTGCAAAGGGTCAGACACGACTGAGCGACTAAGCATGGCACAGCACTCCCCTTTTTACAGATGAGGACACTGGGGTCTAAGAAGTAAATTCCTGGCCAAGCACAGACTTCCTGCCTGACTCAATCTAGTGTTCCTTCTACTACATATCTCAAAAATAAGGTAGGGTGGGGAGCAGAGAGGTGGGGAGAGAGGGGTAGAGTATTACAGCTCTCCTGTTTTTACTGCGTTAGGTGTTTTTTTGTGTTATCACCATAACCAGGTAAGGTGATATTGTGCCCATTTTACAGATGAGCAAACAAATTCAGGAAAGCTGACTGATTTGCCCAAAGTAAAGATAGCAACAAATGGCAAAGCAAAATCCAAACCCAGGTTTTGAATCTGTGCAGTGGCAGGCAGAGGCCTACTTTCTAGAAACAGAGTTTATTGGGTTCCCAGTCTGGTGAGCGACAAATTAGCAGGACGTGATAATGCATGGTTCAGGCATTGACTTCTAAAAGCAGTTCTCAGGTGGTAGTTTAGAACTGCTTGAGGCTGGACAGTAACGGGAATATGAGCTGGTCTCTCAAAGGAACCACCTGGAAAGAAATGAGTCACTTATGTTATTCTGGTAGATATGTTTTTTAAAAACATGTAAGTTTTGAGGTCAAATAAAATAAGACCATCAGCCTGGAAGGATGAAAGGCTGTCGAGAGTTTCAGCTCCAGTATGTCTTGTTATCTCAGGCCACGCTCTTAGGATTCTGCCCCAAAATACTTATTTTGGCTGTACACCCTCATCTCTTCTGTGCTGTGGGGCAAATCTGTGTTCCTGGCTCTGGGAAACAGGAAGAATCTGAGGTCTGCAGCTTAGCTGTCAACAACGTCTGGATGGCTTTCCCATCAGTCAAGCTCTGGCCCACCCATCTGCAACATCTGAGGCTTCACAGTGGTAAAGAATCTGCCTGCTGAGCAGGAGATGTGGGTTCGATCCCTGGGTCGGGATGATCCGGCGGAGGAGGAAACAGCAACCCGCTCCAGTATTCTTGTCTGAAAAATCCCATGGACAGAGGAGCCTGGTGGGCTACCACGGGGTCATAAAGAGTCAGACACAACTTGGTGACTGAGCGCACACACAGCGCTTCACGGAGAAATGAGCAGAAACAGCTTCTTTTTAACAGTTGATCTGAGATTTCTGATGTGGTCCATTGCAATCACCCGCAGACAGGAAAGGCAAGCTGAGTGCCTGCCCTGGGGGCAGGGGCTGGAGGCCTTTTCCTTTCCACTCCCAGCACTTGTTTCCTAACATCTGCTTCTTAACAGTGTGCAGCTGTCTTCCCAGTGAGACACGAGCCGTGTCAGGCCAGGACCCAGGGCTAGTTTCTCTCTGAAATCTCCAGCATCTAATCCAATATTTGGAACTCTGTAGAAGGCAATGGCACCCTACTCCAGTACTCTTGCCTGGAAAATCCCATGGACGGAGGAGCCTGGTAGGCTGCAGTCCATGGGGTCACGAAGAGTCAGATATGACTGAGCGACTTCACTTTAACTTTTCACTTTCATGAATCGGAGAAGGACACGGCAACCCACTCCAGTGTTCTTGCCTGGAGAATCCCAGGGACGGGGGAGCCTGGTGGGCTGCCGTCTATGGGGTCGCACAGAGTCGGACACAACTGAAGCAACTTAGCAGCAGCAGCAGCAGCAGCAGGAGGCCCACCACGATGGCTCGTGGAATAAACAAACGAATGAATGAATAAGTTCTGTCCGACGATGACTGCTTCCCTGTACCAGGGGCCTGGCGGCTGGTGACGACTCTGAGGCTAATGATAAGGAAGAAGAGGTGAAGTTTGTTGTTCAAGGTTATAGCAAAGTTCTGGGCAGGGAGAACAGACGCTGACCTTCCCAACCTCAAAGCTTGCAGTAGCTTTTCCCAGTTGGCCCACGCCTTTTTGAAGCCCTCAAATGCATTTTCTCCCCCAGATCAAGTGACTGCAGAGGCAAACCAATTCTCTGGTTAAGAGAAAAGAATGTGAGCAGATTATCTATTGATTGCCATCCTTCCAGGTTTTATGGATAAAGACCCCCTACCTGGACTCTGCATGGAGCATTGACAGGCCAAGTGGCCGCGTGATGGGAGGTCGAGAGGCCAGAGCTTTGAACAGCCTGATTTTAGCTCTCTGGTAATCTCTGCTGCGTGGGATGGCTTTCGACATTGGCATTTCCGCTCCCTGGGTTTTAAAGAATGAGAAATCTGTGGCTGATCACATATTCAACAGCCAAAGGCACTTATTCGAAGACCTAAATTGCAGAAATAACTCGCCTGATTAGTTGAATGAATATGAGTCAGATCATCAAGCTCAATCTATGGATAAATCAGGATGAGCTAGCTGGGCCCAGTGGAGGGCAAGTCTCTTCTGCAAGTCTCATCAACCTCTTCTGCCGGGCCAAGACACACTTCCCCTGCAAGGTGGCCCAGGCTGGAATCCTTGAGCCCCTGCTACTGAGAGAGGCTTTGCCTTGCTCTGCTTATGCATTAGGACCAGCGCACCCGGGGCCCCAGCTCCAAGACAGATTTTCGAGCTCGGAGGCAACTGGACCTCTGATCATTCTCCAAGGGCAGATCCCTTGAGGATGAGCCCGGCCTAGTGAGGGACCCGTGAAGAGGGCCCCGGCCTCACTCCGGGGCCACAAGCCTGTCCTAGTGCTCACTGGTGAGTTCCTGCAAAACAAACCTGAGCTTCTAGGTGTCAGCCTTAGATCAGCCCAGTCCAGCAGCATTATCACAGATTAGCAAATCTCTAATAGCCCTGCCGCATGCCCTACTCCCCCAGAGTGGCCTGCAAGGGTTCCCCCAGCCAGAGCCGGGCTCCCACCAGGAGGAGTTCTAGAAGGAGTTGCAGAGCCTCTGAGCACAGTGCACACTCTGCTCGGCCGCAGCGCAGCCCCGCCTGTAGCCCAGCCCTGCTGAGCTGTCAGAGACCTTACGGCTCCCCAACAGTGGGCCTCTGGGCAACTCGTCCTCCCTCTGGAACATTCCCAAGAAGGCACGTCCCAGGGACTGAGGACCACACCTACGTCATAGCGGAATGGCACCCCAACACCCACCGATTCTTCCTTTCCTATTCCTATTATGCGATGGTGGCGGTGACGGGACTCAGAAGACCAGGCCTCGGTGGGGTAGTCACAGAGTGAAGAGCTGGAGGAGACGAAGCTGGGGACAGGTACCATTAAACCATGCAACGGAAGGCTATACAGGCCTAACCCTTTCCATGAAAGCTTAGGGGATCAGAGGGTTTGGGTTCCAACTGTGGCTCGGCAATTTGCTGGCTGTCTGACCCTGGCCAAAGTACCTACCCTCTCTGGACTTCATTGTCCTCATCTGTAAAATAGAGATGTTTCTATATAGAATTATTTGTAAGACTCAGACTCAACAAATAATATATTTAAAGCAGTCAGGAGAGTGCCATGTGGTGAACGCTTGCACATGTTAGCTACCCCTGTTCTAAAAACCTATCTTAAGAAAATATTAGGACATGTATGCCAAGATTAGTGAACTGAATTAGAAAGAATGGCAAAAAAACCAGAAATCCTAAATGTCGAGTAGAAAGATAAGAAAAAAATATATAAAATGTATATACATATACATACGTACTGTGCTGCAGTCTGTGGGGTCACAAAGAGTTAGACACAACTGAGGGAACTGAACTGATGTATGTACATAAACATGTGTGAATACGCACAACCTATATATGTGTGTGTGCATATATGTTACTTCCCAGATGGCTCAGCGGGTAAAGAATCCACCTGCAATGCGGCAGACAGAAGAGGCGTGCGTTCGATCCCTGAGTCGAGAAGACCCCTGGAGGAGGATATGGCAGCCCACTCCAGGATCCTTGCTTGAAAAACCCCACAGACAGAGGAATCTGCAGGGCTCCAATCCAGGGGGTTGCAAAGCGTAAGACACGACTGAGCATCCAACTGCACGCATATATGTATGTGTTCATACAGCAGATGACTACAGCATCATAAACGTGACAGTATAGTTGCTAGTGTTTAACAGCTTGAAAAGGTGATCACAAAAACACTTTAAGTGTTAAGTGGGAAAGACAGATTACGAGACAGTACTTTTTATATTATTCCATGTATGTAGAAATACATATTCATATATATGCATTTTTCATGAAAGAAGACATATCTGGAGAGACACATGAAACCGTGGGTCACCCTGAGTGAAGGAACTTCAGAAGCTTTTCTTCCTGGTTCTTTGGAATTTCTAATTTCTCTACAATGGGCATATACTATACTACATTTACCTTTTTTTTTTTTAAAGGAAAAAAGAGATGGAGTAGCTTTAAGGGTAGAAAAGGATTTTCACATCCAGATAATTCCAACACAGATAAAAGGATTTGTTCAAACTTCATCAATCTCCAACTGAGAAGAGGCATGAAGAATGGCACCCTTAAAAGAGAAAATCCCACATTTCAAGGTTTAGTGTCTGAGAAGAGTAGCTTAAAAATTGAGAGTGTCTCGGCCATCCTGATGCATCCTTCCCTGTCGCTCCATCCCCCGGGACACCAACCTTGAAAGTCAGCAATAAACCAGACACAGAAGGTGTCTTTCTCAGGGAACACAAAATCAGAATATCACAGTGACAATGAATTTCTACTTTACCTCGCAAAGAGACCCTTCCTGCTGAGATGGGGGAATTTGGGGCACAAATCAGCTCTCTGGAAGGAGGAGACATTTTCACAGGATCAGCTGGAGGTCGGGGAAAACTGCAAAGTCTAAACATTCTTCATGTCATAACTTCGTCAGCTGTGTTGAAGTTGACAAGATGCTTACCCAGCATCTCAAGTCATATGCCCAACTAAAGTGGTTAAATGGGTAAGCGATAATAACCACTGCAAAGATTTCATAAGCCTGTGCCCAGGGCTTTAGCAAGCCTGCCTGCCTCTTCTCTCCACACCAGGAGTGGCACAGCCAGACTGCCCAAGAGTGGGTCACAGGACAGGAGCCACTGGTTTACCCACCAGCCTGTTTCCAGCATCTGAGCTGTGGCCTGGGGCTGGCACTGGATGTAAGGTCAGTCAGAAGCTGTGCCTGCCTTCAGGAAGCAGATTATACTACAGAGCACGTTCTTTCAAGAGAAAAACACAAATCCAGTTTGTGTTCCTTCACAAAGGGAACATTGGAGCTTGGAGGGAGCAAGGAAGAGAAAGGGGGTAGATGGAGAGAAAGGCTGTCCCACGACTCAGCCTTGGGAGAGAGACGGGGGCCAAGGCTTCCTAGGTTCTTGACCGGTTCCTACGATCAGAGACAGGAGTGGAGATGTGCTGAAGGTGTAAGGAGCCAGGTCAGTGCGCCAGGCGGGGGTCCGCAGGGGGCTGGGCAGTGGGATGGCACTAACAGGGGGAAGGTGGGGCCCCACCAGTGCCCAAGGAGATGGACCATTTGTGATAATACAGCTCCTTTGAGGTTTCTGTTATCAAAAGCATCCAAAATCCTTTCCTTGACCCCACAGGAAGGTGGGGCTAACATACATCCACACCCCCAGCCCCTTCTCAACCACACTTTAGAAAGAGCTCACAGTTACACTGTGAACACCCTGTTACCTGGGGGTAGGGTTAGTTCCCAAGTACCATGTGGCTGGAAGGCACTGCCTTTTCATGACTGCTCTGCCTGCCATTTGCACAGGCCATGCTCACTGAACATCTGTTGAATGAACCCCTAGACGGGCTGGACCACTCACCCCACATGGCTGCCCCCCAGACCACCGCAGCCTTCCTGCTGAACTGGAGACTGGCCTTCTACATCCAGTAAAGTGTGACCCGCCTCCCCATCTCACCCAGGTGGCAGACTCAGCATCCACAGTGGGGCAGGGGGCTCACCCTGGCCAAAGGCACCACCTGGGCTGAAGTGTCTGCGAGAAAGGGACTGATCACTTCGGGAACCACATCCTTTAGGCCCAGGAGGGTCCCGTGGGTCCTAATCCAGCCTGTGTATCAGAACCACCAGTGGGGAGAGTCTACTTTTAACACAGGTTCCTGGGCCAGATCCAGACCCCATGAATCAGAATTTCTGGGGATAGAACACAAAAGTCTGCATTTGCAAAAGCTTATGGGTAATTCTGATGGTTTTCCCTGGTAAGAGCTACAAATTGGTCCACACTGCTCATTTCATAGACAGCAAGACTATGCCAGAGAGAGGGGAGAAAGTGTGTTGTCCAAGGTCACACAGGCAGAATACGGAGGGGACCTATTCCTCCTGCTTCCCCTGGCCGCTCTGACAATATTAATAGTAAAAACTGATGATGATAATAGCAGCTACTATTTATCAGCTACTGCTACTTGTCGCTCTAAGCCCTTCATGTGTATTAACCAAGTGAATGCTCGCAACCACCACTCTATGCCACTCTATGAGGCACACATTATCATTCTTGTTTTTTCCAGGAGAGAGGTTCATTTAATCACCCAAGGTCACACATCCAGAAAATGGTGACAATGGTGACCAGGCAACCTGTGACAAACCTGTGCTCTTGACCCATTGGTATAACTGGCTTCAATCACCAGGAGCCTCCCTTGGATTTTGCTTCCTCCCCAGTGTGCAGAATTGCAGACTCTGGGATGCTCCAGGGACTGGTCTCTGTGGAGCTGCCCAGCTTTGCACCCTGGGTGGGGAAGACAGAGCCCCAGCCCTGATCCCGGGAGCCGGGGGAGCCCAGAGAGAGGGTCTTGCTTGCCGAGGGACCTGCTTTTGCATTTCCATCTGGGTCTGAGTATGGTTCATGTCCTAGGAATTCAAGTCCCCTCAGATGAAGAGTTAACTCATTAGAAAAGAGTCTGATGCTGGGAAAGACTGAAGGCAGGAGGAGAAGGGAACAATGGAGATGGTTGGATGGCATCACCGACTCAATGGGCATGAGTTTGGCAAGCTCCGGGAGATGGCAGAGGACAGGGAAGCCTGGCGTACTACAGTCCACGGGGTCAAAAGAGTCGGACACAACTGAGCAACTGGACGACAACAACAGATGAAGCCGCAACCCCAGTGGAAAGAAGGCCCCTCGCTGTGGGTTAGGGCAAGAACAGAAGAGAGGCTTCCCCCGGACAGCCCCTGTGATATCATCTCAGACAGTGGCGAGCGTCATGCAGTAACAGCCCTGTCTGAAGTGTTTGAGCTTTTGTCCTCCTTGGTTTGGGGAAAACAAGTAACTACTCTGGCTTCACTTTTTCAGCCCAAGGCAGGGCAGAGGGACACCATGGACCAAGGCCAAGCTGTGTCAACAGAATCTCCGCGGCCATCTCCTTTTAATCAATAAACATACACAGGCCATTCTTTGCCCTTCACTAGTCCTCCAGACACCCCAAAGCACCATCTGGGCCTGATGACACACTGGTGTCACACAGGGCAGGTGAGGCAGGGGCTCCTGGCCCATGGGGGGCTCACAGTCCCTGAGGCAGAAGAAAGAGGACAAGGGAGCTTTGGAGGCGGAGAAGCCTGGGTTGGAACCGCCGCTCTGCCTCTTTGCAGGCCTGGGCTGGTTAGTTCTTTTCAGAGCCTTGGCTTCCTTGTTACACCCACACCTCAAAGAGGCGCCATCAGGAAATAAAGAAACTCTCGAGAAGGTTCCTGTGCCGGCAGGTGGGCACCCGCAGCGACTCCTGCCAGCGCAATTCTAACGGAGACAAAAAACCCGGGGCTGTTGGCAGGTGTACTGCCAGCATTCCTGACAACAGCTCTTGTCAGGAAGAACTTCCCATGGACAGTGAGCAGGTGCAGGCTTTCCCAACCCGACTTTCCCAGGTCCAACCTTGGTAAAATAAATAAACAACTCAAAATAATCTTTTACGGTTGCATTGGTATAAAGAAGCTGGATTCATTATTTTATATTTGCATTTTCTTCTGATTTGAAAAGAAGTTAAAATGAAAATACTTTTGTGAGCCCCAGGCATTGCATGTCAGGGAGAGGTTAGGCCCTGCACAGGGAATGCCTGGCGGGATACGGGATGCTCAGACAAGATCTCTTCCCTTCAAGCCCGCAGCTTCTCATCTCCACTCCCATCAACCACTCTTGCATCTGAACACCAACATTCTACTCAGCAGGACCCCTTGACCTTGGTCTGAGCCGCTCCCCAGCCTGTAACAGAGATTTCATGGGTGCCTGTCAAAACCCTGAGCAACTCTGGGGTAGATGCTGCCTCCTCCCGTATGACTCCTCTTAAGTGCCACTGTCTCTGTGACTCCCCAGCAACGAAACGTGGGGAATGTGATGAAAACTTTTCACATAGTCTCAAGAACTTGCTTAGCAGCTCTCGGTCAAAACTTGATGTCCTCTCTCGCAGCTGCGTCATTCAGGCGCGCGTGTCTGTCCAGGTGCACAGGGAGACATCATTTGTCTTTTCTTCAGTGACCTCATCACGTTGTTCTTTACACCCTCTTCCCTGCTCCAGACCTGGCTCAGAGCTCAGCACATAGTAGGCACTCAATGCAAAGCTGCAAAGCTGAATGAGAACTCTCCATGTCCCACTGCGTCCTCGGCTGCTTGTTGCAAAATACCATCCAGACGCATTTTGGGCAGCTACTATTTTGGGAATGGGTTGTTTAGGGAGCGGAGCCCTGGCTGCTAGACATAGGAAGCAGGCAGAGGGCCTCAGGCGTGATGGCTCCCTTCCTCCCTGTTCTAATCATTTGCTTGGTCTTCAGTGGGATTAGACAACAGCAATTATCCCACATGGTCTGTTCCCAGAATTCAAAGTTACTGGGGGAGAAAATACAATTGTGCTTTATCCAGCCATTAAAACAACAACAACAACAAACTAAGAGCCGTGGATTTCGAACCGCCTCTCAGACTTGATGAAAAGAAAAACAAACTTGAGTGTTAGCGTCAAATTGTGCTGACAACACACTTCCGGATCCTTTTGTCCTCCTCCAGGCTCTTTTCAGAATTTTTCAACAATTTCTATTGATCCCTGCGCGGTTCTCATGCTGACCACTTATGCCCCCTCTGCGGAGCAGGGAACGGTTCCGCCGGCCTCGGAGGCCCCTGCGGGGAGGCGAGGGGATGTGAAGTCCGGCCCCCACCCTCCAGAGGAGTGGCCACCACGGCTGTGCAGCACCTCTCCCCCTGGAGCCAGGCTGAAACACACTCCCCAGTGGCCCAATCACCCTCCTCCTTTAGGACCTGGAAGCAACACGAGAGCCCATATGCCAGAGGCCCAAGGTGTATGGCAGGGAGATGAGCCCAGAGAGGGAAGGAGCTTGGCCTGGGTCACACAGCAGGTTGGTGGCTGAGAAGCCGTAAGAAGCCAGGTCTCCTGGCTTTTGGGGTCTGGGGTGGGGAGAAAACACTAGGAAGCATTCATGGGACTCCCTTAATATGCCAACTGCCCACAGAGGGTCTCTCACCATGCCCTCACCCTCTCAATCCACAAAAAACACGTTTTAGACCCCAAGGGGCCGTAGTCTCGGAGAAGGCAATGGCACCCCACTCCAGTACTCTTGCCTGGAAAATCCCATGGATGGACAGGCCTAGTAGGCTGCAGTCCATGGGGTTGCTAAGAGTCGGACACGACTGAGCGGCTTCACTTTCACATTTCACTTTCATGCATTGGAGAAGGAAATGGCAACCCACTGCAGTGCTCTTGCCTGGAGAATCCCAGGGACGGGGGAGCCCGGTGGGCTGCCGTCTCTGGGGTCGCACAGAGTCGGACACGACTGCAGCGACTTAGCAGCAGCAGCAGCAGGGCCGTAGTCTTGCTCCACCTCCCCTTTGAGGTCTTGGCACATGTATTTCTGTTCCTGTGATCCCGCTCTTATGCTCCTTTCATGTTTCAGGCCTCAGCAGAGGCCACGTCCCCTCCCCACTCAGGAAATCTTTCTGAAGCCCATACCTCCAAGGATAAGTTAAGGAGCCCTTGGTATGAGCTTATACCTCACAGCGCTCATATTGCCTTACCTGAAACTATAAGTTCATGCATACATCTCCCCACTAGCCTGGGACATCCATGTGGGTGTCCATCTTGCTCCCTGGTACTTGCCCTGTGTCTAGAGTAGGGTCTAGTGGCACAGAGCAGGCACAGAATGATCACAGGCAGATAAAGAAATGGTCTCCTGTGATCTAGGAAGGTGTCATCATCCCCATTCCACAGAAGAGAAAACTGAGTTCAGAAAGGAAACGTTCCACTTACCCAGTGAGTGAGTGGAAGAGCTGGGGTTTGGACAACTCAAGTCTCCTGACTCCAAAGTCAGCATTTTCTCTATTAAGACCTCTTTCCTAGCCCAGTAACTGAACTAGAGAAATTTTAGTTCATGCCATCTTGGCTCGTGTGTCATAGCCAAGTGGGCTGGGAAGTAGAGAGCCCACCCACGGTGCTGGGGAGACAGTGTGGGAGCAAGGAGTGAAGGAAGCCACTGCTGACCGTTCCTTGTGCTGCAAGGAGGCACTTGAGGCAAGCTGGCCCGAGAGCCTCGATCTGCCAGTAAGTCCAGGCAGGAGAGGCAGGGGCCAGCTCCAGACCAGGGCTGAGCCAGCAGCACAGGGCAGCTCTGCTTTGGGGAGCACAGGCCCAGGAAGCTGAGGCTTTGAACGTGGGGTGTGGTGGGATCTTGATTCGGAGGGAGGCAGCACTCAGCAGGAGGCTAATACTGGGCACACTGAGGACAGCAAACACTAGTGAGGATTGTAGAACCAGAACCTCACACACAGCTGGCGGGCTGCTGGTTTATCCTCTCTGGAAAGCTGGCAGCATTCAACTAAAGCTCAACATATGAACACAGAAGGACCCAGCAATTCAAACCCTGGGTAGATCTCAACATACATGACTGCTTGTTTCCACCAAAAGCACATATCAAAGTGTTCATTAACTTCAAATATTCTTCCTAGGAATGTAAATGGTACAGTCACTGTGGAAAACAGTAGCAGTTCTTCAAAAATTTGCACGTACAGTTACCATGTGACTCAGCAATTCCATTCCTGGGCATATACCAAAAGAAATAAAAGCCAACATTTCATACACAAAAACTTATACATGAATGTTCATAGCAGCATCATTCATAACAGCCAAAGAAAAGCAGACACAATCCAAACATCCCCTGACAGCTAAATGGATAAATTAAATGTGGCATGCCCATACAGTGGAATATTACTTGCCAATAAAAAGGGATAAAGTACTGATATCTGCTACCGTGTGGATGAACCTTGAAACATTATGCTTAGTGAAAGAAGCTATTCACAAAAGGCCAGTTTTGTATGGTTCCTTTTATAGGAAGTGTTCAAAATAGACAAATCTGGGGACTTCCCTGGTGGTCCAGTGGCTAAGACTCCGTGGTCTAAATTCAAGGGGCCCAGGTTCAATTCCTGGTCAGGAAACTAGATCCCACATGCCACAACTAACAGTTCACATGCTGCAACGAAAGATCCTGAAGGCTGTAACTAAGACCGGTGCGGCCAAATGAATAAATAAACACTAAGCAATAAAAAAGAACAGACTAATCTATAAAGGGATAGAAAGCAGATCAGTGGTGGCTTAGGGCTGTTGGGGAGGGAGGGTTGGCGAGAAATGGTGAGTGACAGCTAAAGGGTGCAGAGTTTCCTTGTGGAACAGCGAAAATGTTTTAAACCTAATTGTGGTGATAATCGCAAAGATAATCTATCACTAAATTTTCAACAAACAAATAAACGGAAAGTGTTTATAGCAGCTTTCTCTTAACTACCAAATACTGGGAACAAAGATGTCCAGGAACAGCAGAATGGGTAAACCTGAAAAAGAATGAACCCTTCATGATACAATTATGAGTGAAAGAAAGCAAACCACAGAAGCACATACAGTGTGATATGAACTTATTTTTTTTTGGCTGCACCTTGAGGTATGCGGGATCTTAGTTCCCCGACCAGGGATGGAACCTGCCCCGCCTGCACTGGAAGCACGGAGCCTGGACTCCACTTCCACTGGGCCACCAGGGAAGTCCACAATAGGAACTTTCAAAGCAGACAAAACAAATCTAAGGTGACAGGCATCAGAACGGTGGTGGGGACCGCGGACCAGGAAGTATCTGGGGGAACATTCCAGGGATAACAGACATGCTCTCTGTCTTGATCTGTGGGGGTGGTTACAGGGGTGTATCTACATGTAATACTCACTGGACTGCGCACTTGAGATGTGGGCGTTTTATTCTAAGTTACAAGTTACATCTCAATTTTTTTAAAGTATTTAATTAAAAAGATAATGGCTCAAGTCACAGGACCAGGGTTCGAGTCCTGGCTGTCAGGCCTTCCCGAGAGTCCCTGTCCCTCTGTGGCTCTTTCCCCATCTTTAGACACTGGACCAGATGGTTTCAAAGACTCCAGCTGGCACGGACGGTCTGAGATTCTGTGAATTCACATAACTATTTGTCACTGAGTTTGCTGGGAAATTTGGCAAGTGCTCACCATCAGTGTGGTGCAAAGAAAAGAAGGCTGGCTGTCTGCTGTGGGCTCTGCCTTGTTTCCAAGGAAGGGATGGTCTTTGGAAATTGGGCAAGAACACGTCACCCCCAGGAGGGAATGTCAGTTTCAATATGAATCACCTTATGCATCGCCAGTAACTTCCTCTGGGAATAGATACACTGACTCACTCCTCCCCAACAGGAGCAAGACTTGCCACTAAAATTTCAGATTTCAAGAGAATCGGTATATCCCAAATAGCTTCTCCAAGGCCAAAAAAAAAAAAAAAGCAATCAGCCTAGTAACCAACCAAGAGTCACAGAGAGGACACCGAGAGCCTAGGGTGCAAACCTCTTTGTCCTAAAGCAGAGACGGGGCCCAGAGGAGGTCGTCGGCTCACTTGGCTGCTGGCGCCAGGGCTGGGACGGGGACCCAAAGCTCTGAGCCTTGAGTTTTCTTTTTACAACAACCTGCTGCTATATTTTCTAAAGAAATAAATTATGCTCTGTGCTGGTGGGAAGCCTTTTAAATGAAAAGAAAAAGAAAACAGCCAAGATGCATCTTAATTAGAAACTGCTTGGGGGAAAAAAACAAAATCTTTGCGGGGAGGAGGGTGCAGAGCAGCGGGCTCTGAATGGTCAGCTGCCCAGGAGCCTGAAAGTCTAGCGGGCTGATTTAGAGGTAAGCCTGTTGCTTTGCTAACCACCCAGGTAGACATCCTGGTCTTTGGAAGGTGGTCAGGGAACTGTGGATCTATCATTCATGGCCACAGGGAGGCCACCACGGGGGGGCAGAACCTGACCAGCCAGTCCTGTCTGTCCTTCACACGCGTGGGGTACATACTCTCACCCTATTTCCCTCCTTGCACTAAAGGCCATTTGCCAGTGACCACTGCTTCTAATCCATTTCCTCTGAGCTTTGACAGCCTCTGGCTTCCGGATGGAGCAGCCTAGGCTCCTCAGACACGTGACTACCGGGAAGGTCTGTTCACTGCCCTGAAGCCTGACCCAGTCTACCCAAGGAATTGCGACATCATCACCTCCGCTGAGGCTGATGACAGCTCTTTCTCAAAACAAACTCCAAGCTTGGGTCAGGAATGTGCACCACAGCCAGCCAAAATCAGGGAGCGGCATGGCCTGACATCAATTTTCCAAGAACTAAGGACACGTGGTGTTTTGTTTTGTTTTTCAGAAAAACAAAACAAAATAAACCCAAACCTCTGAAAAACAAAACTTGTAAGAGCGGATTTGGCATTTTCAACCAGATAAGTCCAAGTGCCCTGGTACTTGATAAGACAGGAGACAGGAAAAGGACTGGGAAGGGTGTATCTGCACTTGGGGAAGGAAAATCTACTGTTTCATGAGGAGTTACTAAGCGCAGGCTCTGTACTGGGAGGACCAAGGCCTGCTGGCCCCCTTTTACAGGTGAGTAAACTGAGGTTCAGAGAACTCTGTCTCTTGTCCAGGTTAAATCAGCAAGTAAATCTGAACCAGGGATTTGAGCCTGGGCACATCTCCAAAGTCAAAACTGCTGCCACCCAGAAATAGGCTCAGAGACCCATGGAAACAACATGGAGTTCCGTAGAAAATGGGGAAATGACTAATTTCCCCAAACAGTCTGCAAAGCGTGCAGTTCCCCTGGAAGCCACGCTGCAGTGTGTGTGTGTGTGTGTGTGTGTGTATGTGTGTGTGTGTGAGAGACTGTGAACCTTCTGTAGAAGGCACTGCTAAGTCACACGCCACAGCACTATTGTAAAAATGACATCTTGGGGCCTGGATTGATTCCCTCTTCAACATCATATTTGCTCCGTTTACAAGGCAAAGATGATTTTTTCCCCCCTCTCTGCCAAGGCCAAACATTCCTGGGCTGTGATCTGAAAATCGTGCTGTGTTCATTTTAGCTCTTGACTCACCCAAGGCCATAAATCATCCCTCGAAATGGGAATCTGGTTGGGCAGTTCTATCAGGGATTCAGCAGGTGGAGGCAAAATCCAATCCGGGGCTCTCACGGTCACCCGGGGCCGGCTCAGAGATTCTGGCCACACAAGCACCTCTATCCTCCAAAGAGAAGCTGCCCGAGATCAGAGCCGCTGACTAAGCAGGACTGCTGCTCTTTCAGGGTCAGTCTGCTGACTCCTAACGCACTTTGCGATGGGGGAGGTCAAGGCAGCAGAAGATGCAAGCACAGCAGGGCCAGGAAGAAGGGCTTCAGGGAAAACAGGGCAGGCAGAGACTGCAGGGGGCAATTCATTCATTCGACAATATTTATCGAGAGCCTCCTGTGTGCCAGGCACTGCTGTTTTCCTTGGGACGTAATTATTCTCACAATTATTTTACAATAGACACAATAATAACAGCAGTAGCTTACTGTTAATGAGTGCATATGGGCAAGTATATTTAAGCATATGGGCAGGTTTTCCACACATCAACTTTTACCTAATCCTCGCCACTGCTGGGTGAAGTAGGTATTATCCTCATGGTACAGATGGAGAAACTGAGGTGCAGAGAGTTTAAGAATCTGGCCCAAGGTCACATGACTAGTAAGTGGCAGATCTGGGATTCAAACTCAGGCTGGCCTGGTTCTCAAATCCATCATGCTGGCAGCCAATGGCGTGTTTTGCAAGTAGGTGTTTTTAGACTGTTGGGCAGAGATAACACATTTGCCTATGGTGGCAGAAAAGAGGGAAATCTTAATGTTTTTCCCAGGCCCTGTATGGTCAACTGATGTCTAATAAGTCATGATGCCTTCGGATGGGTGCCTGCAGACCCTGACCTGAAATACAGGTCTTTCTGAGCTTCCCTGAGGGCAGTGGAGCAGGAGAAGCAATACCACCCACCCGAAGACCATCCCCTGGCTCCGCTCCCTTCTCTACAGATGCTCATGTGGTCACTGGGAGACAGGGCAGTGTTGGTAGTTTGTGGACTGGGCTTTGGAATCTGATAGAGCTGTGATCAAGTCTCTGCTTGATTACTGTATGACTAAGCAAGTCTTAAAACTTTTCATGCCTCAGTTTCCTCATCTGTGAAATGGGGATAAGTGGATAATTCATATCTTAGCAGAGCTGTGAGGAGGACATGAGAGAAAGCAGCTACGGTGCCAGGTGTGATATATGTATAGGAAGCAGGTGGGCTCTTGGCCCCTAAATCATACACCTCCTAAAAGACAATTTACTCTTGCTAGAGTTCTGAGAAAGTCCAGCTCCTGGTGGTGATCTGCCCAGGACCACAGGCCTTGCTTTGTCAACTGGGCTAATCTCAGAGTGGGTGGTGCAAAGAGCACAGGGCTGGGACTTCGGCCTCCAGAGTTCAAATTCCAGGCCTGCAATTGGCATGCTGTGTCACCCTGGGCAAGTGCCTTCCCTGCTCGGGGCTTGGTTTCCCCATGTCTAAGATGAAAGAGTTGGACTTGTCATCAAAGGGCCTCTCTGGTGGGGACCTCCCCAGACTGTGTATCCAGTACTGATTTCCCCCACTGCTGAGGGAGAATAAAGGTTTTACGATGGCTCTTCTTGGGAGGATTAATGCTAAGTGCTTCAAGGCTGGCAGCTGGCACTGAGTGCGAGGTCTCATTTCTCTCTTGGAAGCCCTTCTGCTGGCAGGAGGCCAATTTATTCCACAGCCTTGAACCCTAACCTTCCCTTGACTTTTCCCTGTTAAAAATTTCACCATAAGCTGCTTAAATGAAAGGGTGAGAGGTACACTGCCTACCAGTGGCCTGCCCATTCATGATCTGCCATGGGCACTTGAGGGCTGCGGGGAACAGGGCAGGAGGGATCAGGGCTGGGAAAGCCTTGGAGTCCCCTTGTGGGTCCCTGAGCCCAAGACACTTGGTCACAGCTCAGTCAAAGTGGGAGACGCATACACTGTCCTATGGGTCTTACATCATCCTCATAGCGGCTGAACTGAAGGATGCTTCCTATGTGCCAGGCGTGGATACAAGCACTTCTCACATAATAACTCATTCAGTTCTCAGAACAATCCTGTGAGTTGACATGACTGTCCCCACTTCATAGCTGGAAACTGAGGCCCAGAAAGGTTAAGAAACTTGCCTAAGGTCACACAGCTGAGAAGTGGCAGGGTAGCAAGCAGGCCCAAGCTGTCTGGTCTTAGAGTCCGTGCTTCTCAGCTTACTTCTTTAATATTGCCCCAGGTTCTAGCAGCAGCCCCTTTGGAGGCTGGGCCTCTGAGTATTGAGTGAGCTGCTATACTTTATAGCATCCCCAGCAGCGGCTTTATGGCAGGTTCCTCTACACTCCCCTCCTCGAATATGTTCTTCAAGTGGCGGGCTCACCTCTGTGACTTCACAGTGATGAGAGCATCGCCACTGCGTGTTGGTTGTGCCCGTGAGGAACAGGCCATGTCCTCCCTGCTGGCAGCTAGTGGTCTTGAGGGCATTTTCTGGCAGGATCTGCAGAGCAGGACTGCAGTGAATTGAAAGCCACTTTAACACTCAATTGTTTAGGACACAAAAGCTAGCTTGAGAGGTGCCTCACCCAGAGGTCTGATTCTCCAAGTGAGAACAGATTCAGGAAGGGACACACAGCAGCAGGGAGGAGAGATTCAGTTAGGTGAACCGCCCAGTGTGGAGCCCAGGCTTCGCGTCCAATGTCCTGGCTGCAGCCCCTGTAAATCCTGCAGAGCCAGGCACTGGCGTGAACCCGTCACTCCTCCCCGTATGCAACTCTCCGGGTCCTGCAGGCCTGGGGAGGAGGATGTCAGAGCCCACGCCAGACCGATACGCACCAGCAATGCAGCTCAGGGACCCCGAACATCCACCCAGCTGGGCAGAGCAGGGTGGGGACGGCTGACAGCTGACCATGCCCTGCAGGGCTCAGCTTCCAGTGAGGTGACTGATGACAGAGGCTGCCAGAGCCCAGGAATGATGCCATTCATAAACCCATATGAGCCCAGCAAAAGCAGCAGTGGTGTGATAAGCAGCTTAATTCAGGCCAGTTCATCTCCTACCTTCTAGAATAGTCTGGCTTCCAAGTCCCTCACAGGTCCAATCCAAACTAGAACCTCCTCCAGGCTCCTCAAATGCCCCGAAACCCTCCTCCTCCGGGGGTGTTCCCATAAGCCTCTGTACTATCAGATCCATTTGCAGCAATGATAAGCATAACTACCACCTATTAAGACAGTTCTGTCAGGAAGCCCTGGGCTGGGCTGCGGTAATGTTTTCCTTTTTTTTTTTTTTTTTTTTTAAAAAAAAGATGGATTTATTTACTTTTGGGGGGTTGTGCTGGGTCTTCATTGCTGCACACAGGCTTAGGTGTGCAGGCTTCAGTAGCTGGGGCTCATGGGCTCTACAGTGTGGCTTCAGTAGGCACATGGGCTTAGGTGCTCCGTGGTGTGTGGGATTTTCTCAGACCAGGGATCGAACTCATGTCCCCCACATTGGCAGGAAGATTCTTAACCACTGGACCACCAGGGAAGCCCCTGGGATAATGTTTTCATTAGTTCCACTTTAGAGAAAACTCAGGCTCAGGGAGAAATGCCTTGCCCAGGGTGACTCAGATAGGAAGCAGTGAAGTCAGTCTGAACTTGCTGGGCTCCAGGGGCCCAGAACCACAAGCCAGAGAAGGACTGTTGATCCCCTCTGGTTGTCCCTCATTCTGAGAGCACCTAGATGACCCCAGAGGGGCCCCAGTGTACATCTTGGCAGAGCTGTACCATTTACTCCTGCGTCCCCAGCAGTTAGCGCCAGACGTGGCGCTAAACAAGCAGCTACTGAGTGAAAGGGCAAGAAACCAAGGCCAGTTTCTCCTTGCCCAGTGCCTGGGGCCCTGCATGTCCTCTTTTCTCAGGAGACAGCCGCCCACTGCGGCTCAACTGCTGGCTGCAGAAGGCAGGCCTCGCTTCACTGCCAGGACTGCTGTGGGCAAGGGGTGATGGGGCGCCCAGGGCCTTGCCAAGGCTGCTCATGGGAGACAGGGGGCCTCAGCACCCCGTGGGCTCACCTGGGCAACTGCCAACCACAGGTATTGCAGTGGAGATCTTAAATCACTCCTATACACCTGGCCCTTTGCTCAGGGTGTTCTTGCACCCTCTCATAGCAACCCGAGCGTGAAAGATGAATGAACAGGAGCCCAGAGAGGTCAAGTGCCGTGGACACACAGATAGTTCAGGGCAGAGTGAGGACTTGCGCCCAGGTCTCCTGGTTCAAGATCCAGGTTTCTTGCATCCTTCCAGGCTGCCCTCTCTCCCTCAGGCTCCATGATGGGAAAGGGGATGGAAGGTTGAGATGTACATCACAGGCCCTGAGGAATTTCATAAAATGGGACTTGGTTCAGTCCAGTTCCTCCCAGTATGGTCCCCACTGGTGCTCCCTCTATCCCCATGAGTGGTCACAGCAGTTGCTAAGCCCACGCTCTGCAGTTTCAGAAATCAACAGCCTCCCATCCACCTCCACCAATTTCCTGAATATTTGCACCCTGTGCAGAGAGGAAAGGATTACCTCCCTCGATGACACTAGTAACCAAAGCGCTAACAGCTCTGAGGAGAGCCACACTGGCCATCTTTCCCCAGGGCTGATGCGGGTATGGGGGAAGGCCCGTGACCTGGGCAGGGAAGGCAGTGAGCCTCCAGAATTGGAATCCACACATTTCATATTTGAGGGTAAAGAAACATCTGCCTTCTTCCTTCCAACTCAGGAGTCCTCTCTCCAAACCTGTCCTAAGACAACATTTTCTGCACAAAGATGGTAGCAATGTGCTATTTCTGTTGGTGAAAACTTGGAAAGAACATTTGTCCAACATCAGTGGAAGGGTTAAATGAATTACGGCACGTCAATGCAATAACTGCATCCAATAAAAATATTATTTTTTTTTGGCCATACCACATGGCATGCAGGATATCTTAGTTGCCTGACCAGAGATCGAACCTGTGCCCCCTGCCACGGCAGAGTCTTAACCACTGGACCACCGGAGAAGTCTCCCCATTAAAAATATTCTTTATGGAAAATGTTACATGAGTTAAGGAAACACATGATGTAACATTAAGTCAAAAAAAAAAAAAGAAGGAACATAATATTATATAGAGAAGAGGGAAGAGAATACTGAAGAAAAGACTGAAAGGAAAGAAGCCACAGCATGGTAAAAAGCAGAGACATCACTTTGCTGACAAAGGTGCGTCTAGTCAAGGCCATGGAGTTTCCAGTCGTCATGAATGGATGTGAGAGCTGGACCATAAGGAAGGCTGAGCGCCAAGGAACTGATGCTTTTGCACTGTGCTGTTGGAGAAGACTCTTGAGAGTCCCTTGGACAGGAAGGAGATCCAGCCAGTCCATCCTAAGGGAATTCAATCCTGAATGTTCATTGGAAGGACTGATGCTGAAGCTGCAGCTCCAATACTTTGGCCACCTGATGTGAAGAGCTGACTCATTAGAAAAGACCCTGATGCTGGGAAAGACTGAAGGCAGGAGGAGAAGGGGGCAACAGAGGATGAGGTGGTTGGATGGCATCACTGACTCGATGGACATGAGTTTGCGCAAGCTCTGGGAGTTGGTGATGGACAGGGAGGCCTGGCGTGCTGCAGTCCATGAGGTCGCAAAGAGTCGGACACGACGGACCAACTGAACAGCAACAAAGCCAAGATGTCCACAGAGGCTGCATCTATGTGGTAGAGTGAGTTATTTTTTTGCCAGCGTTACACTTTTGATACTTTCTCTTATCCCCTACATGCCTATCATAATTAGGGGGAAAAAGCAAGATTCACCCAAATCACACCCTCCTACTCAAGGGAAGTGAACAGTCTGAACAGCCTGAAGGGTCAGGACACTGCCTGGTGTAGATCCTGGGTCTCTTTTCACATAACACAAATACGCATGGGAGGCTTTTCTTTGTAAACCTGCTTTTGAAATTTTTCTAGAGAATTTCATCTGACTTAGGTCTTTGGTTCTTGGTGTCAGAAGTCTGTGCTTCTGAGGAGTGGGAAATACAGGTGAGGAGTTTCTGTCTCCAGCCCCGCTTCGCCCAAATAGCTCCTGTCTCGAAGAAGAAAGCCCGGTGCCTCCAGCATCTTCTCACGTGAAAGGCCTGCAGAGAAGGGAGCTGGCGGTTTGTCCAGGAATTACATTTGGAACCTGAAGCCGTGCCGGCAGTGAGGCACTCTGCAGACTCTCCAGCTGAGAGGGGCTTTCAAGGCTCTGGGTGAGGAGGATCTTGTGGCGGCAAAGGGCAGAGAGGTTGGGCAGTGAGGCTGCAGGTCAAAGTCAAGCTGCCAACACGCAGCAGCACCCGTGGGGCTCCCTAATGTGAGTGTGTGCTCACCTAGCCAGCCAGCGACAGACACGTCCCCAAGACCCCCAAAGCAGTGTGCGTGCCCAGTTTATCAGAGGTGTGTCTTGTTTCTCTAGGCAAACATCCCAGATCATTTTACAGCCTCTTGAAGGTGCGGACTTAAACCCCATCCTGTGTCCTTCAGATCTGCCTGCCTTCTCTGTGGAAACACGTGTCCATCACTCACTGTCCCCACTCACATTTCCAAGTCTGTCTGCTCTGAAAATTAACAACAGGTGCATAGAAAGAGGAGTGTGAGGTGAGAGAGAAGCATGTGCATTTCCCTCAAACCTAGAAGGCTCAGCAGCCTAGACAACCCTGAAGGGAACTCACACGCAGGTCTGCAGAAAGAGGGACACCACTCAGGAGGCAAAAAAGCCAACAGTAAAACTGTCCCCGAGCAGGCATACTGCCCCAGGGGCGGGGGTTCTCCCGGGGTCAGCTCACCGAACATGTTGCCCTCGTAGCCGTCTCTCGTGAGGGGCCGGAGCTCGTTTTTCCCCATCGCGTAGCGCCTGTAGCTCTGCCAGGCGAACTGCATCATCTGTAAGGGAGAGCAGAAGCAGAGGCTGAGCGTGGAGAGTCGCCGCGGCAAGGGCTGGCCGCACCGCCTCGCCTCCTGCAGCGGGATCTGAAACCGCACGACGGAAACAATCTTGCGCTGAGGAAGACAGCTTCCTCTCACCATCACTTTCATAGTCACACCTGGAAGACCATTCTCCTCAGACCGCCCCACGCATCCTGCGTCTACCCACAGACTCCGCAGAGAGGACACAAACGACACTAAGAACCTTCTGGCCGTCCGGATGTGAGTGCCACTGTGGAAAGACACCTCCTCCGTGAAGCCTTCTTGGACTCAAAGTGACCCTTTGAAGGGAAGGAAAGGAAACTCCCCGAGGGATGTCTGTTAAAATCTAATAGAACCATCCTCTGCGGGAGATCCCTCCCGTGGAGACAGGTCAAGACAGGAGGTAAGCTGCCTGGGGTTACCCAGTGAGTCAGTGAGAATGCCAGGACTTGAGCGCATGCCCTCTGGCCCGAAGTCTTAAGTCTGTTCCCTGAAGTCACTGCAGGAGTCTCCTTGAACTCCTCCAACACTTGGCTTGGCTGTCCCAGGCCTCCGACCCCCCAGCGGGTCACTGTTAGTTTTCGCTTCACTGGCTCTGGACCATGAACTCTTGAAAGCCATTAAACTATACTTTGTTTGCCTCAGTTTCCCCAAAGCACCCTGCACAGGTCTTGGCAATGAGTATCTGTCAGCTTTGTCTCCCAGTGCGTGCCTGAGTTCTTACTGCGCTAAGTCACTTCAGTTGTGACCGACTCTTCGCGACCCTATGAACTATAGCCCACCAGGCTCCTCTGTCCATGAGATTTTCCAGGCAAGAATACTGGAGTGGGTTGCCATCCCTCTCTCCGGGGGATCTTCCTGACCCAGGGAGCCCATCCGCATCTCTTACATCTCCTGCAGTGGCAGGCAGGTTCTTTACAATGAACACCATCACTGGGCCAATTATGTCAGCCCCTTGGGAGCGTCACAGAAGCAACTTTGTCCCCTAACTGCGCTTAACACTTCCCTCTCTCCGGGGGATCTTCCTGACCCAGGGAGCCCATCCGCATCTCTTACATCTCCTGCAGTGGCAGGCAGGTTCTTTACAATGAACACCATCACTGGGCCAATTATGTCAGCCCCTTGGGAGCGTCACAGAAGCAACTTTGTCCCCTAACTGCGCTTAACACTGGAGGCTGGAGGGATGCAAGGTGACAATTTGTCCCCAGCCCTGCTACCCCACCCCTCCCCGGGTCTGCCTTTTGCCTTTGACGGCAGACTGAAAGAGGGGGACAGCTGAGCAGGGCTCTGGGGTGACCACAGGGTTGAGGAAGGGCCAGGCCAGGCAGTGGAGGCACTCCTGAGGGACAGGGAGGTGGGAGGCAGCCTGGGCTAGTGGAAGGAACTCAGGCTTCCGGGCCAGGGAGGCCTGGCTTCTAATTCTCTCTCTGCCACTATCTCTTCGATTTTGGCAAGCGACTAAAAGTCTCTAAGCCTCAGCTGCCTCATCTCTGAGATGGGAATAACAAGGCCTGTTCTGCCACAATCCTGAAAGGTTTAAATGAAAGCAAGTAGCTGGAAATGCCCAGTTTTCGACCTGACACAGCAAGTGATCAATAAACACAAGTCCTCCTTCCTGCTCAGCCTTTAAAATACCAATTGGGTTCTCCAAGCCTTATCCATCCACCCCTCCTCTCATCCACCTTATTAGTTCTCAGACTTGGACTGCATCCGCATCACCTGGGGAGCTTGTTAAAACAGGCTGTTGGGCCCCATCCTTGGGTTTCTGATCCAGCAGGTCTGGGGTGGGACCTGAGATTTTTGGTTAAGAGACTCCCCATGGTCCATGGGCCACACCTGAGAACCACTGGTCTACTGTGTGTGTTTATTTCTACTTCTCAGCTCACTTCCAGACACTGTCTGCTTTTTCCCTTCGGTCTCCCGGCCCACCTTCCTGCTTCAGCGCTGTCTTTCTGGACAATGCTCCCTGCACTCTCCATGCTCTGCCACTCCTGGTGCCAAGCCATGGCTTCCAGGCACGCTTAGACAGTAACTACCACCATGCTCACCACTGGGGCCCAAACACACAGACCCAGAGGGCAGACCTGCCAGGGCTATGACCTGCGCTCTCCATGAAACCATGATACTAGCATAACCTAGTATTATCTCTCCACTTCAGGGATGATGAAACTGAGGCTCCGAGATGGAAGGTGGGCAGGGAGGCACAGTCAGCAGGACTGGTGGTGTGCAGCCCTGTCAACTCCCAGGCTGGCAAATCCCATCTCCGTGCTTGGCCTGCTCTGTGGCTTCCCATGAGACATACATGTGAATGTCATGGTAAGGCATGCCAAGCACTTGGCACAGGCTTTGGGTCCTGGTTCCATTCCTCTGTTATTTTCTACTTATCTTGAATTGGCAATAAGGGAAACTAATTGCCGGGTAGGAGCGCTTAAGGGAGACCAGCCTCCTCCCTCAGGCTCTCTTATTCTGTGGGGGGAGGCCCTCAATTAAGTCGTGGGGGAGGTAGCTGCGTAGGGGAGCAGAAGGAGGCTGTCCCAACGTAGATGGCAGTAGCAGGAGCGGAGGTCGGGAGGGTTGGACCAAGCCCCACCCCAAGCCCCGCCTACTAGCGAGAGAGGGAAGTGGGTGTGCAGGAGTAATTAAGAGAACCATAGGTATCCACGTGTTCTCAAAGGAGCTGTCACTGCAGGGACGTGGGGGTGTTTGGATCATGGCCCGTTCTCACAGTTCTCCCCATCAACGGAGGGGAAGGAAGGCACACACAGTCCCTGCGTCACTGGGACAGAATGCGGAAGGCAGTCAGAGCTGCTCGGTCACACACACGTGTGCCCAGGGGCACACAGACCCTTGAAAGCTCAGCCTGGTGTCTGCACCTCGGGTCACCAGCCCAGGCGCTGGATGAGCAGGGCTGACGGGAAAGCTCACAGCCAGGC
Organism: Oreotragus oreotragus; assembly: GCA_006410675.1. Classification (NCBI taxonomy): domain Eukaryota; kingdom Metazoa; phylum Chordata; class Mammalia; order Artiodactyla; family Bovidae; genus Oreotragus; species Oreotragus oreotragus. The sequence continues at coordinate 5,375 of SJYX01013054.1, read as the reverse complement.
AGTCTTTACTTCTCTTCCGCACCCGCCCTAACCTACCAGGTGGCCTGTCCTGTGCTTGCTGCAGTTTGGGGTGCAGTCATTATGCGAGCGCTCCCCAGTCCCCTCCCTCCACTTCCAACTGCTCATCTTTCAAGTCTCAGTGGAAATTTGAAAGGGAGTGCGTCTTCTGAGCAAAGAAGCAATCGGAGAAGGCGTTGTGTCTCAAGGAGGGCTTCTGGGTGCGTGCTGCGCTTCCTCGCTCAGTCGTGTCCGACTCTTTGCGACCGCATGGACTGCAGCCCATGCAGGCTGCTCTGTCCACGGGGATTCTCCAGGAAAGAATACTGGAGTCGGTTGCCATGCCCGCCTCCAGGGGATCTTCCCAACACAGGGATCGAGCCTAGGTCTCCCACACTGCAGGTGGATTCCTTACCATATGAGCCACCAGGGAAGCCCCAAGGGGCGCTTCACGGGCACCCAAATGTCCTGATGGACAAGCAGGATCGTGAGGACACGAGAGGATGACCCTGGAGCTGGTGCTGTGTGCCCTGGGCAACCCCTGGGCTTGACTTTAGAGATGGACGGTCCCTGGCTTCCAGTTTAGGCAGTTCTAAGGCCTGAAAGGTGACCTGGCCACCTCTTGCCCCGCGCAAACTCCTTAATAAAAGGCTAAGTAATCTCTCTTTGAACACCGTGAGTGATGGGGCGCTCACCATCTTACCAGGCGGCTCATTCAACTGAGGAATTTCACAAAGTTCTTAATCAATCCAAATCTGCTTTTCCCTGCGGGCCATGTGGAAGACAGCTCGCACACTCCCACCACAGATCATACAGGAGCAGCCAACTCTCAAGCCACTGTAGGCTGCCTACTGGCCACGGAACAGACCAGCTCCTTCAACAGTTTCCCTGATGGCAGAGCTCTGAATCCCCTGAAACTGCAGACATAGATCATAACATTTTTCCAGGGTGCCCAGACTTTATCACCCATTTGTAAAGGTTGGTTTTTGATGATAAGCAGAAACCAAAGTGCAAACTCTCCCTGGTCCAGATGTATCTGGACCAGACTTCGTGGGTGTGGTTTTGCCATTTGTCCGTAATAACTGCATGTCGCTGGACTCTGCATACCGTTCCGTGCTCCTCGGGATCTTTCTGGAACCAGATCTTATCATTCAATGTGTGTGTGTCTGTCTGTTTTGGGTATTTTGCCTGCTTTGATGGCTCTGCCATCTGCATCTCCCCTGAGTTTTGGACAGAAATATTCAATGGCTGGGCTGAACAGAGAATCAGGGAAACAGCAGCAGGGGCCCTTCACCTGACTCCAGCCTTGCTCTCTGAGTGTCATCTGTCAACACGGGAGGAATCTGCCAGACAATCAGTCCAAGCTCCGTGTCTCCATTTTGTGTACAAAGATATTGTGAAGGACAGGACCGAAACGCAAAAACCACTCTGTCCCAGTACAGAGAAAACAGGTGGGTTTTTTTCCTTTAAAGAGAAATCAGGGGTTAGACTGGTATGATCTGCTCTTAGAGAACCCATTTTGGCCCCTATGGGTCCTCCCTTTTCGGTTCCAAATGCTTGCAACTCACCAACTGAAACACCTACCAGCTCCACTAGGACGGCCGTAATCAACAAGATGGACAATAACAAGTGTTGGCCAGGCTGTGAAGAAATTGGAACCCTCATCAATTGCTGGTGGAAATGAAAATGGCTGCCACTTGCTTTGGAAAACAGTTCAGCATAAAAAGGTGAACACAGTATTATGTGACCTCATGATTGCCCTCCTCGCTGCAGGCCTGCAGGGAGCAGAGTTGACACAGCAGGCCTGAGACTTCTATCCCTAGAAAGGCCCTGCTTGCACATCTGGCCCTTGGCTGGTGTTTGGGAACCTGAGTTCAGTGAGTGTTCTCACCATTCTCTGATGGGTAAGGGTGGTTTACTGCACCCGGGCGGCACAAACAATGTGGTGAATGCTGAACACCCGCTTTCCTTCTGGGAGTCTGGAATTTGGGGGCATGTTGGGTGGGGTGTTCTTCCATGACCAGCCCCTAGTAAAATTTTGGGCATTAAGTCTCTAACGAGCTTCCCTGGTGAACAGCGTCTCACACCTGTCGTCCCAGTTCGGTGCTGGACAAATGAAGTGTGCTCTGTTTGGCTCCACCCAGAGAGCACGCTTGCAAGCCGGGCCTGATTTCCTTCTGGGCTTCCCGCATGCACTTTTCCTCTTTGCCGAGTTTGCTTTGTGCCCTTTCAGTGCAGTACATCAGCCAGGGGTAGGCCTATGTGCCAGGTCCTTGGAGCCATCCTGGTGAATCGCTGCAACTAGCCCTGGTATTGGGAACCCTGACACATACCCCTGAAAATTAAAGACGTAAGTCCACACAGAAAGTTGTACACGGAAGTGCATAGCACCACTATTTGCAACAGCCCCGAAGCGCAAACAACCCAAGTGTCCACTGACCGACGAATCAATCAACAAAATGTGTTGCTGTTTAGTCATTCAGTCATGTCTGACCCTTGGCGACCCACGGACTGCAGCACGCCAGGCCTCCCTGCCCATCGCCAGTTCCCGGAGCTTGCTCAGACTCACGTCCATTGAGTCAGTGATGCCACCCAACCATCTCATCCTCTGTCGTCCCCTTCTCCTCCCACCTTTAATCTTGCCCAGCATCGGGGTCTTTTCTAAGGAGTCAGTTCTTCTCATCAGGTGGCCAGTATTGGAGTTTCAGCTTCAGCATCAGTCCTTCTAATGAATATTCAGGACTGATCTCCTTTAGGACCGACTGGTTGGATCTCCTTGCAGTCCAATGGACTCTCAAGAGTCTTCTCCAACACCACAGTTCAAAAGCATCAATTCTTTGGCACCAGCCTTCACTATGGTCCAACTCTCACATCCATACATGACCACTGGAAAAACCATAGCCTTGACTAGATAGACCTTTGTCAGCAAAGTAATGTCTCTGCTTTTTAATATGCAGTCTAGGTTGGTCATAGCTTTTCTTCCAAGGACCAAGCATCTTTTAATTTCATGGCTGCAGTCACCATCTGCAGTGATTTGGGAGCCCAGAAAAGTAAAGTCTGTTGCTGTTTCCATTGCTTCTTCATCTATTTGCCTTGAAGTGATGGGACCAGATGCCATGATCTTAGTTTTTTGAATGCTGAGTTTTTAAGTCAGCTTTTTCACTCTCCTCTTTCACCTTCATCAAGAGGCTCTTCGACTGATGAATCAATCCACAAAATGTGTAAACAGATATTATGCAATGTCATATTATTTGGCCATAAAAAGGGAGGCAGTACTGATGCCTGCTCCAGCATGGATGAACCTTGGAAACGCTGTGTTGAGTGGAAGAAGCCAGATACAGAAAGCTGCACAGACTTTATTTACATGAAATATCCAGGATAGGCAAGTTCATGCCAACAGAAAGTAGACTAATGGTTAGACGGACTGGGGAAAAGGACACGGAGAATGATTAGTAATGGGGATGGGGTCTTTTGGGGGGGATAAAATGTTTTAAAATTGATTGTGATAATGACTGTACAACTCTGGGAATACACTAAAATCCACTGGATTTTACACTTTAAAATGGTGAATTTTATTATATGTGAATTATAACTCAATAAAGCTGTTATTAATATGTAATTTTAAAAAGTATTAATGTGGACAAACAGATATCACATGCCATTTAATATGCCATTTCCATGGTAATCTTGCCCAAAATGCAAACCTGAACTGAATCATGAGGAAAGATCAGACAAACTCAAGTTGAGGGACAACTTACAACGTAAAGGGATGCCTGGTGGTGTAGCGGTAAAGAATCCGTCTGCCAAGCAAGAGATGCAGGTTCGACTCCTGGATTGAGAAGACACCCTGGAGGAGGAAATGACAATCCATTCCAGTGTTCTTGCTTGGCAAAGCCCACTGACAGAAGGAGCCTGGCAGCTACAGTCCATGGGGTTGAAAGAGCTGGACATGACTTAGTGACTAAACCACCTCCACCACCACAACATAAACGGCCTTTACTCCTCAAAAACACCAAGGTCATCAAAGAAAAGACCGGACTGAGGAATTGTTCCAGCTAAAGGAGACCGAAGTGACATGAACTAAATGCAACACACGATCTTGGATGTGGTGCTGGAGCAGAAATGACAACCACTACTGTTATTATTATCATCACTACTATAAAAGACAATTGTCAAGATAACTGCCAAAATGTGAATGATACAATCAGACAGTGCTCTATCAGTGTTAATTTTCTGGTTTTACTGTGGTTATGGAGAAAAGTAGAGTGAACCTTTTGGAGGTACACAGTTAAGTATTTAGGAGTAAGGGGCATTATGCTTGCAACTTATTCCCAAATAGTTCTGAAACCTGCATGCGTGCGTGTGTGTGTGTGTGTGTGTGGAGAGAGTGTACACACAAAGTGAACAGGGTAAAACACTAACATTACGCTGAAGCTGAAGCTCCAATACTTTGGTCACCTGACGTGAAGAACTGACTCATTGGAAAAGACCCTGATGCTGGGAAAGATTGAAGGCAGGAGGAGAAGCGGACGACAGAGGATGCGATGGTTGATGACGTCACTGACTCGATGGACAAGAGTTTGAGTAAGCTCCAGGAGTTGGTTGGTGATGGACAGGGAAGCCTGGTGTGCTGCAGTCCATGGGGTCTCAAAGAGGTGGACACGACTGAGAGACTAAATTGAACTGAACTGAACTCAGAGGAATCTGGGTGAAGGATAAATAAGAATCGTTGTAGTATTTTTTGCCACTTTTCTAAAAGTCTGAACTTTTTCCCCATAACTTTATTTTTTATCTTTTGGCCACACTGTGTGCATTGCAGGATCTTAGTTCCCTGACCGGGGATCAAACCCATGCTCCCTGCAATGGAAACACAGTCTTAACCACTGGACCATCAGGGAAGTTCCTGATGTTCTTTCTAAAAAATATTGGGGAACTTTGCAGGATGTTGATGTCATTTTCAAAGAATAGCAAGGAGAGATAAGAAAGCCTTCCTCATTGATCAATGCAAAGAAATAGAGGAAAACAATAGAATGGGGAAGATTAGAGATCTCTTCAAGAAAATTAGAGATACCAAGGGAACATTTCATGCAAAGATGGGCTCAATAAAGGACAGAAATGATATGGACCTAACAGAAGCAGAAGATATTAAGAAAAGGTGGCAAGAATACACAGAAGAACTGTACAAAAAAGATCTTCATGACCCAGATAATTACGATGGTGTGATTATTCACCTAGAGCCAGACATCCTGGAATGTGAAGTCAAGTGGGCCTTAGGAAGCATCACTACAAAGAAAGCTAGTGGAGGTGATGGAATTCCAGTTGAGCTATTTCACATCCTGAAACATGATGCTGTGAAAGTGCTGCACTCAATATGCCAG
>SJYX01013052.1:0-14157 GCA_006410675.1 Oreotragus oreotragus | reverse complement strand
GTTTTTCCAGTAATCATGTATGGATGTGAGAGTAGGACCATGAAGAAGGCTGAGCACTTAAGAACTGATGCTTTTAAACTGTGGTGTTGGAGAAGACTCTTGAGAGTCCCTTGGACTGCAAGGAGATCAAACCAGTTCATCCTAAAGGAAATCAACCCTGAATATTCATTGGAAGGACTGATGCTGAAGCTGAAGCTCCAAAACTTTAGCCACCTGATGTGAAGAGTTGACTCATTAGAAAACATCTGATGCTGGAAAGATTGAAGGCAGGAGGAGAAGGGGACAACAGAGGATGAGATGGTTGGATGGCATCACCAACTCAGTGGATATGAGTTTGAGCAAGCTCAGGGAGATGGTGAAGGATAAGGAAGCCTGGCATGCTGCAGTCCATGGGGTCACAAAGAGTCGGACACAACTGAGCAACTGAAACAAATCTCTTGGTTTTCATGATAACATATACCCCTGACTTTCATCACTCTTGCTGCTGTCCCCTCCTTTGCCAAATCTTTAAAATGTGTGTGCTTTGTCCTGGGCCTTGTCTCATCTATATCTACAGTTCATCCCCCAAGTGCTCCCATCCATACATACACTAGTGCAAAAAGAATCCATATATTGATGCATGCCACGTTTGAATCTCCCATCTAGACTTCATTTGTCAGCTCCAGGTTCATGCTTTTGGCTGCCTATTTGATATTCCCACTTGGATGAAAAGAGGAATTTCAAACTCAACACAATCAAACGAAAATTATTTTCATCCACTCAAAGCCAATTTCTCTTCCAGTCTTTCTAATGCACCCAGTTGCTCAGTTGAAGATCTAGAAGTCATCCTTAGTTTAACCCTATTCCTTCACCACCTGTTCCCCATCCTTCTCTGAACCCCTAGATCTCCCTCACCTGCCACATCTAAGACAAGTAAGATCTCTCAGCATCCAAAATGTATTTTAAATCTAGCTATTTAGGATATACAATATCCAGCTACACGTCCATCTCTTGCCTCATCTGCAACTAAAACATTTCAACACGTTGCTCTCTTTTGATTCTCATCCTTCTACATTATCTCCTTTCAGCAGCCCAAAGAGACCTTAAGACAGAATCAGATCAATGTAGGCCCTTTTCCCAAGTTTGCAATGTAAGGTGTGAAGGCTCAATCCCTGGTCAAGGAACTAAGATCCCATATCCCACATGGTGTAGCCAATAAATAAAATTAAAATTAAAATTAAAATATTAAAAGAGAGTAGCCCCTTTTTTAAAACCACTCATAACCCTGGTGCTCCATACTCCTTACCGCAGCCCAAATCCTAAATAATTTGATCCCAGCCATCTTTCTGGCACTGAATTCTGCTCCTTGTTCACTAGGGTCCAAACTTCCTGGCCTCCTTTTTCTTTCCCTCCATCTGGAACACTCTTGTTAAGCTGCCTTAGCCTCATTCTTCAGGCCTCAGCTTGGATGACCACCCCCTTAATTGGCCTTGCGACCACTTACCCCACCCTCATGCATGCATGTGTGCATGCTAAATTACTTCAGTCATGTCCGACTCTTTTCCACCCTGGGGACTGTAGCCTGCTAGGCTCCTCTGTTCTGGGATTTCCCAGGCAACAATACTGGAATGGGTTGCCATTTTCTTCTCCATCTTCTCTCAATAGGCACATGTTTATCCATAGGAACTGAAAACACATTGTTAAAACATGATAGACACCTTTTCTCTATTTCATTGTTTTGAAATTAGTTTGTTGTGTAATACTTTCAGATTTTTATATTTGGTGCACAAAAATTAAAAAAAACAGATATTAAAAAAAAAAAACTCACTCATAATCTCATCCTTTAGGTGGCTAATGTCCTAAATGTTACATACTTTACTATTTTGTTTCCTTTTACCTCTTGAAATTTGTTTCTACCCTTTCTCAGACATTTCTCAGTATAGAATTTCAGCTGTTTAATATCATATTCCCCAGAAACAGGGAGAAATAAAGAACAATATTGTAACAACTATTTTCAAGGAAGCCTGGAGGACTATTTTGATGCTGTAGATGATCTTTACTAGCTTATTAGAATAAAGTATCTCACCTAAAAGAATTTTGCTGCTGTTGCTGCTAAGTTGCTTCAGTTGTGAATCCAGAATTCTGTTTCCATGTATCACAAAAATTTGGTAGCTATGTCAGAAGCCAAATCACTAGTATGCTAATGTAAATTAGAATACATTATTCATTCCTTCAATATTCAATCAACAAGTCCTTCTGAGCATCTACAGTCAGCAGTGTTCCAGATCCTGGCAATACAGGAGTGACCAGAGCCTGGGCTAAGGGGAGGACAAAGAGAGGCGGCAGGTAGATTGCTGTTGTTGTTGTTTTTGTTTAGTTGCCAAGTCATTTCAGACTCTTTTGTGACACCCTGGAGCCTGCCAGGTTCCCCTGTCCATGGAATTTCCCAGGCAAGAATACTGGAGCAGGTTACCACTTCCTACTCTAGAGGATCTTCGAGACTCAGGGATTGAACCTATGTCTCCTGCATCGGCAGGTTCTTTACCATCAAGCCACCAAGGAAGCCCAGGTAGGTAGTTGCTGTTTTTCAAGCTCTAAGTTGTGTCTGAATCTTTGTGATTCCATGAACTGCAGCACGCCAGGCTTCCCTGTCCTTCACTATCTCCCAGAGTTTGCTCACACTCATGTCCATTGAGATACAGGTTTGATCCCTGTGTCAGGATGATCCCCTGGAGGAGGAAATGGCAACCCATTCCAGTATTCTTGCTTGGAAAAAAAAATCCCATGGTCAGAGGAGCCTGGCAGGCAATAGTCTGTTGGATTACAGAGTTAGACACAACTGAGTGACTGAACATGAGCACAGTTAATAGAATAAACTGGGTCTGTTCTGATACTGGATGTGCTTCTTCTAAAAGAGCCCCCAAAACAAAAAGTCTTTAAGCAGCAATCAGAAGGATTCGACACTGCCTACATACCCATGCAGAATAGCTTCTCAGAAAGCATCAATTCACCAAGCATAAAAATACAATTCTACAAGCTTTAGAACACCAACAGGAAAGTAATTACTGATTTTTCTTATGAGACAGTTATTTTCTACCTTCATCAAATATGTCTCTAGATGTCCATATGAAAGGCAGAAGAACACAGAATTCTGCAGCGAGTAGTATCATTATTAGCTTTCAGCTAATAATGTCTTAAGATAAGTGTTATCTTTATAAAAGTCCTCCATGCATTTAAAAAGATAATTATGTCCAAGTGCCTGTTTAAAATGCTGTCTACTTGCTATGTTCACAAGAAAGGAAGGGGTGGAGGGAGAGACTGCCTTATAACTGTATATGAGACAAGGGGTGTGTGTGTGTGTGTGTGTGTGTGTGTGTGTGTGTGTGTGTGTGTGTTAGTTGCTCAGTCATGTCCTATTCTTTGTGACCCTATGGACTGTAGCCTGCCAGGCTCCTCTGTCCATGGAATTCTCCAGGCAAGAATACTGGAGTGGGGTGCCATTCCTTTCTCCAGGAGATCTTCCCAACCCAGGGATTGAACCCAGGTCTTCCACATTGCAGGCAGATTCTTTACTGCCTGAGCCACCAGGGAAGATGAGATAAGGTAGTTAACAACAACGACAACAAATCCCTAAAGTGTGGGCTTCTATAGAGTCCCATTTGGGGGAATCTCACATAGGACTGTTAATTTTTCTTTCAAACACTGTTAGTAGACAACCAGATACTACTCGCTGCAGAATTCTGTGTTCTTCTGCCTTTCATATGGACATCTAGAGACATATTTGATGAAGGTAGAAAATAACTGTCTCATAAGAAAAATCAGTAATTACTTTCCTGTTGGTGTTCTAAAGCTTGTAGAATTGTATTTTTATGCTTGGTGAATTGATGCTTTCTGAGAAGCTATTCTGCATGGGTATGTAGGCAGTGTCGAATCCTTCTGATTGCTGCTTAAAGACTTTTTGTTTTGGGGGCTCTTTTAGAAGAAGCACATCCAGTATCAGAACAGACCCAGTTTATTCTATTAACTGTGCTCATGTTCAGTCACTCAGTTGTGTCTAACTCTGTAATCCAACAGACTATTGCCTGCCAGGCTCCTCTGACCATGGGATTTTTTTTCCAAGCAAGAATACTGGAATGGGTTGCCATTTCCTCCTCCAGGGAATCATCCTGACACAGGGATCAAACCTGTATCTCCTGGCAGACAGATTCTTTACCACTTCCCCTGCTTGCCACCTAGGAAGCCCCTCTATTAATTGTGCTCCATCACTCAAGTCATGTCTGACTCTTTGAGACCCCATGGACTGGTGCCCACCAGGCTCCTCTGTCCGTGAGATTCTCCAGGCAGGAATCCTGGAGTGGGGTGCCATTTCCTCCTCCAGGTCTATTAGTTGCAGTAGTACTTAAAACCCCACTTATCTCCATTTATTACTCACTCTGCTACCTGTTTTCTCCCCTTTAACATAGCCAAGCAATTCTTTCCTATACATTAAAAAATCTTCAACTTTTTTTCGCTTTGAATGTCCTAATAATCCCCAATATTTGCTTCTCCCATGGTCTTTCTCTTCTGTATAAATGAGAACTCCATTCTTTCTAGTTGCTCGGACTAAGACTTAGGGATGATCAAGATTTAACCTGCAAGTCCTCCACAAAAATTTCTAACTGTACCTTCATAATATATTTTGTTACCTTTCTTGCTGTGTTCCACCTAATCCAAGTCATCCCTTCTCTCTCCTGGTATATTGCTGAACTCTCTTGACCACGCTTTCTCCTTCTGCCCTTCACTCTGAGCTACTTCTAGCACAGTAGCCAGAGGAATCCTTTTACATATTAAGTAAGATGATATAGTTCTTAAGTCGTAAGTCTTCTAATAGCTTTCCATTTCATTCAGTGTAACAGCCATAGTCTTTGTAAAAGCTTCTGTGGTTCTGATAAATTTGGTACTTCTGTGGCTGTATTTGCTACTACTTTCTTCCTTGGTCATTCCGCTCTAGCCACAGTGATTTTATGCTCTTTCTAGAACAAACCTGACTCTACCTCTGAGCCTTTGCAGCGGGTATTTCCTCTGTCTGGAACACTCTTCCTCAAGATCTCTCTCTGCTGGATTTCCTCTCCTCTCTCAGGTCTGTTATTTAACTTCATAAATCCAATGACAAATTAAAACTGCAACTTCTTCGTCATTCTTCCCTGCCACTTTTTCCTCAAAGCACTTATCACCATCAAACATATTACGTACGCTGTCTATCTGTCTCTACCTATTTTGTAATATCTATCTACCTATCTGCTTTTTTACTCTCTTCGTTCACCCTCATCAATAGGCTCCTTAGTTCCTTTTTACTGTCTGCCACTAGGGTGGTATCATCTGTATATCTGAGGTTGCTGATATTTCTCCTAGCAGTCTTGGTTCCAGCTTGTGAGTTATCCAATCCAGCATTTTGCCTGATGTACTCTGCAAAGAAGTTAAATGAGGAAGGTGAAAATATACAGTCTTGACATCCTTAAAACTCAACATTCAAAAAGCTAAGATCATGGCATCCAGTCCCATCACTTCATGGCAAATAGACAAGGAAAAAGTGGAAACAGTGACAGATTTCATTTCCTTGGACTCTGAAATCACTGTGGACAGTGACTGCAGGTGCAAAATTAACAGATGTTTGCTTCTTGGAAGAAAAGCTGTGACAAACCTGGACAGTGTATTAAAAAGCAAGAGACATCACTTTGCCAACAAAGGTTCTGTATAAACAAAGCTATGGCTTTTCCAGTAGTCATGTATGGATCTGAGAGTTGGACCATAAAGAAGGCTGAATGTCAAAGAATTGATGTTTTCGAACTGTGGTGCTGGAGAAGACTCTTCAGAGTCCCTTGGACAGCAAGGAGATCAAACCAGTCTATCCTAAAAGAAATCAAACCTGAATATTCACTGAAAGAACTTTGCTATAACTGAAGCTCCAATACTTTGGCCACCTGATGAGAAGAGCTGATTCACTGGAGAAGACCCTGATGCTGGGAAAGATTGAGGCTAAGAGGAGAAGAGGACAATGGAGGATGAGATGGTTAACGGCATCACCGATGAAGCACATCCAGTATCAGAACAGACCCAGTTTATTCTATTAACTGTGCTCATGTTCAGTCACTCAGTTGTGTCTAACTCTGTAATCCAACAGACTATTGCCTGCCAGGCTCCTCTGACCATGGGATTTTTTTTTCCAAGCAAGAATACTGGAATGGGTTGCCATTTCCTCCTCCAGGGGATCATCCTGACACAGGGATCAAACCTGTATCTCAATGGACATGAGTGTGAGCAAACTCTGGGAGATAGTGAAGGACAGGGAAGCCTGGCGTGCTGCAGTTCATGGAATCACAAAGATTCAGACACAACTTAGAGCTTGAAAAACAGCAACTACCTACCTGGGCTTCCTTGGTGGCTTGATGGTAAAGAACCTGCCGATGCAGGAGACATAGGTTCAATCCCTGAGTCTCGAAGATCCTCTAGAGTAGGAAGTGGTAACCTGCTCCAGTATTCTTGCCTGGGAAATTCCATGGACAGGGGAACCTGGCAGGCTCCAGGGTGTCACAAAAGAGTCTGAAATGACTTGGCAACTAAACAAAAACAACAACAACAGCAATCTACCTGCCGCCTCTCTTTGTCCTCCCCTTAGCCCAGGCTCTGGTCACTCCTGTATTGCCAGGATCTGGAACACTGCTGACTGTAGATGCTCAGAAGGACTTGTTGATTGAATATTGAAGGAATGAATAATGTATTCTAATTTACATTAGCATACTAGTGATTTGGCTTCTGACATAGCTACCAAATTTTTGTGATACATGGAAACAGAATTCTGGATTCACAACTGAAGCAACTTAGCAGCAACAGCAGCAAAATTCTTTTAGGTGAGATACTTTATTCTAATAAGCTAGTAAAGATCATCTACAGCATCAAAATAGTCCTCCAGGCTTCCTTGAAAATAGTTGTTACAATATTGTTCTTTATTTCTCCCTGTTTCTGGGGAATATGATATTAAACAGCTGAAATTCTATACTGAGAAATGTCTGAGAAAGGGTAGAAACAAATTTCAAGAGGTAAAAGGAAACAAAATAGTAAAGTATGTAACATTTAGGACATTAGCCACCTAAAGGATGAGATTATGAGTGAGTTTTTTTTTTTTAATATCTGTTTTTTTAAAATTTTTGTGCACCAAATATAAAAATCTGAAAGTATTACACAACAAACTAATTTCAAAACAATGAAATAGAGAAAAGGTGTCTATCATGTTTTAACAATGTGTTTTCAGTTCCTATGGATAAACATGTGCCTATTGAGAGAAGATGGAGAAGAAAATGGCAACCCATTCCAGTATTGTTGCCTGGGAAATCCCAGAACAGAGGAGCCTAGCAGGCTACAGTCCCCAGGGTGGAAAAGAGTCGGACATGACTGAAGTAATTTAGCATGCACACATGCATGCATGAGGGTGGGGTAAGTGGTCGCAAGGCCAATTAAGGGGGTGGTCATCCAAGCTGAGGCCTGAAGAATGAGGCTAAGGCAGCTTAACAAGAGTGTTCCAGATGGAGGGAAAGAAAAAGGAGGCCAGGAAGTTTGGACCCTAGTGAACAAGGAGCAGAATTCAGTGCCAGAAAGATGGCTGGGATCAAATTATTTAGGATTTGGGCTGCGGTAAGGAGTATGGAGCACCAGGGTTATGAGTGGTTTTNCAACAAATCCCTAAAGTGTGGGCTTCTATAGAGTCCCATTTGGGGGAATCTCACATAGGACTGTTAATTTTTCTTTCAAACACTGTTAGTAGACAACCAGATACTACTCGCTGCAGAATTCTGTGTTCTTCTGCCTTTCATATGGACATCTAGAGACATATTTGATGAAGGTAGAAAATAACTGTCTCATAAGAAAAACCAGTAATTACTTTCCTGTTGGTGTTCTAAAGCTTGTAGAATTGTATTTTTATGCTTGGTGAATTGATGCTTTCTGAGAAGCTATTCTGCATGGGTATGTAGGCAGTGTCGAATCCTTCTGATTGCTGCTTAAAGACTTTTTGTTTTGGGGGCTCTTTTAGAAGAAGCACATCCAGTATCAGAACAGACCCAGTTTATTCTATTAACTGTGCTCATGTTCAGTCACTCAGTTGTGTCTAACTCTGTAATCCAACAGACTATTGCCTGCCAGGCTCCTCTGACCATGGGATTTTTTTTTCCAAGCAAGAATACTGGAATGGGTTGCCATTTCCTCCTCCAGGGGATCATCCTGACACAGGGATCAAACCTGTATCTCAATGGACATGAGTGTGAGCAAACTCTGGGAGATAGTGAAGGACAGGGAAGCCTGGCGTGCTGCAGTTCATGGAATCACAAAGATTCAGACACAACTTAGAGCTTGAAAAACAGCAACTACCTACCTGGGCTTCCTTGGTGGCTTGATGGTAAAGAACCTGCCGATGCAGGAGACATAGGTTCAATCCCTGAGTCTCGAAGATCCTCTAGAGTAGGAAGTGGTAACCTGCTCCAGTATTCTTGCCTGGGAAATTCCATGGACAGGGGAACCTGGCAGGCTCCAGGGTGTCACAAAAGAGTCTGAAATGACTTGGCAACTAAACAAAAACAACAACAACAGCAATCTACCTGCCGCCTCTCTTTGTCCTCCCCTTAGCCCAGGCTCTGGTCACTCCTGTATTGCCAGGATCTGGAACACTGCTGACTGTAGATGCTCAGAAGGACTTGTTGATTGAATATTGAAGGAATGAATAATGTATTCTAATTTACATTAGCATACTAGTGATTTGGCTTCTGACATAGCTACCAAATTTTTGTGATACATGGAAACAGAATTCTGGATTCACAACTGAAGCAACTTAGCAGCAACAGCAGCAAAATTCTTTTAGGTGAGATACTTTATTCTAATAAGCTAGTAAAGATCATCTACAGCATCAAAATAGTCCTCCAGGCTTCCTTGAAAATAGTTGTTACAATATTGTTCTTTATTTCTCCCTGTTTCTGGGGAATATGATATTAAACAGCTGAAATTCTATACTGAGAAATGTCTGAGAAAGGGTAGAAACAAATTTCAAGAGGTAAAAGGAAACAAAATAGTAAAGTATGTAACATTTAGGACATTAGCCACCTAAAGGATGAGATTATGAGTGAGTTTTTTTTTTTTAATATCTGTTTTTTTAAAATTTTTGTGCACCAAATATAAAAATCTGAAAGTATTACACAACAAACTAATTTCAAAACAATGAAATAGAGAAAAGGTGTCTATCATGTTTTAACAATGTGTTTTCAGTTCCTATGGATAAACATGTGCCTATTGAGAGAAGATGGAGAAGAAAATGGCAACCCATTCCAGTATTGTTGCCTGGGAAATCCCAGAACAGAGGAGCCTAGCAGGCTACAGTCCCCAGGGTGGAAAAGAGTCGGACATGACTGAAGTAATTTAGCATGCACACATGCATGCATGAGGGTGGGGTAAGTGGTCGCAAGGCCAATTAAGGGGGTGGTCATCCAAGCTGAGGCCTGAAGAATGAGGCTAAGGCAGCTTAACAAGAGTGTTCCAGATGGAGGGAAAGAAAAAGGAGGCCAGGAAGTTTGGACCCTAGTGAACAAGGAGCAGAATTCAGTGCCAGAAAGATGGCTGGGATCAAATTATTTAGGATTTGGGCTGCGGTAAGGAGTATGGAGCACCAGGGTTATGAGTGTTTTTAAAAAAGGGGCTACTCTCTTTTAATATTTTAATTTTAATTTTAATTTTATTTATTGGCTACACCATGTGGGATATGGGATCTTAGTTCCTTGACCAGGGATTGAGCCTTCACACCTTACATTGCAAACTTGGGAAAAGGGCCTACATTGATCTGATTCTGTCTTAAGGTCTCTTTGGGCCGCTGAAAGGAGATAATGTAGAAGGATGAGAATCAAAAGAGAGCAACGTGTTGAAATGTTTTAGTTGCAGATGAGGCAAGAGATGGACGTGTAGCTGGATATTGTATATCCTAAATAGCTAGATTTAAAATACATTTTGGATGCTGAGAGATCTTACTTGTCTTAGATGTGGCAGGTGAGGGAGATCTAGGGGTTCAGAGAAGGATGGGGAACAGGTGGTGAAGGAATAGGGTTAAACTAAGGATGACTTCTAGATCTTCAACTGAGCAACTGGGTGCATTAGAAAGACTGGAAGAGAAATTGGCTTTGAGTGGATGAAAATAATTTTGGTTTGATTGTGTTGAGTTTGAAATTCCTCTTTTCATCCAAGTGGGAATATCAAATAGGCAGCCAAAAGCATGAACCTGGAGCTGACAAATGAAGTCTAGATGGGAGATTCAAACGTGGCATGCATCAATATATGGATTCTTTTTGCACTAGTGTATGTATGGATGGGAGCACTTGGGGGATGAACTGTAGATATAGATGAGACAAGGCCCAGGACAAAGCACACACATTTTAAAGATTTGGCAAAGGAGGGGACAGCAGCAAGAGTGATGAAAGTCAGGGGTATATGTTATCATGAAAACCAAAAGATTTGTTTCAGTTGCTCAGTTGTGTCCGACTCTTTGTGACCCCATGGACTGCAGCATGCCAGGCTTCCTTATCCTTCACCATCTCCCTGAGCTTGCTCAAACTCATATCCACTGAGTTGGTGATGCCATCCAACCATCTCATCCTCTGTTGTCCCCTTCTCCTCCTGCCTTCAATCTTTCCAGCATCAGATGTTTTCTAATGAGTCAACTCTTCACATCAGGTGGCTAAAGTTTTGGAGCTTCAGCTTCAGCATCAGTCCTTCCAATGAATATTCAGGGTTGATTTCCTTTAGGATGAACTGGTTTGATCTCCTTGCAGTCCAAGGGACTCTCAAGAGTCTTCTCCAACACCACAGTTTAAAAGCATCAGTTCTTAAGTGCTCAGCCTTCTTCATGGTCCTACTCTCACATCCATACATGATTACTGGAAAAACCAAGAGCTAATACCATGTAACAGATGTGGAATTGCTAAGCTATGTCTGGTCCTACTCAGAAGTCAATTATGATAATGTGGTCATCAAACTTGGTACTTTGGTCAGGATCTCAGTGAAGTGATGGACAAACCAAGTCAGGCCACCTAGATGCTTCATATTAGCTTCATCCCACACAACCTAGGGCTTACCTGAGTTCCAGTTGCTTTGTTGAGTCCACTCTGGTATCCTAGGTGTGTAATTTCTCTGGTTCCTTGAAGATCTCGTCTGCCCTTCCCTCTCTGCTTTGAGGAAGTTGAGGCTTAATCTTGAACACAACCCCAAAAAAGAATATAACATGCTCCATGGTGGCTGCATGTCTCTAGTACTACTCCAGTGCATTATAACTTCTATATGGAAGATACTGAGGATAGAAGGATAAAGATGGCCAAAAACTCTTTGATATTCATCTCATTGAGAGGTGGGGTTTGTTACCCTTTTCCTGAAACTGGGGGCTCTATAGCTGCCTTGACAGAACAGGGCAGAAGTGTAAAAGTGATGCTGGGCCAGTTTCCATTCCTGGCCTTAAGATATTGGCACCTTCTAAATCCTGTCTCTGGAAACCCTTGCATTTGGAGCCCTGGGATGCCATGTAAAGAGTCTGACTTCCCTGCTGGAGAGACTACATGGAAAGACCCTAAGATTACCAGGAGGATAAGAAGAGGCTACCTAACTTAGCCAAGCTTTCCAGGCATGTGAATGAAACTGTCTTGTGTTTTTTCAGATCAGCCCACCTATTTGCTGAATACAGTCGAATGATTGATGTTTAGGGGTACAATTCCTAACCCATAAAGTCAAAAGATATATTAAAACATTCTTATTGTTTTGATCCATGAAATTTTAGGGTAGATTTTTATGTAGCAAAAGATAAGAGGAGCCCTAGGAGGCCCTTTGGGCGTTTAGATCAGTTTTCCTTGAGCAGAAGACCCACTGTCCTCTGCACAAGAGCAATATTGTTTCTTTGTTGCTATTTGAATTATCTATTTTTATGTGGTGCCAGTCAAATCTTTTTTTAGCATATAAGAGGCAATAAAAGAGAAAAACTTATTGAAGGAACTGTCAGTTAATAAGGAGAAGGCAATGGCACCCCACTCCAGTACTCTTGCCTGGAAAAATCCCATGGACAGAGGAGCCTGGAAGGCTGCAGTCCATGGGGTTGCTGAGGGTCTGGCACGACTGAGCGACTTCACTTTCACTTTTCACTTTCCTGCTTTGGAGAAGGAAATGGCAACCCACTCCAGTGTTCTTGCCTGGAGAATCTCAGGGACGGGGGAGCCTGGTGGGCTGCCCTCTATGGGGTCGCACAGAGTCGGACCCGACTGAAGTGACTTAGCAGCAGCAGTCAGTTAATAAACAGAATTTTTAAGTGAATGTGAGGAATAACCTAGTTTACCTTCTTGCCACAGGTCTGCTATTGTCTAACTCCTTACACCTGCAGTGCAACCACTGATGTACATTATGCTGACCTTGATTTTCTGTATCTTATTTTAGTGTCAAGTGTTGCATGGGTGATACCACAGGACAATGATGTAATCGATGGAAAAGTGCCAAGAAACACAGTTAAAAGATGGAAAACTTATTTTATTGCAAAAGGCACAGAAGTTTACCTCTAAGCAGGTAACCACAAGAATCAAACTGTTCACTGTGCTCCCAGGCACAGGCTCAGGCTGTCCAGATTCCCAGGTTTCCCATGGACACTGGCCTGAGGATGTCAGTGGGTTCATCCTCAGGTTTTGTTTGCCAGTTTGTTTGTTTGTGTCCCTTGGCCAGGGCTAGGACCAGGAAGAAGGGAGTGAAGTGGTCAGGGCAGTTTTTAAGAAGGCACTCACAGGGTTGTGCAAATGTAGGATCAGTGCCTGAGTGTGAGTGCCTCCTTAAATTTTCCACCAAGGGATCATACTCACCTCACCCAAGTCCATTGTCAGCTCCCAGCCTCTCCCAACTGTTCTGGATTTCCTGTATGCCACCCCCCACCCTGCCACCAGATTCATATTTCTGAGTGATAGCTTCAGCAGCAGGTGAAATTGAGGTCGATTTCCCAGGCATCTCTGAATGTTGAGAGCAGAACCAGGCTTTAGGTTTTCTGGAAGTCCATTTGCAGAAGCAAATTAATTTTTATAGTACTGTAGTTGACCAGAATATTTGATTTGAGCAGCCTTCCCCACTACAGTGGAAGAAAAAGCATTAACTGTACCTGAGATGGTCATATTTGTCCACAGATAACATTTACTTGAGGAGACAAGTTATTAAGTAACTCCCCTGCTGAGTTTGTTTCTCCAGGCCCTTTAATGGCTTGCTTTAGTTTTGCAAAATACCCTTGTTACCTGCTGTTGTAGTTATTATGGTGCATGAACACACCCTTAATCTTACCCTTAGGAACCTATTGGTTTTTAAAAATTTGCCTTTGCCTCATGGTACACTGAGCTATAAAGTGAATTTCTAGACTAGATTGTAATCACTGTTTGCTAAAAGAGACAACTTTAGATTCCAGTGTGATTTGGTGTGCTATCATTTCAGTTTAGTTGCTCAGTCATGTGCAACTCTTTGTGACCCCATGGACTGCAGCATGCCAGGCTTCCCTGTCCATCACCAACTCCTGGAGCTTCCTCAAATTCATGTCCATTGAGTTGGTGATGCCATCCAACCATCTCATCCTCTGTCGTCCCCTTCTCCTGCCTTCAGTCTTTTCCCAGCATCAGGGTCTTTTCCAATGAGTCAGTTCTTCATATCATGTAGCCAAAGTATTGGAGTTTCAGCTTCAGCATCAGTCCTGTCAATGAATATTCAAGACTGATTTTCTTTTAGGACTGACTGGTTGGATCTCCTTGCAGTCTAAGGGATTCTCAAGAGTCTTCTCCAACACCACAGTTCAAAAGCATCAATTCTTCAGCATTCAGCCTTCTTTATGATCCAACTCTCATATCCATACTGATTACTGGAAACACCATAGCTTTTACTAGATGGACTTTTGTTGGCAAAGTAATGTCTCTGCTTTTTAATATGCTGTCTAGATTGGTCATAGTTTTTCTTCCAAGGAGTGAGTGTCTTTTAATTTCATGGCTGCAGTCACCATCTGCAGTGATTTTGGAGCCCCCAAAATAAAGTCTGTCACTGTTTCCATTGTTTCCCTATCTATTTGCCATGAAGTGGTGGGACCAGATGCCATGATCTTAGTTTTCTGAATGTTGA
>SJYX01013051.1:18620-72461 GCA_006410675.1 Oreotragus oreotragus | reverse complement strand
TCCTTGGAAGAAAAGTTATGACCAACCTAGATAGCATATTCAAAAGCAGAGACATTACTTTGCCAAAAAAGGTCCATCTAGTCAAGGCTATAGTTTTTCCAGTGGTCATGTATGGATGTGAGAGTTGGACTGTGAAGAAGGCTGAGCACCGAAGAATTGATGCTTTTGAACTGTGGTGTTGGAGAAAACTCTTGAGAGTCCCTTGGACTGCAAGGAGATCCAACCAGTCCATTCTGAAGGAGATCAGCCCTGGGATTTCTTTGGAAGGAATGATGTTAAAGCTGAAACTTCAGTACTTTGGCCACCTCATGCGAAGAGTTGACTCATTGGAAAAGACTCTGATGCTGGGAGGGATTGGGGGCAGGAGAAGAAGGGGACGACAGAGGATGAGATGGCTGGATGGCATCACCAGCTGGATGGCATCACTAGCTAGACGGCATCACTGACTCGATGGACATGAGTTTGGGTAAACTCTGGGAGTTGGTGATAGACAAGGAGGCCTAGCGTGCTGCAATTCATGGGGTCACAAAAAGTCAGACACAACTGAGTGACTGAACTGAGCTGAACTGAACTGAGGCAGATACGAGACACAGAACTGAGGCACAACTACCTCGTGAAGAAAATCCCTTTTTCTGTGACTCTTATATAAAGCAGTCTCTCTCTCATTCAGCACCTCTTTAGGATACAGTGAAATTGTGGAGCCTTTTTATTTCATCCACTTTGAATAACATATTTAAATTTTCTATAGGTTTATTTTGACTTTCTCACAACCTGAGTTTTCAAGGTAAAACCATCCAACTTGGAAATCACCTATTTCTACTGTGTACTAACATCCATTTAACTACCTTATTGCATTTAATTAGCATACTTTAATTAGAGATGTTTTATTAAAAAAAAAAAAAGGAGATGCTTTGCCTGTGCAGACTATTTATTCTAACTGGTTTTTATAAAAAATATAACCCATCATTACTGTGTCCATGGTAAAAGCACACTGTTTTTTAAACTGGAGAAAAAAGTTAAAAAAAATTTATTAGTAATAGCGATTACCACATCCACACATTTGCACACCAATGGCCACCAACATCTTATGAGCAAATTTTCAATATAAAAGCAAACTCATAAATTTCACTCACTGAAAATTACTAAAATGTTTTCCTTACTCGTCTTCTACACTGCCAATAAAACTTTATTACAAATTACATTTGGTCTGGCCTGATTCTGTTCCAAAACCTCTCAAAAAACAAGGAGAGTTGCCTAGACACTTACATATGCTTGGCCCAGTACTGTAACGTGTGTGTTTGTGTTTTTTTTTTTTTTTTTTTGCGTTTCTAAGATGGTCTGAACAGAATTGTCAATGTTTTTCTATACTTTCCTACATGAGCATACACTTCCAACTCATAAATTCTAACGTGAAAGTATCCCGTGGTATCTTGGCTTAATATGTAGCGTTAATATTGCCTTTTCCCCCACAGATCACTAGCAGTTCAAGTATCAATTAGTTACCAATTAATCTCTGTTAACAATGAATCCACTGATGAATAGTCCTGCTTTCCACATATTCAGAACTCTGCGGTTGGCAGCTTCATTGTGTAATGTATGGCTGCAGCCAAGCAGACCCAGATGGTTCACAGGACAGCTGCGAGTCTCCTTATACTTCACTTTTCCTTGCATTTGCTCTTTTCAAACGCCAAGATGAATACTTTATCCTCATTTTCTCCCCCCCAAAAGTCTTGTCTAATATGCTCTTTCAGTTTGTCAGCTACCTGACTTGAAATTCTGGAATTCACACCAGGGACTGTAAAAGATCAGATCTTGTGAGAGGCTTTGAAAGTCAATAACTCTTTGTCATTAATTGCCACTGTCTGATTCTATTAAGTTTTCATACTTTCCCCCTGGAAAATCTAGCCTAATTCCTGGCATGTTCCCCACCCTTTCCCAGAAAAATGTTCTCCTCCCTATTCCTCAAGAGGCCTTCTGAAGAATCTCCCTAGTTGACCTTACATTTTTTAATATGCTTTCATTGTTTGTCTTCCCACTTCCAAAATTCTATTATTTTTTACATTTACATTCATCATATGTTGTAATTTGCTTCTTTAATTCTTCATTTACTTCATTTTAATTTACCGCTGAACAACTGATTACTCTTTCAGTAGCTGTACAGAGTAGTAAAGCTGTCTAGATGCACTGTTCAATTAAACTTTTTAACAGACCAAAATGTTCTGTATCTGCACTGTTCAACATATTAGTCAGTGTCCGCATATGGCTAGTGAGTATTTGGAATGTGTTTACTAATACAAAGGAACTGGTTTTTAAATTTAATTAATTTTAATTAATCAAAGTTTAGACAGTCTTATATGGCTAGTAGTACCATACTACACAGCACAGGAGAGTAGTATGATTATTGGTGATAAACACAGATATACAAATGGGCATTTCTAGTAATTTTGTAATGTTTTATTGAGCATCCATGGATAATAGTGCTCTCCATGTGAAGGGAAGGATAAGACTTAGAATACAGAGTCTCTGCCTCTCATAAACTTTTCCACCTAGACACAAGGATGTTCCGTTGATGGTTCTTAGTCTTGGCTATAGTTAGGATCACTTGAGAGCTTTTTAAAAGTATCAGTGTTCAGATGAAGTAACAAGCCACCTGAAACTTGTTTCAAAGAAACTGGGACCAGGGAAGGGAGGGGCAGAATGGCATAAATGAGTTAAGATGTGCCACGCGTTGACATGTATTGAACATGGGCACCTGAGTGTTCGTTATATTATCATCTCTACTCCTTTATATTATGATTTTCTATTATAAAAATGCTTTAATTCCAGATCTAGAGTAACATAATCATAATCTATGAAGTATTAGAATTTTTTTGAGTTCCCAGACCATTCCAATGTAACATAAGTGTTGAGAGTTACTGGTCTGAATAAATCAACCTTATGCATGTGTGTGTGCTAAGTTCCTTCAGTCATGTCCAACTCTTCGCGACCCTATGGACTGTAGCCCACCAGGCTCCTCTGTCCATGGGATTCTCCAGGCAAGAATACTGGAGTGGGTTGCCAAGCCCTCCTCCAGGGGCTCTTCCCGAGCCAAGGATCAAACCCTGTCTCTTACATCTCCTGCATTGGCAGGTAGGTTCTTTACCAATCGTGCCACCTGGGAAGCCCTAAATTAACCTTATGATACCAAGTTATCAAAAAGGTCCAGAAGCACGTAAAATCTGAGAGTTGTTTTTCTTTTTGAGTTGAAGGAATTATTAAAATAGAATACTCTTCCCGAGCCAAGGATCAAACCCTGTCTCTTACATCTCCTGCATTGGCAGGTAGGTTCTTTACCAATCGTGCCACCTGGGAAGCCCTAAATTAACCTTATGATACCAAGTTATCAAAAAGGTCCAGAAGCACGTAAAATCTGAGAGTTGTTTTTCTTTTTGAGTTGAAGGAATTATTAAAATAGAATCAGTGTCAGAGTCATGGATAATAGATTTTTTAAAAATTATTATAATGTTTTGCAATATGGATTAATTTTACTTTTTTGTAGAAATAAATGCTAATTTACTTGGACAAGTAGTCTTGTTGCAAACTTTCTTTCCATGAGACAGTTCATGTGATACATGACTAAACTCAAAACAAGTGAGATGATTTTTATTTAGCCTTCCCACTCCTTTGTCACTGTTCTTTTCCTTAATAGCCAGGCCACCTCATGTGTGGTAACTTGTCAGTGTCTTGGATCCAAATTCTCTAATCATACACCATTGTGTGATCTGGTTAACCAGTTATACTCAAAGCAGAATGATACAGACTGAGGCATCATAGATTGAATCAACATC
This sequence comes from Oreotragus oreotragus, assembly GCA_006410675.1. Lineage (NCBI taxonomy): Eukaryota > Metazoa > Chordata > Mammalia > Artiodactyla > Bovidae > Oreotragus > Oreotragus oreotragus. Next base: position 68,634 of record SJYX01013051.1, on the reverse strand, counting down.
ACTATATCAGGGTGCTCAGAAAAGGGACCTTACATTTCTTTTTTAAAATTCAGTCTACTTGAAATATTAGAAAATAATCTATCTTCTTTTTCAAATCACCAACTATCTGTGCCACTATTCAATACTACAATATGGATTAATGCTCCATATTTTCCCCAGTTGCCTGATAATTTCAAGTTCAATTTAATTTTTTGGCTTTGTTAAACAGATATTTTAAGTATTATGATTACGTGGCTGTATGTAATGTGCAAAAGCTCAACAATTCATAGCATAGCTGAACAGAATGTTCAGAGAATCTCACATCTTACTCCCAAATAATGGAATGAGACATCCCTATATATTAGTTAACAGGAAATTGGCTTAGTAATCACTGAATTATCAAAATAAATGCATCTTACCTCTTAAAAGGTGGACGATTTTTGATGGTTTGTAAAGTTTCTAACAAATGTATGTTTCTATGCCGTTCACAAATGGCAAATATATGCTATGTCATCAAAGGTATTTCACTTTAGAAAGCATCCATAAAAATCATTCAGAAACAAATACAGATAATTACTTGAAGTCAATATTCATTCAACTCCCTTATGGATTGGCTAACAATCTTCTGAATTTGCCAACTAATAGAATCCTGGAACCGAGAATTTCAGAAAACCCCTGATATAGACAATTCCTTCAACATTAACGAAGCTTTTTCTATGCCACAAATGGGATTTACCAAGCACTTCTGTGCACCTATCCTAATGCAAAATGCCACATTAAAAGATAACGAAGGCAGACTTTTTCTTTGTGAATACATGTATGCAAATCACAGACTAGAGACATGTGGAATAGGAACAGCAAAGAGAACCATGAGGCAAACTGTAACTGTGTTGTTATGCAGTATACAGACATGAATGTGGTAAAGAAAAGCACAATGATTAACTTAGAGTAGTATTGACCTGGGAAGTTGTCACAAGCTGTATTTTAATGAAAATAATAAACATATATAGGAAAAAGATGTTATAGGCTACAGGATCAAAATTAAAAATAAATCTGGCAGGCAGCACAGAGCTAAATACACACACACACACGCATAAATACACAGGAGTACAATAGCACCAGTGACATTCGAGTAAGATTAGCAAATTTTATCAAGGTCAATTTCTGGTTATATTATTGTATTATAATATTAACCCTGGGGAAAACTAAGTAAAGCACATTGAGATCCTTCTTTATTATTTCTTATAACAATATGTGATTATACAATTTTCTCAAAATAATAAACTTTTAAAAAGAAGTAGACATAAACAAGCTTATTGAGAAAATACTGGTTTAAAAAAAAAACAAAAGCAAAATCAGTATCAGACCAGTTGGCCCAGCTGGTCAATAAAGCCTTAAATGACTGGGCTGGGAGACTGTTAGATAGAATCCAATTAACATATATTCCTAAATCCTAACCAAACAAAATAAACATTGGATGGTAAGTAATATTAGCATGTCTTGACAAATGAATAGAAGATGCAGAAAATCTTGTGGGAAAGATTCTTGAATGAAACTATATGTATTTAGGTACTCACATTAGGAATTATCAGAAGATAGTCTTAAACTAACGTTTCACACTGTATTTCAAAGACTAAATGAAAGATGACTTTGACAGAAAAAAATTGATCTAAGTGTATCTATCCAATTATGTATATATCATGTGTATCAGATTATGTTATACATTTAATTGTGTGTAATATATAATTTATATTAGATATATATGATACTAAACAAAACATGACTGCACACAAGAAGCAGCGTAAGTAAAATCTAGTGTTGTATCACTAGATACACTGGCAACTATTGGCCACTCCATGCATACTCATCAAAGCCTATAATTAAACATTCGTACTGTAAGTATAGAATACTTTCAGTTTAATGCAGAATTTCAAGAAGAGGAATGACAAAGTCCAAATATTATTATATACTGAATAAAGGATTTCATTAGGGAAGAATGAACATAAGTAAATACATTGAGAAGAGAGAGCTACATCAGAAATCCTGGGGGGAAAACAAAATTAAGTGCAAGAAACATCAAAGTAGGAATATGAAGAAAATATAGAAAACATGGAATGGTAAGCAACAGAATGGATTTGGGCTTAGCTGTGCAAGAAAAAGCAGCATGACTGAGTTTTGAAGTTAAGTCTGCTGGAAAAGGAGTGGAAAATCATCAAACTATGTAGAAGAGTAATTATTTATTTTATTTTGGAAACAGAGTTGTGTGTAGACAAAAAAGGGTAAAAAAATTTCTTGGAAGAAGCAACTGTGTATTTTATGTTTAATTTTGTTTTTGAGGGTCTAGTAAGAACCAAGGATCTGGAATTACCATGAAAGTGCAGTGTTAGAGTGTTCCAGAGGTTATGTGGTTCTCTGCACTGGGGATGAGCAAATGGGTCTGGTGTTTACAGATTGTGGGGAAGACGCGTGTCGGCAGAATCAGAGGAGAAACAGGGAAGGTATGCCTGCTTAGCAAAGGCAAAATATGGCCAATTATTAACATTTCTTAGCATATTCTGGGCAAAAAGACTGCATTCAATTAAAAAATAAGATCAAGACTTATTTTTAAATGGAGTTAGATTTAAGACTTGAGGCAAGGGAAAGACGTGTGGTATCTACTTGTAGTCATTTATGACTTTCAATACAAAATGCAAATATAGGTAAAGTCCAGCTAAACAAAACCTATTAATAGCACATTAAACATTTTTAAACAGGAGACAGATTCTTCAGTTCACAAATGGCTACCCAAAATATGATTCCATTTACATACATACCTTTTACTTATAAATATCATATAACAAAGTCCATCAGCACATTACCACGTATTAAACTTTAATATGCTATGGTTCATTGTATGAAGTATCAAAAATATACAGGGATAATGGTAACTCATAGGAAGAACTATGCCATCAGAAGACTAAGAAAGAAGCTGAAAAAGAATAACAGTGTCCATATTCATAAAACAGTGAAAAACGACCGAAGTAATCATAAATTCAGATTCAGAGAGAGGTAGCTTACACCCAGGTAAAGCATTTTGTCAAATACACTTTTACTAGCTCAAAAGCAGTAGCCAACATTTTAAATGATGCTGTAATTTACTTTTATTGGGAAAGCTAAAAACTTAATGTTTCAAAATAGGATAGGAGATTTTCCTTTTAAGGGTACTGGGCTGAAGTCAGGATACGGAAGTTCAGCTGGCACGACTTGGCTGAACTGACAGACATTACTTCACTGCTCTGAGTGCACCATCTCATCAAAAAATACACTCAGTGAACTGGGTGGTGGCTCGGGTCTCTTCCAGTGTCTTGATAATTCTAATCATCTGTTGAAGCATTATAGACTATAAGTCAGTAAGAAGACTGACAAATCAAGCCTGCCCTGAAAGCCAAGAGGAGCGAAATAGCTGATGCAGTCAGCCCTTTTTGTCACCTCTGTGTATTACTGAACATTTAATGTTTTGTTCTTCTCCAGGTACCTGCTCTCTGCCCTTCCATCATCTAGAAGAGAAGCAACCACTAGTCCTTTGAAACTCTCCTTTTAGGAATTAAACTGCTGTCAGTCTAAGAACTTCGAAAGAGTTAGCTCTGGACTTTTAGAATTTTAATACAGTGTCTGATTCCACTATTTATTCAAAAGCAACTGCCACAGACCATCATGTATAATAATATTTCTCTGAAATATATTTCTGAATTTCCCCACATTAAACTGCAGCCCTAGAAGAGGTGAGTAAGCTGCCTAGAATGAAACTAGCTAATCCCCCACAACTTACAACTTGGGGCGAGTTTTGCACTCTATTGCCTCAACCTAAGCAATAGTTCTTAACAATTTATTAAATATAAGTAAACTCACAAACAAATAAATATTTGCTTTGAAAAAAGAACTTACCACCATTATAAAACTGTCCTTTTATATTTAATGTGAGATATAATACAGCTTTAGGGTTTTTTTTTAAGTATTTGCATATTTGTCATTCATGAGGGTCTCCGAACGGAACCACTCAAAGTAACAATGGGCTTATTAACAATATTAACATATTGTTAATATTACATATTACAATATTATGTAATTACAATGTTATATTACATAATGTTAATATTGTTAATATTACATATTGACAATATGTAAATTCTCAAAGTAATGAACTTTATAACTCAGCAGAAAAATGTTCTGTCCAACTTCTTAGTTAACAACGGCAACAGACACCTGACATTTCATTGTCATATTTAAAAAACCTTTTGACTTAAGTTCTGTTCCCTCTTGACTAAATACCTCTTTGTACCTTCCTCTTGAAAACAAGTGTTTGATGGAAAAGCGTAGAAGACATTTGAGAAAGGTTAAGAGGTATCCAATCAAAAAAGGCAATGGAATGAGAATCTTAGGAGTTATTAAGTGAAGGCCCCTTGAGTTTCTCATAAAGGTTGGTTTAAAACTCACTCTGCATTTCAGGAAAATGGCATGCGATGGATATACAATTCTAAGGATAGTTGAAGATTATTTAAAATAATCTTTCAAGCAAGTTACATTTCCTACAGCAATATTACTAGTAAAACACAAATAAACAGTCAACATAAGACAGAGATTGTTTTTTGATGGTGAATACCCACAACAGAATTGTACCTACATTGATTGAAGACAAAAACAACAATACTTACTGAGCCAGACACTGTTTTAAGTACTTTATGTTTATTGACTCACTTTAATTTTTAGGAAACTACACTACAGAGAAGTTAAAATCATAGTTAGCAAGAGACAAAGGCAAAACAACTCTTGGCATTTCTCTTCTGTGGCCTGCGTTCCTTTAGGTTGATATCTAAGGATTTTATCCACCAAGACCTGAGTGATCTGCTTCTCTATCTTCTGGTTGTGGTGGTGGTTTAGTTGCTCAGTTGTGTCCATCTTTTTGTGACCCTATTGACTGTAGCCTGCCAGGCTTCTCTGTCCATGCAATCTCCCAGGCAAGAATACTGAACTGCCGAGAAGGCATTCCCTTCTCCAGGAGCTCTTCCTGACCCAGGGATCAAACCCATGTCTCCTGCACTGGAGGCAGATTCTTTACCGACTGAGCCAACAGGGAAGCCCCATCTTCTGAATACGCCTGGCCAAAGGGATGCAACAGGAGACTGGAAAGCATGAAGGGAGGCAACTGCAAGACATTTGAGATGGGCTGCAAACTTGCACCTGAGGTGCCAACTTTGCTGGAAGGCTTCTGTTCTGCCGCTCTCACTGGTTTCCAGCGTAAAAGCTCCCTCCTTCACCATATCATGTTTAGAGGTGCTAATATTTCCCAGTTGTAGGCAAACCCTGTTGCTTCCCAACACACTGCCTACCATCAGATAGTCAGCATCAAGCTCTCTTCAATCATCCCTATGAGTGTGCCACCAATTTTCCTAAGAGGATGACAAAGAAATTAGATAAATGCTTTGTGATCTATCAACTACTGACTAAAACTGCAAAAAAAAAAAAAAAAAAAAAAAGGTGCTGCTCCTTCTTATTTTCCCAAGTATCTGGGTATCCAAGAAAAAAATGTGGTGCTCTTCTTCTAGGAACAAAGAATAGTTCGGGAAGAAAAGGCATGCAGGATTCCTTGAATTTTGAAGGTAGACATTCAAAAGATCATAATCTTGGAAATGCATGTGGCAGCAGCCCCTAAATTTAGGTGTCTAACAGCTGGTTTTCATGCCATTTTGGTCTTTCTTAGCAATTTACATCTAGATGCTCTCTAGTTTAATACATCCACATCTGTTTATACTACAAATAAGGAGAAAAAAAAAATCCAAAGTAAACATAGCATGTAGTTGGGGAGACTTTCATTCTCAGGCAGAAAAAACACCTGAAAATTCATTTTATTTTTGAAAAATATTAAAGAAGAGAGATATCACTTAATGTCAATCTATGCAGTTAGGAGTAAATCTCTCTGTATAATTCATAAAAGGTGAAAGCCATTCAATAAATTACTGGCATCCTAAAAAATCAAAGCTACTTTTCATCAATTTAGCTCCCACTAAGTTTTTGATGGCACAATTCTATTTTCCTGAACTGTGTGTTCTCACTACCACAATAAAATCAATCATTTGTAAAATTTACTTGGTATTCATTATTACTTTGATGAAGTCACTGCCCATTTTACACCTTTTTTTTAAACTAATAATATACTTCAGTTTACTTTGCTACTTTTTCAAGAGGCTAAGAATCCAAAAGTTTTCTATGCAGTCCAGAAAGTTGTAAGAAGCCGCCTCTACAGACACTGAATGTATTTGCCAGTACACTTGCAAATAACTATCATTTACAAAAATAAATTTTTATTTGGGTGTCATTTCTGGAAAAGCATTAAAGCTGTATTTTCAAAGAGCAAAATTCTCGGCCTTTAAAATTCTGCTGGCATCCACCAACTGAAGCTGGACCCTTCACTAGGTTTCCACACAGTCTGAGAGAGATGACTTCATCTTAATCATTTTCTTGCCCACAGTCATGTAAGATAACTGGGATTTTAAATTTTTTTTCGTGTAGCATTACGGAAATCTCTTGAAATGCAGGCAGCATAAAGAGCCAGAGGAAGAGAAAGACAAAAGAAAAACTGCAGGGAGTTGGCAGATTTGATTTTATGACTATCATCGATTATCAGGTTCAGTCTTTAGGACTCTCCACACAGCCGTATATGCTCCAAGTTTAATATTTTATTTTGTAACTGCAACATTTAACATCATACTATAGTCTTTAATGAACAGTAATTCTTTTTGAAAGAACTTTCTTCATATAAACCCGTTCCAAAAATGTATACACATTAATACATATTTTACCTGATTTTTCTTACTCATAGGTGCATGGAAGAGATCAAAAAACATATCATACAGTAATTTCAGAGCCTTACAAAATCAATATTCCAATACACAGTATCAAATTTGCAGACAGTAATGTAATACATTCAGAAACATTATATTGCTGTGGAAAATGTGACAGTATAAAAAGTTTTTCATGAATAAGTGGATTTTAATTATATAATTCAAATTCCAAATATAGAGAAGTATTAATAATTGACCCATTTAATCCCAAATGAATGTACATTTTTCCCAAGTAATTTTTAGTTAACTTAATAAAAAAAATTTTAAAGATTTTAAAGAGAAACATTTACTCTGAAGTATGAAAACGTCTGAAACGTCTGAACAAAAAGCGACATCTGAATTTTATACAGATTGATTAATAGATATATTATTTATTATTTGTATCCTAAAATACTATCTAACACAATTTCTTAAAGAGAAAACAAATTCCTTACCCTACTATAATGTAAGTAGAAAATCATCAGAGAAAAGGGGCTCCAATTTAAATTAATTCTACCTCTACATAGGTAATGCAAATTGAAGTCTGAGACCCAAAGTGACCTTTACTATTTTAAGTTTTACTTCATCAGAGCAATAAAACATTCTAAAAGATTTTTTTGCAATTGGATTTTGAACTTCACTGATGACTATGATTTAGAAGTAGTGCGGAGAATAAGGCAGTGTTGCAATTCATATTTCTTTATTATTGTGTCACTTCATCTCTACACGAGGGTTTCAGTTTGATACAATTATTCTGAGAAAAAAATCATAAAAGTATCATAACAAAAATAGGAAGTGTTAGTGTTTGATTTTCTTTACAGCCTTTACAAAAAGCTTATTATTGATAAGTAAATCATATTGATGACTAAAACATATAAAAAAAGTCACAACAATAAAACGTGTTTTGCCGTTTGAATAAAAATACAATTTCCACTTTGTGCACTTTGGCCTTGGTTTGTGTTTTATACCATTTTTTCTAATTGAACCATTGGAATCAGTCACCAATGCAATAATCCAGGATATGTGATTTGGCTGGTTACTCAGTGTTTAATTGTTCTTATTTTATGATTATCATCAAGGGGAAAAATTCTACTCCTGATAGTTTTACTTCATATATTTTCTAATATATTTTCCTCGCAACATTTTTATTATAAAAAACAATATGGCAAAATTACAAGAAAATGAGAAATAAATCATCCACAACTATTAACTCAACAAATATTAGTTAAGGAATTCCTGTGTGTATTTTATTTTGTAGTCTTTTTCACCTTTATCATTTATCACTCATAAATGTTTATAATAATCATAGCAATTCTTGGAAAAAAAACATGGTCTGAAATTTTAAGACTAAATTTCTGAAGTGAACATGGTCTAAAATTACAATATATTATTGTATTATATAGTTTTTTTATTTTAAATGAAAATCTAAAAAGCCATCACATTTTCTGTGTGTTTCTGGCTGCCATTTTTAATCCAGTAAATTAATGAAATTGCCCAGCATATATACATTTAAAGTAGTAAATGAATAAAACTGGCATCATTACCAGGCCAAATACATAAATAGGTTTACATGTGGAGATTTTTTTTTAACAGTAGTTATTAAATCACCCATAGGTTATTTTTTTTTAAGTTAATTCTTTTACTAAATATAGCAATAGTTTGCCAAATTTCTCTGAATCTGAGGTAAGGGGCTGTCCCTTTCGTTATTTTATTTTTGTTTAAAATTAATTAGGTCTTACAATAAATAAGTTGTGATAAATTCCAATCCTGTGATGGAGGATCTATGTTTTGAAACAGACAAACAAGGTAATGCTTAAAATAAATTTTTTGCTTTATTAGTGGCGATCAGCTTGCAGTGTACCAACATAATGGTTTCCATTGGAGATTACTGTGAACAAAGATTAAAACTTAACATGCATGATAGAGGGCTTTTAACTCAAATCAAAGGTTTAGCAGTGCCATGCATTATGTTTGATGTTGTTCCTTTTCAAATAACTATAAATAAAGGTATTTACAGAGAAATGGAAACTTTCTCAGTATTTATTTGCGTTCTTCCTTCCATCATTGCTGACTTTCCACAATAAAGCACCTTAATTCTGAAGGAATTAATGCTCTTGACTTTTGAGTGTAATCATTTTGCAAACACTCATGTAGGTCAATGGTACTCAGAATTTTTTTTATGTCAGGTCATCGTTTTAAATGTTCACATCTAAAATTAATCTACTACTCCAGGAAAATGACTGAAAATGGTTACTTTTTAAATTTCATAGATTTGAGGCACTTAATTTGTTCAGTACAAATACTGCCTTTAACCATCGCATCCAATAGACTTCATTTTAAATTCTAAAGCAAATGCTGAAAGTGATGATTCAGCCACACAGAAATGAATAATAATGTAACTTCTTTTCTTTCAGAAAACATGATGATAGAAATTTCTAGAAAAAAGTACAATATAATACCAGAGGTAGGGCAGGTAAGATATTACTCTGTATTTAGTTTCTATCATATTATCCTAATACTTGCCTATCAATCTGCAGAGCCAGACAGACATAATTTGACAACAGATATTTTATGATCTTGTAGCTATAATAAAATATTTAGTTTTATAAGAATCTAATATGATTCAGTCTTGTAACACTGACACCCCCAAATCACTCCTTTTTGATATAATTTTGATTTTTAAAAAATATGCACTTATATCCATTCAATAAACTTGAACAGAAGATACTCATACATTTACACTTTATATTACCTGCATTAAAAACTAAAACTAGATTAATTTATTTTGATCTAACTGAAAAGTAGGCAGTTTATACTTATTACTACGTTGCTTGGTGAACAATCAAAGGTAGTGAAGTGAAGTAATTCACAGTATTTATAGACTTTTTTTTTTCAGAATCACCTGTTTTGTATAGATTGCTTTAAGTACAGTTGTAAAGTTTTGATTTCTAAGAGTTCTTTTGAAGGTGTGGCAGATGTTGGCTTTCATAATAATGCCGGAAAGCATAGCAGGTTCAAAGTTGCAAATATGCTTAACATATATAAAAGATAGTGTGATTTTCTACTAAACGTTGTTGTTTTCAATTGATAAAGTGCAGTGGAAGTCTAAAGTCCGTAAATATTTGCTTCTAGACCCTTAAGCTTCTTGAGTTTGTGTATGCGTGTGTTCATGTGTTTTTGAGAGGTGAAACGCATACAAATGCACACTGAAAAAGGTTAACTATTATAGTTTCAGCATCATTATCATGGATAAAAATTGGGGTTGTTTTTCAATATTTTCCAGTGCTTAAAATTCCATTAGAATTTCACATAGTCAATACACACATACACACAATCTGTGAGATGCAAGCACACAGAATTTTGGTTCCGATTTTGTCCTGGATTTATGTACTACATTTACTCTCAACTAGAAATACATACTAATTATACATTGTCTGATAAAATAAAAATGGCCGCTGTAATGCATGGTGTGAGTTTTGTCAAATATAATTTTAAAATTTGAAGAGTGTCAACATTATGTTAATTCAACTTTTTTGGAAATATTGAAACATTAAAACTGTGCTCTAAGCAATTAGAGATGTATGTGTTAATAATATGTCAGAATTACACTGACTTTTTACTTTGCTTTAATTTCTGCTAGATCAAGGTGCCCTTATAATAATATGAAATGAAATAGCTGTGAGCATAAATTATAAAAGACCAAATACAACATCATTCCAATAAAAAATGATACCTTGAATTTAAATTTACTTGAAGAATCTAACAAATATTATCTAAAATAGTAAATTTGGCTATTTAAACTATTTTCAAAGATTGTACATATATTCAACAAGAAATTAAAAATATATTTCCTTTTAGACAGTGAAGAGTTGTTTCAAAATATCCCATCAGAGAAAAAGTTCATTCTAACTTTCCAATGATTCTACCCTTGGTGATGATTAACTGTATTTCCCATTCAAGATGTAATCTATTAATATTTTATGTATCTGATGAAAACTTTTGTTTTTCCAGGACTTTAATTATCCACTTCAACATGAAAAAATAAACTTATTCTGTTATATGGCTATTTCCCACCAAAGGAAGGTAGCAGTATTAATATAACCAATTTTCTTAAGAAAGTCATTATTAAAATAACTGAAGGGAGTCAGTTCTTAGATCTCATTTTCCTGATTTCTCCTTGATCAAAGTAACATAGGCCTATATGAAAATTCAGTTTGTCCTAAGAAACTTAGGTGCGTTTGTTCAGTTGAAGAAGCATACGAAACAATCCATGATATAGTTTCTCACTGCAGAAAGTAGAAGGGACAGTAAGAGCCTCTGGTAAATTGCAAAAGCGTCCCTGGCTAACCTGTACTCAGATCTTATTCCAGAAAAGTTACATTGGACGACTGCATTCTAAAAATGGCTTGTTTTCTAATGAAGATGGAAGCCTTCTTGCTATAATTAACTTTTTCACTCTGTCTGAAGAGTGTCTCACTTAGGGTTAGTAAAAACCATTAAAAATGAATGATACTGCTGGCAACCTTTCTGGATATAAACTATTTGATGGGGTATTAGAAGTTCACCCTGACCTTGGAATGTAAACGTGAGATTCTAAGTTTGAGACAGAAGAACCCATTCCGTACTCACACTGAAGAATAATTGATACCACTGCTGCAAAAGAACATGAAATATGCGGCTCAATCACTGTCATTCACGTGAAATCTAATCTAAATTATTATAAAGGATAGACATTATCCAGTCTTTCAAATCCGTACCTGGAATTATCTTCCAGGGCTCTTAAAACCAATGCCGCAAAGAAAGAAAATAAGTAAATATTATATTAAATAAACGACAGCTTACAAAAAGATGGGACGCAGGTTGCGTCGTAGCTACTGAAGAAAGCTCATACCCTCCTTATAAAGCATCTTTTAACAATTCCTTTAGGACAGAGACAGGTAAGGGCTTTGACAGTTGACTGCAAAGCTTTAGTTTCTCCGGATTGCTAAAGTTTAGTTGGCTGCCGGTGCCTTCAAGCATTCGCGTTTGGTTAAGATTCCCCTTTCGCTACGTGGTTCAAGATATCCTCGCGTAGATCAGCGCCTCCTACGCACACCCACTTGTAGCAGCGCTACCCCGGTTGCTGTTAAGTTTCCCAGTCCTTCTTTCGGATAGTACTCAACTGGAGGAGGATTTTACTTTCCACTTTTGAAACTCAGATTTTATTTTTGGTTAGCATTACATGAATACAACTACAATAAAGAATCGTCTTTCGTCAAGGGTCTGAGCGTATATTTAGTTGCCATTCTCTGACACATTCCTTAAAATGCTCTGAATTCCTAGACAATATCTTCTTCCCCCAAGAAAGAAAAATGTTACCATTTGGAATAGGGTGCTATTTAAAGAACTCTGAAATCAGAATTAAAAAAAAAAAAAAACTAAAACTTTTTCTCATGTGCTCTGCCAAGTTCCACTGCAAGTTCCAAATGTTGTGCAATAATTTGGAAATCCAGTTAACGATGGGAAAAATCGAGCCATTCAGAGTCGGGAAAAGGCAAGGCAAGGCACCCGCACGCACGCCCAGCGGACGCTGCATCCCAGGGTGCATTCCTCTCCCCATCGCTCAGATGGAAGGTCACGCTTCACAATCGATTTCACATACTTGTCACTTGTCCTTTTTTTCTCAACCCTCTGGTAAACTAGTTTGAATCTTGGAGAGCTTAACGCAGTTGGCTGCAGTGCTGCCCTCGGAGAAACACGTGCCCCCAAATAAAAGGACCAAAGCAGCCTCGCCGAATTTGGCGGCGAGGAGCCAGAGAGGAAAAGACCTGTCCCACCACGCCCGCCGCCTCACTCCAGCGGGAGAACCTTCCCATCTCCCCGCCCCTTTCGCCGAGGGTGCCCGGCGCGCCCTTACCTGAGCTGTCGCTTTTCCTCTTGCTGCCGCTTCTCTTCTCCGCCTCCGCGGGGGACAGCGCCTGGCGGCCGTAGTCCCCGGGCGGGCACGCGGCCCCGGTCGGGGTGCTGGAGCCCAAGCTGGAAGAGTTGGAACACAGGACCGGCGGGCTGCTTCCCAGCTCAGGGGGCCCTCCCGAGTCCGGCTGGAGGCAGAGGCTGTGCCGAGCCGCGCTCGGCGGGGAGGACATCTGCGGGAGGTGCCAGTTGGTTTGCAGAGCTTGGTGCTGCTGCTGCTGGTGGTGGTGGTGGTGATGGTGGTGGTGGTGGTGGTGCCCCCTGTGATGCTGGCTGGCAAACATGCCCTCCTCATTGGGGTATCCCGCGATTATGCAAGACGAGGAAGAAGTGGAGAGCTCGGGGTAGGACATGTGGTCAGATCTTCCATGGAGGGCGAGAGAGGATTGGGAGAACGGGTGCAAGCCTTGCGCGGTGGCGTGAGGGCTGCGCAGGCAGCCAAAGAGCGGGTGTTCCATAGCATGCAAGTCTCGGGTTCCAGGCAGAAGACTTCACGACGGTTCCAAACGCCACCACCCTCTGTCACTTTTCTCTGGACACCGTGTGACTCTTCCCCCTCCCAAAGCAACAGCCGCCCGCGTTCCTGCAGAGCTCGGATAATCCAGGTCCTGAGCCCTAGCGGCCAGTCTCCTTTACATATAAACACTCGGACCTGGAGAAGCTTCCCTCTGAGCTACTCAGATGTCAAGAGTAGGAGAGGTTGAAGCCAAAAGAAGGTGGTCCCAGAGAACTGCTTTCAGGGGGAAACGGCTCTGAGAGGTTATAAATAGAGTGTAATGTGAGCTGGGGGCTGGCTTAGGAGCCCAGTGCTGACCACATGCAAACTCCCTCCAAAACTCCCGCTCAGTCCGCGCAGTGCGCTCCCAGTTCCACTTCCTATCGCCGGCTGGACGCAAGCAGCGCGTCCACGCCCGCCCGCCGCTGCCAACAGCCTGGAGTGCAAGCGGCGCGCCGGGCGCCTAAACCCGAGCCGCGGCGGGCAGCAGCTGCCCTTCCCACTCCGCCGGCCGGGGCGCGCCGTGGAGCCCGCCAGCTCCAACCCCACACCCAGTGTCCCACCTGCTCACTTCTCTCCTGAAAGGTGTCTTGTCAGTGCTACTTGGGCACTGTCATCTGCAGGAAAGCTTAGGGTGTGCCTAACTGTGGAGAAGCGCGAAAGGAGGAGGATTAAGGAAGAGTCAGCGAGTTTGGCGCGCGCTCAGATTAAGGTTTTCCAAGTTCGCATCAACTCGTGTCATGGGCTCAGTGGCGCTTCCAGCTTTTTATACAGCTGGTGTCTGTGGGTGGGTTGTTAGAGCGCTGAGACGCCAGATTCGAGGATACAGGAAAAGTTCCCCACGGGCGAGAAAGGGCCGTTCTCTGTGCCGCGAGGAACGAGACTTGGTAGGGTGGAAGAAAGCATGGGGCCGTGACAGTCGCAGATGTTCTGCTTCTGGCATCCTCACCTGCGGTCCCAGGTGGGGTCTCTTCCCCTGCTTTCCTCAAATGTCCTCCCCGACACCGCCCTCGATTTCCGGGTCCCACTCCATTTCCTTGCCACTTGTCCGCCCAGAAAAACTTTTCCTGGATCAGGAGTATTCTAAAGCGATTTCACCCTAGTCACAAGCGATGTGTATATTGCATGTACATTTCCAGTCCTCTCCCTCAGGAGCCAGCCCCCTGTCACCTCGTTTCCCTCCAGAAATCCATCTCTCTTCCGCTCAAAAAATCAATCAGCTAATTGCACCCCTTTCACTCCCACGCCTCCATGGTTCCATTTACCAAACAAATATTACACTTTGGTATCCTTTAAAGTTCGGATCTTCCTGGTTACAATTTTGCATCCCAGAAAATGACTTAGAAAACTTGCCACCGGGGAATTAATGCGAGCGACGGCTGGGCTTTGATACTGCCACATGCTTGAAGAGCGACACTGTCTGCAAAGGGCCAAGTCGTTTACACAAGGCACGCACGCTGGCCGCACATAATGAGCTGCGGGAACAGTTGAGCCCTGCCTGGGACTTGTCGCATCAGGAGAATATCGGCTCTCACTTATCCCTCCCGGGACTCCAAATGTGCCACCAGGAGCGTCGCCGTCTTACTTTCATTGTCTCAGGTGTCCAGAGGACTGGGGTCAGGTCTTGGAAGTTGTTAATGGGATTACTGGGGACAGACAGCAAACTGGGCCAGGCATCTGGTTTGAATTAGGAAAATGTATTGATTAATCTTTGAGTAATGTCACCAAGGTAAAACTTATTCCCTATTCCTGTCCCTCAGGCTTCAGCCTGACCATCTCCTTTTTCTTTCAAGTATCCCGGAGAATAGTGGCTTTGCAATAAACCTTTACATCCGTGTGAAAGTTCGAATTGTTTTTCAATGCTCAGAGGTGAGATGGGGTGGGAGTGATCAGGAATTCTGAGATTTGTTAGCGGTGCTTTCTTTAACGGAAATTGAGCCCTATTTTGAGGGAAATTAGTTTTGCAGACTTCGTTTAAAAAAAAAAAAAAAANAGAGGATTGAATCCAGATCCCCAAATCTTTACTCCAGTGTACCCTTCTATTGAGTTTTATGCTACCACCTTTTCCTAAATACTGTATTATATAAGAAGCTAACGTGATTCAAAGGTGACCTCATCTTTTGTACTGTAAAATCTCTTTCTCCTCTATATCCTTATCTCAGTAAATGACAGTTATTCACCCTTGTGATTCTAGATTTCTCCTGCCTCACCATGCCATCCAGTTAAACTCTTTTTTTTTTAAATTATCTCTTCTTGTCTACTCTCTCCTATCTTTTCTGAAAGCTACTCTCTCCAACATTTATTTCTTGAGTAGATTTTAAGTCTGATTCTCTAGTCTTATCTCTAGTAAATCCTCCAGAGGTAGGTTTCTAAAATACTAAATAGGGGTGTCCCAGGTGGCTCAGTGGTAAAGAATCTGCCTGCCAGTGCAAGGGATGTGGGTTCAATCCCTGGGTCCAGAACATCCGCTGGAGTAGGAAATGGCAACCCACTCCAGTGTTCTTGCTTAGAAAATTCCATGGACAGACTGGGGGGCTGCAGTCCATAGGGTTGCAAAGAGTCAGACATGACTGCGTGAATGAACGCGTGTACATGCGTGCACGCACACACACAAAATAAATACCAAAAGAATGAAATTTTTAAAAATAAATGAAAATACTAATGTAAGCATGTCTCTTTTTTGTTTAAAGTTCTTTAGTGATTTTCCATTCTTTTAAAATGTTTGTATACTACTCTTCTAAACATTTCTCTTTCTGTTGTCTCTTACCCTGACCTTAAGTCCAAGTGAAGTGTTTGTTTCCTGAATGCTCTGGGCTCTTCCATGTTATTACCATTCCAGTTGCTCCTTTCTGCTAGAAAAGCTTCATTTCCACACAGTCCTTTCCATCACCTCCTTAGTCTGTATACCCAGTTTTCCGTTGCATCTTTGCACACATATATTAAAGCGTTTGTCACATTGTACTGTCATTTTCTTGTGAAGTTACTACTTGTACATAGTTAATATTCTGAGGATTCTGGTTGCTTTTTATTTTCTTTGAATTCCCTGAGGTCAGTTTGAGGTTAATTTTTTCATAAAGAATGTTCTGCAGTGAATGAAATAGACTTAAAGCATTTGTAAATATATTCGACCTAATTTATCTGAACAACACTGTTACATTTGCTATTCTTTCANTGCATCTTTGCACACATATATTAAAGCGTTTGTCACATTGTACTGTCATTTTCTTGTGAAGTTACTACTTGTACATAGTTAATATTCTGAGGATTCTGGTTGCTTTTTATTTTCTTTGAATTCCCTGAGGTCAATTTGAGGTTAATTTTTTCATAAAGAATGTTCTGCAGTGAATGAAATAGACTTAAAGCATTTGTAAATATATTCGACCTAATTTATCTGAACAACACTGTTACATTTGCTATTCTTTCACAGAAAAGTAAGGAATATAAAACTTTTGTTTCCTCTGCCTTCCCTTCCTTCCAACATGGGCTATCCAAGGAATTCACTCCGTTGGTGGAGCTTCAAGTTTTCACAATTCAGTTCAGCAGTATATTTCAATTGTTATGAAGCAATGACTACAAAGTGTTTCCTATTCTTTCTTTTTCTGAATGGGTTTTTAAGCTTTGAGTTTTCAGTCCTTGTACCACTGTTAAACTAGTGATTGTGTATAGTGATGAGGTATGCATCTGTCAAAAATTGGTAACTTATTTGTCTATTAGTTAATATATTGCCTGGGCTTCCCTGGTGGCTCAGAGGGTAAAGCATTTGCCTGTGATGCAAAAGACCCAGGTTCGATCCCTGGGTCAGGAAGATCCCCTGGAGAAGGAAACGGCAACCCACTCCAGTATTCTTGCCTGGAGAATCACATGCACAGAGGAGCCTGGTGGGCTGCTGTCTATGGGGTCGCACAGAGTCGGACACGACTGAAGTGACGTAGCAGCAGCAGGGCCATAACTCTTGTGGTGGAGGCCGTCCATGTCCCTGTACACTTGGTGCTGCCCAGGATCCCCACAAGCCAAGTAGCTGCGCCACCTTCTCACTCAACTCTCACTGGGGCAGAGCTGCCACAGGCAAAAAAAGTCTTGCATCTAGGCATGCAGGGTTGCTTCGGTCGTATCCAGCTCTTTGTGAACCTGTAGACTGTGGCCTGCCAGGCTTCTGTCAGGGGGGTTCTCCAGGCAAGAATACTGGAGCGTGTTGGCCAATACTGGTTGCCATACCCTTCTAGAGCACTGTATTTCCTGCTGCTCTAGCTGCCAACTCCCCTGAGTGCCTGGTGCTGCCAGAACTCTTGCAACCTAAACAGCTGCACCACCCCCCATATCTGGCCCTCAGAGAGGCAAATCCAAGTCCTCCAGGGCAGCCCCAGGAGCAAACCCCAGTGGACAACCCAGAGGCAGAGATGGAAATAAAGCCACAATTGAAACCCAGGGACAGTGTGGCTAAGGAAGAAGACTGTAAAACCTTCCCAGTAGTTATACAAGCTGCAGATTAAGTCCACACAATCAACTAGGCAGATCTGTGTCTATGGAATATATAAAAGGACATTCAGAGCTCCCACAAAAGGAAACACCCTGGTTCTGATAGCTGTGGACATTGGAGAGAAGAACACACAGGAGTAGGACCACATTAGAATTGGAGTTGCCCCCACAGCAGGCCCGGAGATCAGCAGTTTTGGAGGACATAAAAGGGAGGTGGGGCTTCCCTGGTGGCTCAGACAGTAAAGCGTCTGACCGCAATGCAGGAGACCCGGGTTCGATTCCTNATTATGCAAGACGAGGAAGAAGTGGAGAGCTCGGGGTAGGACATGTGGTCAGATCTTCCATGGAGGGCGAGAGAGGATTGGGAGAACGGGTGCAAGCCTTGCGCGGTGGCGTGAGGGCTGCGCAGGCAGCCAAAGAGCGGGTGTTCCATAGCATGCAAGTCTCGGGTTCCAGGCAGAAGACTTCACGACGGTTCCAAACGCCACCACCCTCTGTCACTTTTCTCTGGACACCGTGTGACTCTTCCCCCTCCCAAAGCAACAGCCGCCCGCGTTCCTGCAGAGCTCGGATAATCCCGGTCCTGAGCCCTAGCGGCCAGTCTCCTTTACATATAAACACTCGGACCTGGAGAAGCTTCCCTCTGAGCTACTCAGATGTCAAGAGTAGGAGAGGTTGAAGCCAAAAGAAGGTGGTCCCAGAGAACTGCTTTCAGGGGGAAACGGCTCTGAGAGGTTATAAATAGAGTGTAATGTGAGCTGGGGGCTGGCTTAGGAGCCCAGTGCTGACCACATGCAAACTCCCTCCAAAACTCCCGCTCAGTCCGCGCAGTGCGCTCCCAGTTCCACTTCCTATCGCCGGCTGGACGCAAGCAGCGCGTCCACGCCCGCCCGCCGCTGCCAACAGCCTGGAGTGCAAGCGGCGCGCCGGGCGCCTAAACCCGAGCCGCGGCGGGCAGCAGCTGCCCTTCCCACTCCGCCGGCCGGGGCGCGCCGTGGAGCCCGCCAGCTCCAACCCCACACCCAGTGTCCCACCTGCTCACTTCTCTCCTGAAAGGTGTCTTGTCAGTGCTACTTGGGCACTGTCATCTGCAGGAAAGCTTAGGGTGTGCCTAACTGTGGAGAAGCGCGAAAGGAGGAGGATTAAGGAAGAGTCAGCGAGTTTGGCGCGCGCTCAGATTAAGGTTTTCCAAGTTCGCATCAACTCGTGTCATGGGCTCAGTGGCGCTTCCAGCTTTTTATACAGCTGGTGTCTGTGGGTGGGTTGTTAGAGCGCTGAGACGCCAGATTCGAGGATACAGGAAAAGTTCCCCACGGGCGAGAAAGGGCCGTTCTCTGTGCCGCGAGGAACGAGACTTGGTAGGGTGGAAGAAAGCATGGGGCCGTGACAGTCGCAGATGTTCTGCTTCTGGCATCCTCACCTGCGGTCCCAGGTGGGGTCTCTTCCCCTGCTTTCCTCAAATGTCCTCCCCGACACCGCCCTCGATTTCCGGGTCCCACTCCATTTCCTTGCCACTTGTCCGCCCAGAAAAACTTTTCCTGGATCAGGAGTATTCTAAAGCGATTTCACCCTAGTCACAAGCGATGTGTATATTGCATGTACATTTCCAGTCCTCTCCCTCAGGAGCCAGCCCCCTGTCACCTCGTTTCCCTCCAGAAATCCATCTCTCTTCCGCTCAAAAAATCAATCAGCTAATTGCACCCCTTTCACTCCCACGCCTCCATGGTTCCATTTACCAAACAAATATTACACGTTGGTATCCTTTAAAGTTCGGATCTTCCTGGTTACAATTTTGCATCCCAGAAAATGACTTAGAAAACTTGCCACCGGGGAATTAATGCGAGCGACGGCTGGGCTTTGATACTGCCACATGCTTGAAGAGCGACACTGTCTGCAAAGGGCCAAGTCGTTTACACAAGGCACGCACGCTGGCCGCACATAATGAGCTGCGGGAACAGTTGAGCCCTGCCTGGGACTTGTCGCATCAGGAGAATATCGGCTCTCACTTATCCCTCCCGGGACTCCAAATGTGCCACCAGGAGCGTCGCCGTCTTACTTTCATTGTCTCAGGTGTCCAGAGGACTGGGGTCAGGTCTTGGAAGTTGTTAATGGGATTACTGGGGACAGACAGCAAACTGGGCCAGGCATCTGGTTTGAATTAGGAAAATGTATTGATTAATCTTTGAGTAATGTCACCAAGGTAAAACTTATTCCCTATTCCTGTCCCTCAGGCTTCAGCCTGACCATCTCCTTTTTCTTTCAAGTATCCCGGAGAATAGTGGCTTTGCAATAAACCTTTACATCCGTGTGAAAGTTCGAATTGTTTTTCAATGCTCAGAGGTGAGATGGGGTGGGAGTGATCAGGAATTCTGAGATTTGTTAGCGGTGCTTTCTTTAACGGAAATTGAGCCCTATTTTGAGGGAAATTAGTTTTGCAGACTTCGTTTAAAAAAAAAAAAAAAAAGGTTAAAACTTTTGTTCACCAGCTGCTCAACTTTTCAGTCTGGGTTTGAGCTGGAACCTGCTGCAAGCGTTTGACGGTAAGGCTTTCTTTGCCGATATGTTTTGGGAATCTAATATTGTTTTAGACTTCGAAAGGGGGTGTTCTTCACGTTGCACGTTTCTAAGGGTTTTAAGCGCTCGCAGGATGGCGTCCAGGGCTTAGATCTTAAGAATGTTTCTTCCTGCCACTCCCCACGCCCTTGGCTCTTTAAGGATAAAAAAGGAAGGGATGTATTCTAATATCGTCGGAATATTTTTTGAATTTTCATTGTGTTTATGGTTTCAATATGTGCTCTGATATTAAAAGTTAAAGTACAAAGAGCAACACTAAACTTCCCAAACTCGGGTAGCTCCTCTATGGATTCTGGGTGAAAGCATTAAAGACTTTATCCAAGAAAAATGTAGGCAAACACCTCCATAGACAGTCACTAGAAATATTTATATAATACTGTCTACTAAACGTATTGTGGAAAATGTCAGACAGGACTAATTAAAGATACACTTGATCAGCACACATCAAAAAACAAAAAAATCCATAAAGGTCCTTTTGGTTTGCATTACACTGGTTTAGAGGGAGAGACTCAATTGAGAAATGGATGGATTTGAATTAACCAGTGTGTTTCAGGCAACCAGCAAACACACATACCTTTTCATCTCCAGGAGCTGCCACTTCTCCTTGAACCTGCCCTGTGACTGTGCTGGGGTTTTTTTCTGACACTCACTGTGTCAGATGTTAACAACATGTCCAGAAATTTCTCCACAACCTGCCTCAGTCAGTCAGTTGAGTGTAGGACTAAAAGTCTGGTAAGCAAAAATTAGAAAAGGTTAAAAATGAGAGGAGTCTCTTTGAAAGGCACACAAAAGAAAACTAGCAGACAAGGTCTTGTTAAGTGAAGACTAAAAACATCTATCAGTTAACATGAAGTCCTGATGTCTAATAGAAAGTATAAGGAAAATGTTATTTGGAAGAGAAAAAGTGTGGTTCAAAGGAAAAAAAAGTGGAAAAGGAGGTCTGGATGTATTCCAGAATCAAATATGACTGGTCTGTTTTATCTGAATTTCTAAATATATGTTAATTATTCCATAAAGCTTTTTTTTTTTTTCAAATTTTTCATTCTTAGAACATTTGGAATAACAAAAAATATTAACTTATTTTTTAGGCCATAGAGAATTTTTTTAATGTGATAATAACATGAAAAATCCTCAGCATTTCCTATAATAGCTGTATCAGTGTCTACATCTATAAAAACCAAGATTGAAAGATGCTTTTTACCTCTAATGGCTACTTATAGGGAGAATGGTAAAAATCACCAAACTTAGTAGAGAATTTCAATAGCTTTCATTTAAAACTATGTACAGGATAGTATTTATCTATACTTGAATTTCTCTGAAAAACATTTAATATTTTATGCAAGATTTTGATATAAAGCATTCAACAAGAGGTTGAATGTATGAAAAATGTAACCTGGTCATCTTTTGCAGGAAACATGATCAAAATTATTTTAGACATGTGCTATGCTCTTTAAATTCCATAAATGTGTATATCTATTATTTCTTCTGCTAAATGAAATGGTATTCAGTAATAAAGGCAGAGATATTTTTAAATTAAGAATGAGGAGAGAACTTAAGCAATCTGAAAAATTTATTTTTATATTTTAAGACTCACAGTGATTCTTTTGAGCTGCCATTTTTGTATGTTTGTGACAAGAAGTATGATGGGAATAAAAAAACAAAAATGATTCTTAGCTACAGATATTATAAAACTTTATTTTGAATTTTACCTTCTGGATAAAATTGCCTTGGTAACATATATTTATGATAGATGCATTTAAGTATGGAAAATTACACTGAAACCAGAATTTGTCTCTGAAAGTTTTGTTGAGGATATAAATATTATTTCTGTTATATTTCTCCAAGAAATAGAGGATTGGTTCTTTTGAAATAAAGAATTGTTGAAATATATTAAAATATGCTAAGTCCTCAATGGTAATTTATGTGATTTATGATGCACTCCAGTTTTAAAAAACTGAAGAACTGCTTTTCTCCAGGAATTATGCACTATAAAATTTAAGTGCATGGCTACTGCATGTCACTTAGTGATTCTCTATATTTTACTGATTTTTAAAATAAGTTACTGTTTTTACACAACAGTAATTAGTGATTTCACAATAAAATCTTATGTTTCTACATATACTAGGAGATATGAGTACCTGTTCATTACTCTGAGAGTATGATAACATTCAACATATTTTGTTTTTCTATTTTCTCTCTCTTCCTACATTTAGATTTATGATTTCTTTTAGAATTTGGTGGTGTTCTTCAAGTACCACATAGTAAAAAACGTG
Source organism: Oreotragus oreotragus (assembly GCA_006410675.1). Lineage (NCBI taxonomy): Eukaryota > Metazoa > Chordata > Mammalia > Artiodactyla > Bovidae > Oreotragus > Oreotragus oreotragus. The sequence goes on along the minus strand of SJYX01013051.1, from coordinate 46,027 downwards.
CTGAAAAGTAGCATGGAATATAGATCGACTGATAATAGTATATTTATAAGATTTGAGTAAAAATTCAAAATATATGCAATCTTCCCTAATGCCAGTTGCTTTCCATATATACTTCATGACATTCTAATTATCTTATTTGAAGGGGGGACAATGACTGCCTCTCAAGTTTCAAAAACTTCTCTTTGCCCACCTTAAATCAGATATTATTCAACAAAGTTACTTTAAAATGGTTCCTATGACGAATAATTACATTCAATTCCTACATTTTCATTTGCACTCAAGTTGTACGTTATTTTTATTGATAAAGTATGCATCTTAAATTTTTATAGTTGAAAACTGCCTCCTTTACATATCTAACTACATGATGTAGAGGCACAGGAATGCAAGACAGTTCCATAATGAAATGCTATATATTACATTATATATTCTATACCATCAAACTCATAAGCATTAAATCTCTATCCATCCACATTTTAAGGAAAATAAACCATTTATTTCTCCCATGTCATAAAAAGCAATGCTATAGTTTTAAGTGGACTGAATTTAGAACAAGTTCATAAATCTTGGGGAACAAAAATTCAAACGAAACTAAACAGGCAAATTTTAGGTAAACCTTTAGTCTTCTGTTTCAGGTTTTCTGACTTGAAGAGTTTAACATGACTAATATAATTTTGGCGCCATGGTGAGTTATTCTTATGTGTTTTCGTCTTTCATGCGTCAATTTGTAGCATGTTTTATTCTTAAAGTATTGCTTTCATTGTGAGCCTGGGTTTATGATTTGTATCACTAAAAAACTGTGTTTTAGTTGTGCTGGTATAGCTTCCCTAAAATATTTAACTGCACACTCCAATTTTATATAATTCAGACTTGGCAGAGAAAGACTAGCTGCCTTTGATATCAACATTTTTGTTTATATGAAAAAAGGGAAAATTCTTTGCTTACCAAACAAAACGGAAAGTGAAGGCCAAATACAAATATTTTGTTGTCTTACAACAACATATTTTTAAGGGTTTAATATTAGTACTTTGATTCAGTTTAGATTCATAAAAGATTTTAAGAAATGACCTGGAGTATTTTTATACAATGTAGTGAACATATGAAAATGGATCAAGACAAGAATGAAAATGACTAAATGATGACTATCTGCTAATGCCTTAGTTGACCTAAGAAATTAGAAGGATGATTGGAGGACAAAGTCAAGGGAACACCAGAGATAGTATTTAGCAGGGGAAAAGAGGGAGAAATAAGATATGCTTAAATATATAGAAAATAATTCTATGTTTGCAATTCATAAGCCACATGCACTTATAATAATGATAAAAGGATCCCAGGTATCTGTTTTAGTTTAACTGGAATTTTAAAAATGAGTAATCAGAAAGGTTTATGTTTAAACAAATAGATGCCACTTAGATTTTTGACAAAAGTAGTAATAATAAAATACCGCTTGAGAAAGAGTTTCAAGCAATTGCACAAGCATAATGTGAACTGTTGGTAGCAATGTAGTCAGTGCCTAGAAATGTGCAAGCTACTGAATGTCTGAGGTTCTGAATAATCGGTGCCTTCTCAGCTTAAAAATCTGTAACCTGAAACTCATTGTAGTCCATCGTTTGCTAAATTCTATTTATTTTTAAAATGATATTTTTGCTAAGTTGGGGTAATAGTATATTGGAAGGGAATAAGCTGGCTTTCAACAGCTTTTAGTGACTGAAGGCGGGGCGGGGCCAAAAAATATACTGGGCTAACTGCATCCTAAAGCACTTCAAAGTACAAGGGAACCCAGTAGAGTAAAGCACAAACTACAACTCAGAAGGAATATCATCTCTGAGCCCCAGGGCTCAGGTTAGGAAAATTCCTTCTACCACCAGCTAACAGTTGATTTACCAGCAAGGAGACCTGTGGTCAAAGTAAAGCTTTTTGCATATTGCATGAGTGTCTAAGTACCAGTTGAAAACTCTTCAACACAGAGCAGCTATACAAGATAATACTCTATGTTTGGAATTCATTTTGCATGAACCTTGGCTTATAACCTCAGAACTGCAGGTATTGCTTTGGTCAAATTTCTAAAGGTTAATTCTTGAAGGCATGAGTAGTAATGGACAGGAAAATAGTCATGATTGAAAAAGTCAAAACAATCTTGGAAAACTTTCTGATAAAATACAGTAAATCTTACTAGGGATCTTGAAAGTGGGTTGCGTGAGCAGTGGGAAACCTAAACAGTTCTTTAATCTAGAGCACCTGGAGCAATCTGCAGCAGCATTTCTGCAATAACTTAAGAGGATTCCATGTACAGGTTAGAGTAAGTGTCCATGAAGATATAGTCAATTTAAATAAATCTGACCCATTATCAAATACAGTAACACATCCACTTGCTGCAAACAACTTTATGAAGATTTCCCTGATATAGTAAATATAGAGAAATAAATATATCTCAACTCTGACTTTCTAGGATAACTGTTGTTTTTTGTTTTTTTCAAACAGTTACCATCTGTGGGCCAGTAGTCCCTGTCAGTTGCTTATGAGATGCTTGGTTTCCTCCAAGTTTTGTTCTTAGTCACCTCCTGTATCCTACATGATGAAGTTAATGATGCGATTTGATCAGAGTAAAAAGCTGAGTTGCTTTGGATTATTAAGATCAGATTTTCTAAAGTACACGGCCTACCCATCATCCAATAGACCCTGCCAAGGCAGATGGCTCAGGCCCAAGTGGCATCACTTGGAATTATTCTTCCAGTTTTGAAGATAAACACATAACTATGAAACTCCACAAAGATCTCCACTGTTGCATGTGTGGTGACAAAGTTGAATGAGTATCTTTTAAAAATATATAAAGAAGCACATAGAGGCTTGTAAACATTACATGCTGTAAATCTGAGGTTTTTGAGTTAGCTGTTGGTGTTCCTCTTTCTGTAATAATACTAAAGATTTGTTAATCCATGTAAATAGTTCTGTTATGAAGATATTATTTTTATTAAATAGTTAGCGATCACTATTATGAGGCATTTGTGACCAAATAGAACAAAATCTAACCCTTCAACAGCAAGGAAATCAAACCAGTCAGTCCTAAAGGAAATCAACTTGAATATTCATTGGAAGGACTGATGCTGAAGCTGAAACTCCAATACTTTGACCACCTGATGTGAAGAGCCCACTCATAAGAAAAGACCCTGATGCTGAGAAAGATTGAAGGCAAAAGGAAAAGGGGATGGCAGAGGATGAGATGGTTAGAAAANAACTTGAATATTCATTGGAAGGACTGATGCTGAAGCTGAAACTCCAATACTTTGACCACCTGATGTGAAGAGCCCACTCATAAGAAAAGACCCTGATGCTGAGAAAGATTGAAGGCAAAAGGAAAAGGGGATGGCAGAGGATGAGATGGTTAGAAAACATCACCGACTCAATGCACATGAATCTGGGCAAACTCTGGGAGATAGTGAAGGACAGGGAAATCTGGCACACTGCAGTCTATGGGGTCACAAAGAGCTGGACATGACTTAGCGACTAAAAAACAACAACATAACCTAGTCATGACTAAAACAAAAAATGGGTTAGGGTCTTTGCACTGTAGTAACAATTGCAGTGATCATAATTGCTAAATTCCAGCTTCAGGTTAACCAGTCCCATATCAGTCTGTCTTTGAACAGATCGTTGCCAATCCAGTTTCTCAGATCAGAAGCAGGAACCCATGCTCGACAAGTCCCTCCATTCTCACCTGTCTATATGCAATCAGTCTTCAGGTAGAGTAGTCTGACTATACTTCTTTAATATTCATTAGCTTCACCCTTCTCTCCATCATCAGTGCTGTTACCTTATTGGGGGGCTTCACTGTTCTTACTTGGATGACATGGAGCTCTTCATTTAATATACTTGCTAAGAGCATCACCACATCTCCAAAAGCCAGAAGGAGAATGGGTTTGAATCTTAAGTCTGTCATTTTCTGACTCTGTCAGTGCATTCATTTGTTAACTCAAAAGAATACTACAATGAATGAATTCAACAATGTTGTGAGTATGCCTAATACAATGTCTAACATAAGCCTGATACACATGGAATAAATCTAAGCTGAATCTAGAGCTGCACTGTTAGATATAGCTTCCTGTGGTTATTGAGCATTTGAAATGTGTCTAGTCTAAATAAAGATGTGCTTCAAGATTAAAATGCACATCAGATTTCAAAAACTTCACGTGAAATGAATAAACTTTCATACTGATTACATGTTAAAATTACATGTTAAAATGATATTTGCTGGATATACTGGTCTAAATAAAGTATATTATTATAATCAATTCTCTTTTTCCTTTTTTAACATAGCTACTAGAATATCTAAAATGACTAATGTGGCTTAAGTAAGATTTCTCTTGGACAGTGCTGATCTAGAGGATGTAATAACTTTTTTTCTTTTCTCTCTCACAAATAGGTACCAAATTACATATATATATACATATATCTGTCAAAATGATGTAAGACCTGAAATCTCTCTGTAAGTTGATCCTCTTGACCCCATGATTAGGAGCTTCACAATGTGGTACCACACCTGGAAATCTCCAGAACAAGATCTCAAGGAAACACAGGAAATTCCTGGAGTGGCAAAACATCCTATTTGAAGATATGCAATTATTCCTCTGTGCATCAGGAGCATCGCCATGACTTAACTATTCATATGCTTGAAAGAGTTTGTTTAACAAGAGCATTTGCAGGAAAATAAAAAGAGCCAGGTATATTATTGATGATGGACTAGACAATGCCGTCATGGTGAGTTAGCCTCTACATCTTATTCGCTCGGCAAAAGTTTAGTTCTTAGTCCTGCAAATTGTGATGCAAGATGGTTGGCTCTCCAGGCAGATACTGACCTCGTGAATTAGACATCTCAACATGTTCCTCCAAAACAAAACTCCACAGCAGGGGGAGATGGAAGTGGAGGGTCACACACCTGGTCTTATATACTTGGATGCAAGGTGGTATGTGTCACTTGTACTTAACAGCTTGTAGGCCAGAGCAAAGCCTAATAGACCTGCAAAGGGCATGGAAAAAATTCTGGAGCACATGGTGGACTGGTGAACAGTAAATGTGTCTGCCACGTCAGGCTTTGGCAGACTTCAAATTTGTTCCTTACAGGCCTAATTCACACCGCTAACTGTATATTCCTTGAGTCTTTCTGGAATCTTATGGTAATGTGTTTCAAGCACAGTGTCTGGCACAAAGTACTCAATAAATATACTCAGCAGAACGCTTAGATCTGTAAGTTTCACTGTATCTTTGGGCTTTAGGATTGTAGTTGCTATATCAAATCAGGAAAGTATAACTGTTGCATCTCTAACTGCAAAGAAAATTAACTGACAAAAATGCTCAGCCCAGCTTCAATTGTTTTGGAGTTTATAAGTTTTGCTCTGTTTCTTTGTTCCAGAGCAGAAGTGCATACCTACTGTCATGGGAATTAGAACAACAGTTGTGTCCACACACAATGAGAGAGTGGTTCAAATTCTTGGCGGAATTTGTCTTCAAGCGTCTGCACTTGTGCTGGGACACCAACCTCTACATGTGAATTAGAGTCATTCCCTGTCAGATACTATGTTTTATTTTCAATCAGTACTGTCCATTCTGTGATGGTTCATTGCATAGACTTGAAGATGACATTTTGGGCTGTGTCTTGTGTTTGTCACTTACTGGCATTTCGATTGTGGTCAGGTTAATTAACTTCTTGTGTCTAGGTTTTCTCATTTTTAAAGAAAGATGTTTATTTCTATAGTTTCATGTTGGTAAACTAGCTGCTACTGCTGCTGCTAAGTCACTTCAGTCGTGTCCGACTCTGTGTGACCCCATAGACGGCAGCCCACCAGGCTCCCCCATCCCTGGGACTCTCCAGGCAAGAATACTGGAGTGGGTTGCCATTTCCTTCTCCAATGCATGAAAGAGAAAAGTGAAAGTGAAGTCGCTCAGTTAGATATACATGAACCTAGTTTTATTATACGATTACAATTTCTATTATTTTTTAATTGAATGTCTTCGTAGTTCTGGAAAGGTTTACTGGTGATTTACAGTCAAACTTCATATTAACAAAATAAATTAACACAAAGAAAGAAAAACTTCCTAGAGGAGTTGTTTCAGAACCCTAAGTAACAGAAGGACCTTCTTTTTTTTAACAAAAGAAATTAATTATAGAACCAACTCTCTGAAGTGAACAATAAGAAGCAATAAGTCCAACTGTTAGCGACCCCATGGACTGCAGCCCACCAGGCTACTCCGTCCATTGGATTTTCCAGGCAAGAGTACTGGGGTGGGGTGACATTGCCTTCCCCGAGCAAACTAGCAAGTCCATGTAAGTCTAGACTTAAACAATACTAAGTCTACTATATCAGTGAAAGATACTGTTATCATAGTGATAATTTTTTATTATTGTCTATCCTANCTCACCTACCTGCCATAGCTTTATGGGTATCACCTACAAAGAATGAAAGGAGCTAGGTACATGATCTGAAAACCACTAATCTCTCTCATGTATACAATCCACCTGGTAAAATGACCTCTGAAATGCCATACCTGTGTTTTCCTGATCCACTGATGTATTCGATAGGCATACTCCTGGAGTAGACATTTGAGTCATATTATTTTCTTCTATTTTTGTCTTCAAGTGTCTAGTAATCAGCCATTCAGATTTTGTATTAAAAAAAATATAGATTGTCAAACTTTGCAACAGTAGAAATATTTTAGTGGAGAAGATTTTAATGTAATAACCCTGTATTTATCAAGAGTCAAACTTAGAAGAAAAAAGTTATATGAAGGATATTTCCATAAGATCTGAACAGCACAATGTTATTAAGCAGAATCCAAAAAGGATCTAATTTGTACAGAATTCAGTGCCAGAAAAACAGATTGCCAGACTAAAAATGGGGCAAATAACACAAAATTTTAAATTATCAAAGAAAAAATACATGTGATCAAGAAATAGAAAATAATGCAAGCTACTTGTAATCAAAATACAGGTTAAAGGAACCAATACATTACTGTAAAGTAAAAATAAAAAATTTTTAAATAAATAAAAAGATTTAATAGAAATAAAGGAAATACAGGTTATTTTCCTCTTACCAAATTGACAAAGTTTAGAAAATAAGTTATTGTGACAAAGGATTTAGGAAAATAATGACACATACACTATGGGTAAGAATATAGTTAATTAGATTACTGAGACAAAATCAGTAAATGTTAACTTTTGATTTGAAAGTTTCAGATAATTATATATTCAAAGGAAATAATCACAAATATCAAAAAGTTTGTGTGAAATTATCTGAAGTGATATTCATTATATGAAAAATGTATCTGTAATAATAAAATTGATCAAATGCTTTATGTTAAATCATTATGAAAAATATAGTTCAACTATTAATCATGTTCTAAAGTAACAAGAAAAAATACAGGAAATCAGTTATAATTTAAGAAAAAAAGCAGGCTACAAACATATGGCAAACAATCCAAAAGCAATCACAACATACATCTTTTGATTTGTATACTTTATATATTTGTTATGTATATTATTTTCTTTCACTCATTATGTATATTATAAATTCATATAATTGGTATCATTCAGTCAGTCATCAATTTGGTCACTCAGTCATGTCCGACTCTTTTTGACTCCATGGACTGCAGCACGCAAGGCTTCCCTGTCCAACACCAACTCCTGGAGCTTGCTAAAACTTATGTCCATGAAGTCTGTGATGCTATCCAACCGTCTCATCCTCCATCATCCCCTTCTCCTGCCTTCAATCATTCCCAGCATCAGGGGCTTTTCCAAGGAGTCAGTTCTTCGCATCAGGTGGCCATGGTATTGGAAATTCAGCTTCAGCATCAGTCCTACCAGTGAATATTCAGGACTGATTTCCTTTAGGATGGATGGGTTGGGTCTCCTTGCAGTCCAAGGGACTCTCAAGCCTTCTCCAACACCACAGTTCAAAAGCATTAATTCTTCAGTGCTCAGCTTTCTTTATAGTCCAACTCTCACATCTATACATGACTACTGGAAAAACCATAGCTTTGAGTCNGGATGGATGGGTTGGGTCTCCTTGCAGTCCAAGGGACTCTCAAGCCTTCTCCAACACCACAGTTCAAAAGCATTAATTCTTCAGTGCTCAGCTTTCTTTATAGTCCAACTCTCACATCTATACATGACTACTGGAAAAACCATAGCTTTGAGTCGATGGACCTTTGTTAGCAAAGTAATGTCTCTGCTTTTTAATATGCTGTCTAGCTTGATCATAACTTTTCTTTCAAGGAGCAAGCATCTTTTAATTTCATGGCTGCAGTCATTATCTGCAATGATTTTGGAGCCCCCCAAAATTTTTCTGTCACTATTTCCATTGTTTTCCCATCTATTTGCCATGAAGTGATGGGAATGGATGCCATGATCTTCATTTTTTTAATGGTGAGTTTTAAGCCAAATTTTTCACTCTCTTTCACTTTCATCCTCTTTCAATTTCATCAAAGCTCTTTAATTCTTCTTCACTTTCTGCCATAAGAGTGTTGTCATCTGCATATCTGAGTTTATTGATATTTCTGCCTCCAATCTTGATTCCAGCTTGTGCTTCTTCCAGCCTGGCATTTCGCATGATGTACTCTCCACATAAGTTAAATAAGCAGGGTGACAGTATACAGCCTTGACGTACTCCTTTTCCTATTTGGAACCAGTCTGTTGTTCCATGTCCGGTTCTAACTGTTGCTTCCTGACCTGCATATAGGTTTCTCAAGAGGCAGGTCAGATGGTCTGGTTTTCCCATCTCTTTCAGAGTTTTCCACAGTGTATTGTGGTCCACACAGTCCACGCAGTCCATAGTTCATCAGGCACTATCAGATCTAGTCCTTTAAATCTATTTCTCACTTCCACTGTATAATCATAAGAGATTTGATTTAGGTCATACCTGAATGGTCTAGTGGTTTTCCCTACTTTCTTCACTTTAAGTCTGAATTTGGAAATAAGGAAAGCCACAGTCAGCTTTGACATAGTCAATAAAGCAGAAATAGATGTTTTTCTGGAACTCTCTTGCTTTTTCCATGGTCCAGTGGATGTTGGCAATTTGATCTCTGGTTCCTCTGCCTTTTCTAAAACCAGCTTGAACATCAGGTTGTTCACGGTTCACGTATTGCTGAAGCCTGGCTTGGAGAATTTTGAGCATTACTTTACTAGCATGTGAGATGAGTGCAATTGTGCGGTAGTTTGAGCATTCTTTGGTATTGCCTTTTTTTTGGAATTGGAATGAAAACTGACCTTTTCCAGTCCTGTGGCCACTGCTGAGTTTTCCAAATTTGCTGGCATATTGAGTGCCTGTCTCTTATACACATCTAGATGTGTATAAGAGACAGANAGCTGTCTCTTATACACATCTTCGTGTCCGACTCTGTGTGACCCCATAGACGGCAGCCCACCAGGCTCCCCCATCCCTGGGATTCTCCAGGCAAGAATACTGGAGTGGGTTGCCATTTCCTTCTCCAATGCATGAAAGAGAAAAGTGAAAGTGAAGTCGCTCAGTCTGTCCGACTGTTAGCGACCCCATGGACTGCAGCCCACCAGGCTACTCCGTCCATTGGATTTTCCAGGCAAGAGTACTGGGGTGGGGTGACATTGCCTTCCCCGAGCAAACTAGCAAGTCCATGTAAGTCTAGACTTAAACAATACTAAGTCTACTATATCAGTGAAAGATACTGTTATCATAGTGATAATTTTTTATTATTGTCTATCCTAAAGATCTTATTCTGTCTAAAAAGAAGTCCTTATAAAAATCTTTAAAAGTATTCACTTATGTATATATGTGTGTGTGTGTGTATATATATATATATATATATATATTCATTCATTCTATTTCCCCCTCAATCAACACTCTAATATCTTGAAACATCTTGACCTAGGACAAGATTCCATGCATGTTTGTTGAATGAGTAAATGATATACTAACAAAAAATGTAACTTTATTCTCAACATTTTGCACATGAATGATCATACATTTACTTTGCATGACTTTCACTTGACTTTTCACTTACTTCAAAATATGATTTTAAAAAACCTCCTGGCATATAAAACCTAGAAATTGGGCTGCTGCTGCTAAGTCACTTCAGTCGTGTCTGACTCTGTGTGACCCCATAGACGGCAGCCCACCAGGCTCCCCCATCCCTGGGATTCTCCAGGCAAGAATACTGGAGTGGGTTGCCATTTCCTTCTCCAATGCATGAAAGAGAAAAGTGAAAGTGAAGTCGCTCAGTCTGTCCGACTGTTAGCGACCCCATGGACTGCAGCCCACCAGGCTACTCCGTCCATTGGATTTTCCAGGCAAGAGCACTGGGGTGGGGTGCCATTGCCTTCCCCAAGAAATTGGGCTGAGTGGCAAAAAACTCTTCAGTATGGCCAAAAGAATTATTAAGTTCTAAGGAAGAAGCTATATAATATTGCTTAACTATAGTACGTTAGAATACACTTATATGTAGTACTTGGCACATTTTATTTTAGGTTTTACCGCATCCAGACTTTGCTTTAAAGATAATTAATTTCTCTTTAATAGAACATTTTTAGTGAAATAACAACTGGGCAAATCCTACCTTCAAATATGTTGAAATATGCAACCCCTTGAACTCCAAATAAATAGAGATTTTAACGGTGAAGCAAAATCCTCCCCAAACAACATTATAGAACTTAAGATTTAACATTTATGCATGACTTATGCTTCATTTATATATTAAGTGTATATAAAGTATACTAAAAGTAAGCTAATTATTACACAGGTAATGATCAGGACTTTCTATATTATCTATTCCTGAATAATGTCAGATAGCTATATTAGATATACATGAACCTAGTTTTATTATATGATTACAATTTCTATTATTTTTTAATTGAATGTCTTCGTAGTTCTGGAAAGGTTTACTGGTGATTTACAGTCAAACTTCATATTAACAAAATAAATTAACACAAAGAAAGAAAAACTTCCTAGAGGAGTTGTTTCAGAACCCTAAGTAACAGAAGGACCTTCTTTTTTTTAACAAAAGAAGTTAATTATAGAACCAACTCTCTGAAGTGAACAATAAGAAGCAGAGCAGTCATGATGGACTCAGATAAAGGGACTCTGATAGCACATGCCTACGGTTCTGCCTTCTCACCTACCTGCCATAGCTTTATGGGTATCACCTACAAAGAATGAAAGGAGCTAGGTACATGATCTGAAAACCACTAATCTCTCTCATGTATACAATCCACCTGGTAAAATGACCTCTGAAATGCCATACCTGTGTTTTCCTGATCCACTGATGTATTCGATAGGCATACTCCTGGAGTAGACATTTGAGTCATATTATTTTCTTCTATTTTTGTCTTCAAGTGTCTAGTAATCAGCCATTCAGATTTTGTATTAAAAAAAATATAGATTGTCAAACTTTGCAACAGTAGAAATATTTTAGTGGAGAAGATTTTAATGTAATAACCCTGTATTTATCAAGAGTCAAACTTAGAAGAAAAAAGTTATATGAAGGATATTTCCATAAGATCTGAACAGCACAATGTTATTAAGCAGAATCCAAAAAGGATCTAATTTGTACAGAATTCAGTGCCAGAAAAACAGATTGCCAGACTAAAAATGGGGCAAATAACACAAAATTTTAAATTATCAAAGAAAAAATACATGTGATCAAGAAATAGAAAATAATGCAAGCTACTTGTAATCAAAATACAGGTTAAAGGAACCAATACATTACTGTAAAGTAAAAATAAAAAATTTTTAAATAAATAAAAAGATTTAATAGAAATAAAGGAAATACAGGTTATTTTCCTCTTACCAAATTGACAAAGTTTAGAAAATAAGTTATTGTGACAAAGGATTTAGGAAAATAATGACACATACACTATGGGTAAGAATATAGTTAATTAGATTACTGAGACAAAATCAGTAAATGTTAACTTTTGATTTGAAAGTTTCAGATAATTATATATTCAAAGGAAATAATCACAAATATCAAAAAGTTTGTGTGAAATTATCTGAAGTGATATTCATTATATGAAAAATGTATCTGTAATAATAAAATTGATCAAATGCTTTATGTTAAATCATTATGAAAAATATAGTTCAACTATTAATCATGTTCTAAAGTAACAAGAAAAAATACAGGAAATCAGTTATAATTTAAGAAAAAAAGCAGGCTACAAACATATGGCAAACAATCCAAAAGCAATCACAACATACATCTTTTGATTTGTATACTTTATATATTTGTTATGTATATTATTTTCTTTCACTCACTATGTATATTATAAATTCATATAATTGGTATCATTCAGTCAGTCATCAATTTGGTCACTCAGTCATGTCCGACTCTTTTTGACTCCATGGACTGCAGCACGCAAGGCTTCCCTGTCCAACACCAACTCCTGGAGCTTGCTAAAACTTATGTCCATGAAGTCTGTGATGCTATCCAACCGTCTCATCCTCCATCATCCCCTTCTCCTGCCTTCAATCATTCCCAGCATCAGGGGCTTTTCCAAGGAGTCAGTTCTTCGCATCAGGTGGCCATGGTATTGGAAATTCAGCTTCAGCATCAGTCCTACCAGTGAATATTCAGGACTGATTTCCTTTAGGATGGATGGGTTGGGTCTCCTTGCAGTCCAAGGGACTCTCAAGCCTTCTCCAACACCACAGTTCAAAAGCATTAATTCTTCAGTGCTCAGCTTTCTTTATAGTCCAACTCTCACATCTATACATGACTACTGGAAAAACCATAGCTTTGAGTCAATGGACCTTTGTTAGCAAAGTAATGTCTCTGCTTTTTAATATGCTGTCTAGCTTGATCATAACTTTTCTTTCAAGGAGCAAGCATCTTTTAATTTCATGGCTGCAGTCATTATCTGCAATGATTTTGGAGCCCCCCAAAATTTTTCTGTCACTATTTCCATTGTTTTCCCATCTATTTGCCATGAAGTGATGGGAATGGATGCCATGATCTTCATTTTTTTAATGGTGAGTTTTAAGCCAAATTTTTCACTCTCTTTCACTTTCATCCTCTTTCAATTTCATCAAAGCTCTTTAATTCTTCTTCACTTTCTGCCATAAGAGTGTTGTCATCTGCATATCTGAGTTTATTGATATTTCTGCCTCCAATCTTGATTCCAGCTTGTGCTTCTTCCAGCCTGGCATTTCGCATGATGTACTCTCCACATAAGTTAAATAAGCAGGGTGACAGTATACAGCCTTGACGTACTCCTTTTCCTATTTGGAACCAGTCTGTTGTTCCATGTCCGGTTCTAACTGTTGCTTCCTGACCTGCATATAGGTTTCTCAAGAGGCAGGTCAGATGGTCTGGTTTTCCCATCTCTTTCAGAGTTTTCCACAGTGTATTGTGGTCCACACAGTCCACGCAGTCCATAGTTCATCAGGCACTATCAGATCTAGTCCTTTAAATCTATTTCTCACTTCCACTGTATAATCATAAGAGATTTGATTTAGGTCATACCTGAATGGTCTAGTGGTTTTCCCTACTTTCTTCACTTTAAGTCTGAATTTGGAAATAAGGAAAGCCACAGTCAGCTTTGACATAGTCAATAAAGCAGAAATAGATGTTTTTCTGGAACTCTCTTGCTTTTTCCATGGTCCAGTGGATGTTGGCAATTTGATCTCTGGTTCCTCTGCCTTTTCTAAAACCAGCTTGAACATCAGGTTGTTCACGGTTCACGTATTGCTGAAGCCTGGCTTGGAGAATTTTGAGCATTACTTTACTAGCATGTGAGATGAGTGCAATTGTGCGGTAGTTTGAGCATTCTTTGGTATTGCCTTTTTTTATACTTTCTTCAATTTGAGTCTGAATTTGGTAATAAGGAGTTCATGATCTGAGCCACAGTCAGCTCCTGGTCGTGTTTTTGTTGACTGTATAGAGCTCCATCTTTGGCTGCAAAGAATATAATCAATCTGATTTCAGTGTTGACCATCTGGTGATGTCCATGTGTAGAGTTTTCTCTTGTGTTGTTGGAAGAGGGTGTTTGCTATGATCAGTACGTTTTCTTGACAAAACTTTATTAGTCTTTGCCCTGCTTCATTCCATATTCCAAGGCCAAATTTGCCTGTTACTCCAGGTGTTTCTTGACTCCCTACTTTTGCATTCCAGTCCCCTATAATGAAAAGGATATCTTTTTTTCTGTGTTAGTTCTAAAAGGTCTTGTAGGTCTTCATAGAACCGTTCAGCTTCTTCAGTATTCCTGGTTGGGGCATAGACTTGGATAACTGTGATACTGAATGGTTTGCCTTGGAAATGAACAGAGATCATTCTGTCATTTTTGAGATTGCATCCAAGTACTGCATTTTGGACTCTTGTTGACCATGAAGGCTACTCCATTTCTTCTGAGGGATTCCTGCCCACAGTAGTAGATATAATCGTCATCTGAGCTAAATTCACCCATTCCAGTCCATTGCTTTACCCCTTCAGTTCAGTTCAGTTCAGTCGCTCAGTCATGTCCGACTCTTTGCAACCCCATGAATCACAGCACACTAGGTCTCCCTGTCCATCACCATCTCCCAGAGTTCACTCAGACTCACATTCATCGAGTCTGTGATGAATGAGGACTGGGATGAATCAGCCCTGGGATTTCTTTGGAGGGAATGATTCTAAAGCTGAAACTCCATTACTTTGGCCACCTCATTCCTACTCTAGTATCAATAGGTATACTCAAAACGACAGCAGTTTAATGAATTATTTCTGGTTGGTGAGATTAGTAGGTATTCGTATTATTTCTTCAAATGTTTCAAAGTTGTTCAGTAATTTTGTGTAATGAAGGTATGTCACTTTTATAATCAAGAAAACATTATTATTTCTATACAATTAAAAGATGTCTGATGAAGTAGAAAAAGTCTCTGTGGTTTGAGAGTGTCGAATCCTAACCACTAGACCACCAAGGACGATGAAAAAGCCTCTGTGGTTTGAATAAACATTTTTATTCAAGAAATGCATAGAAATAATTATATAATTATTGACTGGCTAGAAGCGTGTGTCAAATAAAATGATTATCTTTGCTATGTCATCCTTAGACACTACTGTTCCTCTTTCTAAATAGCATCCATCACTCTAAAACTGTTTTATCTCCAGTTTAGAGCTGCTAATCTGAATCAACTCAAATGTGAAAAGATTCAGTTGTCTGCCCTACGGTGCAGTGAAGCATATGGAATGCATTACACCGAAGACTAGAGTTCACATTGGCTGCATGGCAGTGTCTGGAGTATAAGCCAAGGTGTTGTCTCGGACAAATATAGTCCTTAATGGTTTGAGTTATAGTAAATTTGAAACCGATTTTTCTCCAACGTGTGAAAACAGAGATTGAGTTAGGGAATTTTTTTTTTTTCTTTTTTTGGCAATGGCAATGTTTAATCTTGAGTGGGGGTCAGAACAGTAGAAGGTGTTCTCATATTAAGGTATGACGAGGAAAAGTTCAGAATATCACATGACGCCTCCCATTGTCTAAGACGCATGAACTGCCGGAGTGTTAAGGCAGGAGTTCACAGAGCTCCAGTGTCTTGAGATTTTCAAACACACTGTGGAGCTCAAACTGCTGCCTATTCTCCACCTGATATCATTTTGGGAAATGTTATTTAACTAACTGTGAAAATAGCACATTCAAATTTCTAACATGCAACCAAAGGAGTTTTCTCTCGTTACTTGACAGTGAATGTATGGCACAAGAAAACACAGCTTAATATCCACGTGCAGTGAAGAAACATTCCCTGTCTCCCTTTTCCTCTCCTTTCTCTCCCTACCTGCTCCCTCTCTAGCATCTGACTTAGATACTGTATTGGTATCTTTATTATTAAAATAACCTTGGCATCATCAGAGTTTAAGCCAGGCTGGAAATTCTTTGAAATGTAAAATGAACAACAAAAATTAGAGCTGGAAGAGAATTTAGAACTCATCTAGTTTAAGCCTCTGTTTAAAGAAGAATACAAAGGTATTGATGACTTGTGAATGACCCATAAGGTCTTAAGTTTAATTAGTTGTAATTTACTAATGGATGGTGACAAAATTTAAATCCCATATAGTTAACAAATCTAATACAACATTTTAAAACAGCACTGATTTTTGTTATTATTGGATTAGTATCAACTTTAAGCTCTCATTATAGAGGCTTTGTGATAAAAAATCCACCCGCCAATCCAAGAAACATGGGTTTAATCCCTGGGCCCAGAAGAGCCCCTGGAGAAGGGAATGGCAATTTGTTCCAGTATTCTTATCTGGAAAATCCCATGGACAGGGTTGCCTGGCAGGATATGGTCTGTGGGGTCTCAAAAAGTTGGACATGACTAAGCACTCATACATGCAAAGATCTGAAGAGGTCTATCTCATTTTTAGTTATATTTTGTTTAACTGAGGAGGAATAAATATAAATATACATGATATTAACAAATATATGAATCCTCAAATGCTAGATTAAATTTCTTTACAAATGATAGCATGCTTTTATATTGTGCAAAAATTTTTATTGAAGTATAACATATATAAAGAAACTAACATATATTTTTGTGAGAAAATTGTTTTAAGAATTTCCTTAAGATCATAGACCCAATATCATTCTTCAGCCTTAAATGTACTGATGGATAAATGAGAAACATCAATTGATATGTTCATTACTCATCATGACATTCTCTCCAGAGCTCATGAGAGCTTCATCCAGTCAGGCCACAAATGGCAGTCAAAGCAACATGATTCCTCAGCTGGCACTTTTTTATGCTGAGAGCTTAAATGTGACCATGATCTCTGAAGAACTGTGATATCATGTAACATTGCCATGGTAGCCAAACTCATTTAAAAGGGCATATATATACAACAACACTAGCTATATGATGTGTGTATAAAGGAATTTTATCTGGAATAATGAAAGTATATTACTAAAGCAATTGCAACATATTGCTTAATTACCCTTGGTATCAGTTAAGTTCAGTCGTGTCTGACTCTTTACCACCCCATGGTCTGCAGCACTCCAGGCTTCCCTGTCCATCACCAACTCCCAGAGCTTACGAGTCAATGATGCCATCCAACCATCTCATCCTCTGTCGTCCCCTTCTCCAGCCTTCAATCATTCCCATCATCGGGCTTTTCCAATGACTCAGTTTTTCGCATCAGGTAGTGGAAGTACTGGAGTTTCGGCTTCAGTAGCAGTCCTTCCTATGAATATTCAGGACTGTTCTTTTTTAGGATGGACTGGTTGGATCTCCTTGCAGTCTAAGGAACTCTCAAGAGTCTTCTCCAACACCACAGTTCAAAAGCATCAATTCTTCAGCGCTCAGTTTTCCTTATAGTCCAACTCTCACATCCATACATGACTAATGGAAAAACCATAGCTTTGACTAGGCAGAACTTTGTTGGCAAAGAAGTAATGTCTCTGCTTTTTAATATGTGGTCACAGGGAGGCCTGGTGTGCTGCAGTCTATGGGGTCGCAGAGAGTCAGACGTGACTGAGTGACTGAACTGAACTGAACTAGGTTGGTCATAGCATTTCTTCCAAGGAGCAAGCATCTTTTAATTTCATGGCTGCAGTCACCATCTGCAGTGATTCTGGAGCCCCCCAAAATAAAGTCTCTCACTATTTCCATTGTTTCCCCTATTTGCCATGAAGTGATGGGAACAAATGCCATGATATTTGATTTTTTAATGTTGAGTTTTAAGCTAACGTTTTCACTCTCCTCATTCACTTTCATCAAGAGGCTCTTTGGTTCTTCACTTTCTGCCATAAGAATGGTGTCATCTGCATATCTGAGGTTATTGATATTTCTCATGGCAATCTTGATTCCAGTTTGTGCTTCATCCAACTCAGCATTTCGCATTGATGCATTCCTAATTGTCTTCTTCCCTAATGTTATTACTGCATATTTTACCTCTAAAATGCTAATTTTTCACAAGCACGCTTGTCAGTTGGAGAAAAATTCAAAGAAAAATGTGTTTATGTTTGATTAAATTACAGAGTTAATTCGGCTATTTGTAATGTGACTCATAATTTCTAAGTGGTTTCAGTTAACACATACTTGAAAGAACTAATCTGATGATTGAGAAAAATGGACTGCCCTAATTCATAGCAAAATATATGTGAGAAATTCTATTATTTTATTGTCCTCTTAAATTTTTAAAGTTTTTTTTTTTGTTTAACAAATGCTAACTAAAAGCAATTGTTCATAAAATTCTTCTTGCAAAATACATACTACCAAGACATTATTATGATTTACCTTTAGGGAAAATGAATAGCAAATAATTTCTGCTGGTGATAAATACATCTTGAAGTCATATCATCTACTATAGCATCAACATTATTATACTTTAAAAGAATATCTTCATACTGAAATAAACCATGTGTAAGCAACCATTTTATCATAAAATAATTTTGCAATGTAAAAGGAAGAGTTTGACCCATGATTTCTATGGATCTATATTTTACTGTAAAATAATGAAAAATCCAAGAAGTTTGGCAAAAATTGCAGTTTTAAGGAAGAAAACAAAGCTCAAGATTCCATTGGTTTAAAAGCGTGTTAGAGAAAAACATATTATTCTATATTTGCTACCTGATAACTGTCTCTTATACACATCTAGATGTGTATAAGAGACAGGTGTGACCNGTGTCTGGAGTATAAGCCAAGGTGTTGTCTCGGACAAATATAGTCCTTAATGGTTTGAGTTATAGTAAATTTGAAACCGATTTTTCTCCAACGTGTGAAAACAGAGATTGAGTTAGGGAATTTTTTTTTTTTCTTTTTTTGGCAATGGCAATGTTTAATCTTGAGTGGGGGTCAGAACAGTAGAAGGTGTTCTCATATTAAGGTATGACGAGGAAAAGTTCAGAATATCACATGACGCCTCCCATTGTCTAAGACGCATGAACTGCCGGAGTGTTAAGGCAGGAGTTCACAGAGCTCCAGTGTCTTGAGATTTTCAAACACACTGTGGAGCTCAAACTGCTGCCTATTCTCCACCTGATATCATTTTGGGAAATGTTATTTAACTAACTGTGAAAATAGCACATTCAAATTTCTAACATGCAACCAAAGGAGTTTTCTCTCGTTACTTGACAGTGAATGTATGGCACAAGAAAACACAGCTTAATATCCACGTGCAGTGAAGAAACATTCCCTGTCTCCCTTTTCCTCTCCTTTCTCTCCCTACCTGCTCCCTCTCTAGCATCTGACTTAGATACTGTATTGGTATCTTTATTATTAAAATAACCTTGGCATCATCAGAGTTTAAGCCAGGCTGGAAATTCTTTGAAATGTAAAATGAACAACAAAAATTAGAGCTGGAAGAGAATTTAGAACTCATCTAGTTTAAGCCTCTGTTTAAAGAAGAATACAAAGGTATTGATGACTTGTGAATGACCCATAAGGTCTTAAGTTTAATTAGTTGTAATTTACTAATGGATGGTGACAAAATTTAAATCCCATATAGTTAACAAATCTAATACAACATTTTAAAACAGCACTGATTTTTGTTATTATTGGATTAGTATCAACTTTAAGCTCTCATTATAGAGGCTTTGTGATAAAAAATCCACCCGCCAATCCAAGAAACATGGGTTTAATCCCTGGGCCCAGAAGAGCCCCTGGAGAAGGGAATGGCAATTTGTTCCAGTATTCTTATCTGGAAAATCCCATGGACAGGGTTGCCTGGCAGGATATGGTCTGTGGGGTCTCAAAAAGTTGGACATGACTAAGCACTCATACATGCAAAGATCTGAAGAGGTCTATCTCATTTTTAGTTATATTTTGTTTAACTGAGGAGGAATAAATATAAATATACATGATATTAACAAATATATGAATCCTCAAATGCTAGATTAAATTTCTTTACAAATGATAGCATGCTTTTATATTGTGCAAAAATTTTTATTGAAGTATAACATATATAAAGAAACTAACATATATTTTTGTGAGAAAATTGTTTTAAGAATTTCCTTAAGATCATAGACCCAATATCATTCTTCAGCCTTAAATGTACTGATGGATAAATGAGAAACATCAATTGATATGTTCATTACTCATCATGACATTCTCTCCAGAGCTCATGAGAGCTTCATCCAGTCAGGCCACAAATGGCAGTCAAAGCAACATGATTCCTCAGCTGGCACTTTTTTATGCTGAGAGCTTAAATGTGACCATGATCTCTGAAGAACTGTGATATCATGTAACATTGCCATGGTAGCCAAACTCATTTAAAAGGGCATATATATACAACAACACTAGCTATATGATGTGTGTATAAAGGAATTTTATCTGGAATAATGAAAGTATATTACTAAAGCAATTGCAACATATTGCTTAATTACCCTTGGTATCAGTTAAGTTCAGTCGTGTCTGACTCTTTACCACCCCATGGTCTGCAGCACTCCAGGCTTCCCTGTCCATCACCAACTCCCAGAGCTTACGAGTCAATGATGCCATCCAACCATCTCATCCTCTGTCGTCCCCTTCTCCAGCCTTCAATCATTCCCATCATCGGGCTTTTCCAATGACTCAGTTTTTCGCATCAGGTAGTGGAAGTACTGGAGTTTCGGCTTCAGTAGCAGTCCTTCCTATGAATATTCAGGACTGTTCTTTTTTAGGATGGACTGGTTGGATCTCCTTGCAGTCTAAGGAACTCTCAAGAGTCTTCTCCAACACCACAGTTCAAAAGCATCAATTCTTCAGCGCTCAGTTTTCCTTATAGTCCAACTCTCACATCCATACATGACTAATGGAAAAACCATAGCTTTGACTAGGCAGAACTTTGTTGGCAAAGAAGTAATGTCTCTGCTTTTTAATATGTGGTCACAGGGAGGCCTGGTGTGCTGCAGTCTATGGGGTCGCAGAGAGTCAGACGTGACTGAGTGACTGAACTGAACTGAACTAGGTTGGTCATAGCATTTCTTCCAAGGAGCAAGCATCTTTTAATTTCATGGCTGCAGTCACCATCTGCAGTGATTCTGGAGCCCCCCAAAATAAAGTCTCTCACTATTTCCATTGTTTCCCCTATTTGCCATGAAGTGATGGGAACAAATGCCATGATATTTGATTTTTTAATGTTGAGTTTTAAGCTAACGTTTTCACTCTCCTCATTCACTTTCATCAAGAGGCTCTTTGGTTCTTCACTTTCTGCCATAAGAATGGTGTCATCTGCATATCTGAGGTTATTGATATTTCTCATGGCAATCTTGATTCCAGTTTGTGCTTCATCCAACTCAGCATTTCGCATTGATGCATTCCTAATTGTCTTCTTCCCTAATGTTATTACTGCATATTTTACCTCTAAAATGCTAATTTTTCACAACCACGCTTGTCAGTTGGAGAAAAATTCAAAGAAAAATGTGTTTATGTTTGATTAAATTACAGAGTTAATTCGGCTATTTGTAATGTGACTCATAATTTCTAAGTGGTTTCAGTTAACACATACTTGAAAGAACTAATCTGATGATTGAGAAAAATGGACTGCCCTAATTCATAGCAAAATATATGTGAGAAATTCTATTATTTTATTGTCCTCTTAAATTTTTAAAGTTTTTTTTTTTGTTTAACAAATGCTAACTAAAAGCAATTGTTCATAAAATTCTTCTTGCAAAATACATACTACCAAGACATTATTATGATTTACCTTTAGGGAAAATGAATAGCAAATAATTTCTGCTGGTGATAAATACATCTTGAAGTCATATCATCTACTATAGCATCAACATTATTATACTTTAAAAGAATATCTTCATACTGAAATAAACCATGTGTAAGCAACCATTTTATCATAAAATAATTTTGCAATGTAAAAGGAAGAGTTTGACCCATGATTTCTATGGATCTATATTTTACTGTAAAATAATGAAAAATCCAAGAAGTTTGGCAAAAATTGCAGTTTTAAGGAAGAAAACAAAGCTCAAGATTCCATTGGTTTAAAAGCATGTTAGAGAAAAACATATTATTTTATATTTGCTACCTGATAAATCTCATAGTATATTTCTCTTTTTGAGTTTTTTTTGTTCTAATAAAAAATTGTATTATATTTTATATAATTTCAGCTGTAGGTAATAGGAATATTTTTAAAAATACACCTGACACAAGGATGGGAATATTTGGCTCTAAAATAGTCTATATATTTCACTTTTAATAGGTCAGATATGGCTTGGATCCAAAGGTGAGTGCAATAAATTTACACTATAAAATTTGCCAGCAGCTCAGCATTTCCAAATGAGGTGTCAAGAATATGAATATACACCATTTGTTTATTTTTCAAAACTTAAGACTATGCTGCTATCAGATAATAAGTCTTTACTGAAAACTTAAACAAGTGTGACATTTAAGTACATATTGTACATGGGCTGCAGAGTCAGACAAACCAAGAAATCAATGTCTGCTCCACTGTTTCCTGTCAGACGACTTTGAAAGTTAACCTCTGAACGTCAGTGTCCTTCCTAAAGAGATCACTTGTGTTAGGATTAAAAGAGATTGAGCATAGGAAAGATTTGTATCATAGTTGGACTTTATTAGTCATGAAATTTTTAGTTCTCCTCCTTTATTTTTATATTATCATTATAAGTTACATTTAGTCATCAAAATAACGACAGTGAGAACAGTGATGATTTTTACCGATGTGTTACATATATAGTCATGTAGTCACTCAGTATTTTCACAGGTGTATCTAATTTAATTACCTAATTTAAAATCTCATTTTGCAAGATTTCTACTCTTAAAAGTATGTGTGTATACATGCTTATGTGAATGTACCCAAGATTTTCAAAATGTTTCTTAATAAAAATATTTCCCCCTCTACTTCATGCATGTTAATATGAACGTTCATAGAATGAGCTACAAAATTCAGATTAGACCAAAAAGATGCTAGTATTTTTATAAATTTATGTTATTTTATGAACGCATGCTAAGTTGCGTCAGTCATGTCTGACCCTTTTCGACACTGTGGACTGCAGCCCACCAGGCTCCTCTGTCCTTGGGATTCTTCAGGCAAGCATGCTGGAGTGGATTGCCATGCCCTCCTCCAAGGAATCTTCCCAACTCAGGAATCAAACCTGCATCTCTTACGTCTCCTGCATTGGCAGGCATATTTTTTACCACTAGTGCCACCTGGGAAGCCCATTTTTAGATGGCTACAAATGTTTTCTTAGCATCATAGACTTCGGTGATGATATAACCAGTAAATAACATTAACCATGTGCTATAAAAGGAAATTACACTTTTAATCAAAACATGTAAATATTAAGCAAGAATGGTTAATCAAAATAAAGTGAAAATCATTTTCTATGTTTACGAAGACTAGTATTACTAATTTAACTGAGACAGAATGTACTTACAAAGCATGCATATTCTACCATTGTGCTATGCTCAATCATTCAGTAATGTCCGACTCTTTGGGAGCCCATGGACTGTAGCCTGCCAGGCTTCTCTGTTCATGAGATTTTCCTGGTAAGAATACTGCCATATTTTCCTCCAGGGGATTGTCCTGACCCAGGGATTGAACTGATGTCGCCAGTGTCTCCTATACTGGTAGGCAGATTCTTTACCACTGGTTCACCTGGGAAGCCCATACATTCTACCATTATGTTTAGTGAAAATGAAAACCATCCACTTAATTTTAATAATTTAATTCTATAGTGGAAAAATACAGATTAAAAAATATATAAATACATAAAAGCTCAACAAGTGTTGTTGTTGTTCAGTTGCCCAGTTGTGTCTGATTCTTTGCGACCTGGTAGACTGCAGCACGCCAAGCCTCCCTGTCTCTCACCATATACCAGAGTTTGCCCAAGTTCATGTCCATTGCATTGGTGATGCCATCCAGCCATCTCATGCTCTGACTTGAAATAAAAATAAATTTCTATCATTTAAAAACAGGAATTAGTGCATACTTTAGTAGGGCTTCCCTGGTGGCTCAGAGGTTAAAGCGTCTACCTGGAATGCAGGAGACCTGGGTTCGATCCCTGGGTAGGGAAGATCCCCTGGAGAAGGAAATGGCACCCCACTCCAGTACTCTTGCCTGGAGAATCCCATGGAGGGAGGAGCCTGGTAAGCTACAGCCCATGGGGTTGCAAAGAGTCGGACACGATTGAGCCACTTCACTTCACTTCACTTCAGTAGGCACTAAAGAATGCAAAGATCCTTACATTTGTCACATTTGGTTGCTTTGAATCTGGACTGAAATAAGTGACAATCAGTTAGGGTTAAGTAAAACGTTGGAGATGTTTTTCTTCTGCTTCACCTTTTTCCATTTGCTCTCCTTTTTCGTTTTAAATATGTTATATGCAAATAATTGCTCATTCTGAACTAAAACATTTCTGTTTTAAACACTCCTCTAGCTTTACTAGAAAATTGTTAGCAATTCATTAATTCAGCTAAGCCAGACATGAAAAAACCCAAAGAGCTCCAAAGAAATGCTCATCAGAAAGGTAATATTTTACAAGTATAGTCAGATTCCTGTCCTAAGAAATTTGTTGTATTTTTAGTAAGACAAGATTTATACACAGGAGCAAGCTAAATAATAACATAAGAATACATATGAAAACAGATATCCTTCTATAGTTCATGAATGTAAAAAAAAAAAAAAAGGCTATGTATTAGAACTGCAAAGGTTCTATGGGCTTCCCTAGTGGTTCAGTGGTAAAGAAATCGCCTGCCCATGCAGAAGCCACAGGAGACGCAAGTTAGATCCCTGGGTTGGCAAGATTCTCTGGAGGAGGAAATGGCAACCCACCCCAGTATTCTTGCCAAGATAATCCCATGGACAGAGGAGGCTGGCGGGCTACAGTTCATGGGGTTGCAAAGAGACTGACATGGCTGAACATACACCTATGCAAAGGTTCTATAGGAAGACAAAACAGCATAAATTTTAGAGAAGTTTGAAATTTCACTTAAGGGAATGCTTATATGTTGTTTGGACAGCAAGTTAGATCAGTAAGAATAGTCAACTGATGACTTTTTAGGATCAAGAAAATAGTTATTAATAGTCATGATGTCCATACTTTTGGGACTAGGAGAATGTTGTTGTAGTTGACAGAATCAGAAACATCAAAAAAGCATTTCATTTAGAGAGGAGGGTAGTGAGGTTTATATTAAATACAAGGTATTTGAGCTGATTATTGCTTTCTGAATAGATCCCTTTATTAGATGAACTGGAGTATGCATTAAAGATAAGTATAAAAGTGAGGCTTAGTTGCCAAGTGTTCACTGATACTCTGATGATGAATGGTTTTCTGACAATATAGGAAGTAACAATACAAAAATACCCATTCAGCCTTGATAGTTTCACAGAGAGAAAGAAAAGAACTCAAAACCATATGGAAGGCTTATCAGATGAAATACTAGAGAGATTTGTAGCCAACACAGCAGATATTCGGACAAGAGAAAAGAAAGATTTTATGAATGGGTGATGGCTAGTTTCAAATAGAATAGAGTTACTGGAAAATCCCATGGACGGAGGAGCCTGGTAGGCTGCAGTCCACGGGGTCGCAAAGAGTCGGACATGACTGAGTGACTTCACTTTCACTTTTCCCTTTCATGCATTGGAGAAGGAAATGGCAACCCACTCCAGTGTTCTTGCCTGGAGAATCCCAGGTATAGCAGAGCCTGGTGGGCTGCCGTCTATGGGGTCACACAGAGTAGAACACGACTGAAGCGACTTAGCAGCAGCTGCAGCAGCAGAATTACTGTGGAAGATAATATTTGAGAAAAGATTCAGAGAAGAATACAGTTAATAGCACAGTGAATGTTTCTGCAGAATATCCCTGGATCTTGAATGCAAAGGAAGGAAGGGAATGTAGCATTTTTCAAAAATTTGTAAATCACTCAGAAAAAAGAAAATAGTGCAGTTATCTAAAAGACAGGCAAAAGTAGTGGCAATGCTTTTTTCCCCCTCACAAAGAAACAATTTTTGAGATATTAAAGTAGGAGGAAAGAAGCTGATTATGTTGTCATTACTCACTACATGTCAACATTGATTGAGTGGGTAATTAAGCATTAGTTGGAAACGGTAAAATTAAGTAAAAAATAAGACTTCTTGAAAGTCAGAGAGGGTGACTACAAGTAAGGAGTTTATTTAAATGTAGAGAAAGATAGAAGTATGCCACTTGTAAAATATATTTTAAAAGTCATATCTTTTCTAAATTTGGGATGGGATTTTGGAGTTTTAATAAACACTTTGATACTACAGAACATTTATTAAAGAATAATAAAAATTTATAAATAATAAGAAGAAATATTATTTGGAGGCTTTGGTTTACCTTTTCCATGTAAATTTTTCTTTCAACCTTACTGCTTAAGGATGCTGAAATTTGATATACAGTATTCTGCTTATGGGGCTTCCCAGGTTGCCCTAGTAATAAAGACTCCTCCTGCCAATGCAGGAGGCCCAATAAATGTGGATTCAGTCCCTAGGTGAGGAAGATCCCTTGGAGGAGGAAATGGCAACCCACTCCAATATTCTTGCCTGAAGAATTCCATGGACAGAGTAGCCTGATAGAGGCTACAGTCCATGGGCTTGCAAAGAGTTTGACACGATTTAGTGATTAAACAACAACAAAATATGTAATAATGTAATCAAAATATGAGTATCAACATTCTGACCAATAAGAACTTGGTAAGGAAAGACAACTAAGCAACTCTCTCATTAGGACCTCAGAAAGTGTTAAACAGGCCATTTTTAGACATTATCAGAAGAAAGTACTTTGGACTTCAGGTCAGAATTCTGAAGACTCACACTTTCACACAAATTTATAATTTGTTTTGTCAACCTTACATTACACTTCATCACTCTATGAAATGATCAAGAATTGACCATTAAGTTCAATAAACTTAAGTTCAACTATCCTGTTTGCTTAAACTGAAGCTAGCATATTTTCTCAATATTATCATGGAGGAAACAGGAAGACACATTTTGGATCTTTGAATTCTTGCATAGCACATATAGGTCACTTTCTTTCTTATTTTATTTTGAACTACAAACCACTCTTTTGAAAGTGGTTATTAATTACACTTATATTAATCTACAGCTTCAATCAACAATAAAGTAAATGATAATAATTTAAATGCTAACAGAAATCATCCGAAAAGTAGGAAAAGATATTTAACACAGATTTAAGTTTCTTCTGGTAAGTGATCTCAGAATTACAAATATTAGATATCTGATTAGGTTGCCGGGAGAAACATCAATAACCTCAGATATGCAGATGACACCATCCTTATGGCAGAAAGTGAAGAGGATTTCAAAAGCCTCTTGATAAAAGTAAAAGAGGAGAGTGAAAAAGTTGGCTTAAAACTCAACATTCAGAAAACAAAGATCATGGCATCTGGTCCCATCACTTCATGGCAAATAGAAGGGGAAACAGTGGAAACAGTGTCAGACTTTATTTTTCTGGGCTCCAAAATCACTGCAGATGGTGATTGCAGCCATGAAATTAA